>CM076581.1:360646446-360907594 GCA_034641835.2 Pinus albicaulis
CTCATTATGTAATACTTGTGCACAAAATGAGATAGGTTTTTGTAGATGGGTCTTTTAGGAACAAAAACCTCGTTCATTTTTGTAAGATGTATTTCTGATTGGCCACAATTTTCTCTGCAAAATGATGACTTAACAAGAATTTTCTGCAAAAAGTTCTTTCCAATATTTTTAATAGTTCCCAACCCATAATGGCTGTTAGAAAAGTAAGAGAGGTTTTTGTAGTTGGGCATTTTAAGAACATAAACTTCCTTCAGTGTTGCAAAATTCATTTTGGATTGGTCACAATAGTTTCTGCAAAACAATGACTTAAACATGAAATTTTTGCAAAAATGTTCCTTCTTGCTCTGTTTTCATCTTTTAACCTTTTTGTTCTTTTAACTGTTTTTACTCACTTTGGATAAATTTCATTGTTGGTGAAAGCATTTTCATCTCTATTTAACCATTACTGCCTCTGTTTTTACTTTTACTGTTTTACCTTTGACTGCTCTGTAACTTTGTTTTAACCTTCATTTTGACTTTCATCTGATACACTTTAACTGTCTCTGTTTTCACTACAAACTGTTACTACTCTGATTGCTGTGTGAACTCATCTTGTTCTAGGAAAACCTATTCAAACTCATTTCCTTGTGAATTCTTGGAGTAAAACTTATATTTAACTAGTATTTAGATTATTTTATCCAAATTCTTCTTTTTCGAATGACCTGCAAAAATCAAACAATTCATTAATGAAATCCAGGTCTGCAAGAAGGGATTATGGTTTTGATGAATTGGGAAAAACTGTGGAATGAATTTTGACTCTGGAGGTTTAACTCCGTTTTTAGGAATTTTTGGGCTACTTCTGCAAGATTAAATGGTTTACAGAAGTATTTTTTACTTTAACAAAGGTTCTTGGATGAAAATCAGTAGAATATGGTTCTTTCCTTGAATTTTTTCTTTCAATTTCAATCTTTAAATGATTTACAGACCTTCACTGAATTAGAGAACAAGAAATAGGGGTTTCTTGAGCCTTTTTCAATGAATAATTTGGGCTAAAATGTCTTTTGAAATGGGTGAACTCATCTCGTTCTAGGAAAACCTATTCAAACTCATTTCCTTGTGAATTCTTGGAGTAAAACTGATGTTTAACTAGTATTTAGATTGTTTTATCCAAATTCTTCTTTTTCTAATGACCTGCAAAAATCAAACAATTCATTAATGAAATCCAGGTCTGCAAGGAGGGATTATGGCTTTGATGAGTTGGGAAAAACTGTGGAATGAATTTTGACTCTGGAGGTTTAACTCTGTTTTTTAGGCATTTTTGGGCTACTTCTACAAGATTAAATGGTTTTAACAGAGGTTCTTGGATGAAAATCAGTAGAATATGGTTCTTTCCTTGAATTTTTTCTTTCAATTTCAATCTTTAAATGATTTACAGACCTTCATTGAATTAGAGAACAAGAAATAGGGGTTTCTTGAGCCTTTTTCAATGAATAATTTGGGCTAAAATGTCTTTTGAAATGGGTAATAGAGGCTTAATGGAAAAAAAGGCAAATTATAGTCTTTTTTTTGGGCTTTTCCTTCCAAATAGGCTTATGAAAGAAGTTTAGAGGTTTTTAGAACAAGTTGGAAACTTCTGTGAATTGTTTGGAGCAATGTACAGCTCCTCAATAGTCTTCAAAGGTTGTAGGGAGGCTTTTCGAGCGCAGAAATGGCGGACAAATATTGTTTTTATAGTCAGGGAGGCTCGTGTAGAGTTAAGGTAAATGCGCAGAAGATAAGGAATGAAATGTATTTTTAATGTTTTTATATACATTTGGGTTCTATTACTTCGGTATTGAATAATTGTCACATCAGCGGGAAGGGCAGTTTTGGATTTTAAATGCAAAACCAAACAGTGGTTATCGCACAAGGTTTAAGTGGTAAGTTGTTTTATTCAAAATGCGTGCGATCCAATGAATAGTAGCCACGTGGAGGGGAGGTGAAATCACAAAACAACCTATTTCACGTGCATTTGGAGTTTGGGTGTTCGATTAGTTTGTCAACGCGATATTAAGTATCATCCGTCAGATCTGAAGATCGGATGCGAAGGGTCAGGATTGATTGGATAGCTGTGGCTAAAGTAAATGGTGGGACTGGGCTTCATATGCATGCGGGTGGAAACATATAATTAACCTTTATGAAATATGTTCCAACTTGATGTAAGAAGAGATAAGGCGAAACACCGAAGATGAAACCTCATCCAAGCATGATGATGAGGAGAATTGTGCCTTGGCTGGAATTGCAAAGAAAGGGAAAGGGAAGAAATCCCAATCCAAAGGAGATTCTGGTCAGGTGGGCAAGAAGGACTTGTTGAAGATTAAATGTTTTCATTGTCATGAGATGGGACACTATGCCATGAAGTGTCCTTACAAGAAGGCCCACAAGAAGCCCTCAGGAGGAGCAACAAATGAACCTCTTGCTTCACAATATAAGTTGGATTTCGCCCTCATTGCTTGCATGGTGACATCAGAGATGGGTAGTGTGTGGTATCTGGATAGTGGAGCCTCATTCCATATAATGAGCAACAAAGAATTTTTCAGCGACTTGGAGGAGAAGGACCTCCTAATGCACATCGAGATGGTAGATCATGGAAGGTATAACACTACCGTTTTCAGAACTGTTACTTTTCAGAGGGAGTCTGGTTCTCCTCTCACATTAAAAGATTTCATGTATGTTCCGGGTTTGAAGAAGAATGTAGTTTCAGTTGTTATGTTGGAACACTGTGGCTACGATGTGATATTTAGCAAAGGAAAGGCCTACCTTTGTCACATAGCCATGGGAGAAGTGAAGCGGATCGAGGTTCGGGTGAAGAACCTTTACAAATTTGATGTAGAAGACTGTGCTGCTTTGAGCACGAAAGCATAGAAGGTGCAGAGCCGAGGCATCGATGAATTATGGTGTAGGCGACTTGGCCATTTGCACCATGGAGCTTTGAACATCATGCAATAGATTTCTACTAGACTTCCCAAGGGTGCACTTGAGCAGAGAGATACATGCAAGGGGTGTACATTGGGGAAGTACACCAAAGCCACCTTTCATGACAAGGACAGTCGAACACAAGCGATCCTTGAACGAGTCCACTCAAACGTGTGTGGACCGTTCTCGACAGTCTCCACGTCCAAGCACAAGTATTATGTGATATTTGTAGATGATTTCTCACGTAGGTGTTGAATATTCTTCATGCATAAGAATAACCAGACATTCTCAAAGTTTTATGAATTTAAAGCACTTGTTGAGAAAGACACAGGCAGGAAAGTGAAGGCTCTCAGGAGCAATAACGATGGAGAATATGTGTCGAATGAGTTCAAGAACTTCTATGCATCAGAAGGTTTCGTAGAGAGTTAGCAACACCCTATAAGCCACAAAAAAATGGGGTGGCTGAAAGGAAGAGCATAAGTATTATGAGCTGCACGGGGATGTTGCATGATCAGGGCCTACTGTTGCACTTGTGGGCTGAAGCATGCAAGTTGCAACACAACGGTATATGTGCAGAACAAGAGCTTGATCGGATGCTCGTGATGAGTATGCCAGAAGAAGTTTTTTTTCAGGTAAGAAACCAGATGTGGTACACATCAGGATCTTTGGTTCATCAGTTTACTGTCATGTTTCCAAGGACGCAAGGAAAACGCTAGAACTGACAACAGAGTTGGGCATATTTGTAGGGTACACTGATACACCTCACAACTATCAGGACTACCTTCCATCTCACAGGAGGACAGTTGTTCGTAGAGATGTGAAGTTCGATGAAGAGAAGGCCATGAGATGTTCCCTTGAGAGGGAGCTTTAGTTGCATGCAGATGAGGAGCTTTTAGCTCCAATGGAAGAACCTCAGGATGTTGTGGAGCAACCGCAAACAAAAGAGCAAAGAGTGGAAGCAACCACTCATGCAGAGACATCCAGAGATGGAAGGAAGTGCACTAGAGTAGTTGACAGATTGATGCATGATGCTAGAGAGAATGTGGGAGCACCCACATCACAACGCAGGTAGAGGAGGTCACCAGATCAATACATTAGCTAGATGGCTGTGATGAACGAGAGTGTAGGGACTCAACTATCCTCATTCAAGGAAGCAGTGCAACAACCATTATGAGTTGATGCTATGGTAGAGGAATATCATTCCATTATCAAGAACATTGCTTGGGAATTTGTCCCAAGGCCAAAGGACAAGTCAGTTCTAGGTTCCAGATGGATCTACAAGGTGAAGCAAGCAACATATGGGAGTGTCGAGAAGCAAAAGGTCAGATTTGTGGCTAAGGGGTTCTCTTAGGTGGAGGGAATTGATTACGAGGAGAGCTTTGCTCCAATAGCAAGGTACTCTTCAATCAGATCAGTTCTAGCACTTTTAGCGCAGATGGGATAGAAGATACATCAGATGGATGTGAAGACAACTTTCCTCAACAGAGTGATTGAGGAACATGTGTACATAGAGCAACTAGAAGGATTTGAGACCTTCGATAGAGAGTCGCATGTGTGAAGACTCAAGCGAGTGCTGTATGGATTGAAACAAACACCGCGTGCTTGGTACACCATAATCGACAACTATTTCACCGGGTTGGGCTTCACCAAAAGTGAAGTAGACGAAAACCTTTACCATATTGTGGTTGAAGGTAAATTAATGATTATAGTATTATATATTGATAATTTAATTCTAACAGGTGATGAGAAGCTGATAAAATCTTGCAAAGAGGATTTGGCAATAGAATTCGAGATGAAAGACATGGGGCTCATGCATTATTGTGAAATTTTCTGAATTTACTTAAACATAAACCCTACTGTTAAATTCTTTATTTGCTTCTCCTACTTATATAAGTTTTTAATCTGAAATCTTCAACATTAACATCAAAGTAAATACATTAACAACCTACATGTGTAGATCTAAACTGAATAACATGCTCAATGACAAAGTGACACACAAGGATTTTCTGGGCAACTGTCCTCGGAAAAACCCAATGCGGGAAGATCGGTGCTGCTATCCTCTGGAGGGTTTTTATTATTAAGCAGATTCTAAGTACAATAGATTTGGGCACCAAACTGGTTAACGTGACAGAGAAATAAATTAGCAGCAATACCTCTATTTCGGAGGCAGAAAATCAGACTGATTCACACCCTCAAACGGGATTGACAGAACTCAACCTTTTTCGACCTCTAGAAACCCCAGCGCTACTCTGAAGGCCTCTATGTCAGCCCTGTTGGCCTGCATCAGCCTCTGAGCTGGTCAGGAAGGGCCTGCGTCACCCCAAACTGGGTTATGTTGCCCCTGCGCTGCTTTGGCTGGGCCTGTGTCAACCCTCCTGGCCTCTTGTTGCTTCTATGCTGCCCCTGCTGGGCTCTCAATTGCTTTGCGTTGCCTTGGTCTGTTGCTTCTCTGCCCTCATTGTACTCTTGGCCTGGGACTATACCATCCCCCTCGTCAATACTGCCCCTCGCTGCAGCTAAAACACTTCAGAAATTCTTAGCAAACCACGCCCTAGAATTCGAGCTTAGCTTCAGTGCTTTTCCAGTGTGTGTGTTCTCCAACTGATCCCAAGCCCTCTTCTTATACTTTTATCGTTGAAACATCAATGACCGTGATCTAATCTTGAATCGACGACTAAGATTAGAAGATGCTTGATCTGCGCCACTTAAGTCATTCTCATCACATGTTTAATTTAATTACCTTTAATCTTTTAATTTTCCTAAGTTAGTTTTCGGATCCTCAATTAAAAATATTAATTAATTAAATATCTCTTAAACCAGATGGAGTTTCCCAAAACGCTTTCTGGGTCTTGGAGATCTTATGTACTCTAGTTCCTCCACAAAGTTTGGGAGCTAGAGCACATCCAATGTTATCCCAACACCCCAAAATCTCAACAATTATTTCATTCGTTTTGAAATTTGGCAAGGTGATGGGGAACTGTTTGTTTCTCAAGGCAGGTATGCCAACGAGATACTGAAGAAGTTTCACATGGAGAGCAGCAAACCCATGGAGGCTCCTCTAGCAGGGAATTGGAGGAAGAAAGATGCTACTTCAGGCGAAGTGTTAGATGCTACCATTTACAGGAAACTTGTAGGTTCACTTATGTACTTGGTGAACACACGACTAGACATGTGTTATGCAATTAACCAACTTAGTCAAGAAATGGTTAAGCCAACCAGAATCTATTGGAAGGCAACCAAACATGTGTTGAGATACCTCAGAGGCACCACTCAGTTTCGTATTTGGTAGAGATGGACAAAGGGAGTGAAGTTGCAAGGCTTCACAGATGCAGATTGGGCAGGGAGTCCATCAGACAGGAAAAGCACATTAGGAGGAATCTTCAGTATTGGATCACCAACAGTTTCTTGGTACAACAGGAAGCAGAGATCAATTGCACTAAGTTCAACAAAAGCAGAGTAGATGGCTCCTAGTGAAGCAATTGGTGAGGCTATCTGGATGAGGAAGATCCTTGTTGGGTTATTTGGTCAGCAGATGGATCCTACAGTGATTTACTGTGACAACGAGAGTTGTATCAAACTCTCTGTGAATCCAACTTTTCATGATAGGTCCAAGCATATCGACATCTTGTACCACCATCTCAGAGATTGTGTGCAAAGGCGGATCATGTTGCTAGAGTACATTCCTACAAAGGAACTGGATGTAGATATCTTGACACAGGCATTGTCAAGAGGAAAATTCAAGTTCCATAGAGACAGGATTGGGCTATTTGATAATCCCTTTCTTGTTGAGAGGGAGTGTTGAAAATGGCACCAAGAAAGATTCTAATTTAATTTTCCCTTGAAGTAAATTAGAAGAAAATTGTAATTCCACATCACATGACAACTTGTATGAGTTAACTAAGTTAGTTTGACTTAGTTGGTTCAGTTAGTTCGAGTTGAGGGCCTAACTTGAGGCATGTAGAGCGGTTCCTACTTTTTTAATTTTATGAGCCTTGGTTGAGCTTATTTCGAGGTGTAATTAATAAATTCAGTTTAACTGAGTTAAAGTCAGTTAAACTAGTTCCAACTGTTGGAGGAACTAGTGGGACGTCTAGTAGTGAGTTGTGTACTATGTTATCAACCAGTGAACTGATAAATTAACTATAAATAACTCATGCATGCATGATCTATGAGTTACCCAGTTGAGATTGGAGTTCAAGAGCAATGTACTATCAGTCCTATAATCATCCAAATTGTATAGGTGGTGCTTGCAGTCAGAGGAAGGCCTATGATGAATTGCGTATTTGTGGATGAGGAATTTCCCTAATTAATAGGGGCTAATTCCCAATGAAACAACGCAAGGAAATAGGGACTTGGGCAAGCAGAAAATTGGTTAAGCGTTGGCCGAGGCTTGTCTAGGAAGCAGTGAGATAGATAGAGATAATGCAGAGGTTGCTCGGGCTTGAGCAAAGCATTGAAATCTTCTCATATTTTTTGACTAATGAAATATACAGATAGAAGAGGTTTTTAGCTGTGGCTTTCCCCAGGAAATCATTGTGTATTGTGTTGATTGAATTCTTTTTCTTGTATGCTTTGTGATTTCGCGATCGTTTAATTGTTTCCGCAGTTGGTAGAGTAGATTCAAGTCTATTGTTTTAGTAAATTACAATTCGCAGTTTGAGTCTACAAAGGAATTTCTACATTTATAACCAGTAAAGTGCCTTGAAGCACCACTGTCAACCAACCAGATGTCACAAGAATCTGTAGGAGAGGAACTAGAAAGAGTAGAAACAAGAAAGTACTGTGATTTTGGTTCTGCTTTCAGTAGCAAATATGACAACAAAAAAGATCTTATTTTCAGCAACAAGTAAGTAGAAACAAATAAGATTTCAACAACAGGGAAGGAGCCACAAATAAGATTTCAGTAGTAAGAAAGAAGGGGCAACAAGTGATATTTCAGCCGCAAATGCAAAGGGATATTTCAGCAAAAAAATGAGTTGCAAGTAGAAGGGATAACAAGAGATATTTCAGGAAAAAGAGATTTGTGAATGGAACAGACAACAAGAGATTTTTCGACAGAATGAGAGCTGCAAATAGATTAGACAACAAGAGATTTTCTAGCGGAAAGTGAGCTGCAAATAGAGCAGACAACAAGATATATTTAAGTAGAAAGAGAACTGCAAATGTACCTTGTCTTCACCAAAGCTCTGGTACCATGTTGAAATTCTGATGTTCTATGTTGTAACAATTACTTATTACAAAAATTCTCTATGCTGTAATATTAGTTAAGAAATTGTAGATAGAACATAAACCATATAAACCATATGCACAATAGAAGACAACCAAGAACACAATGAGACAAAGAATTTAGGTCCAATGACCAAGGCAAAACCCACAAGGGAAAACTCGACCAGATTCTTCTTCTATTAGATATCAGTAGTTCAACAAAGATACAAAGTACAATGAAAGATCAAGAGAATGACAAAGTTCACCCAAATTTGAACAAGTTATAGCATGAAGATCACTAGTAGCATCAACTGAAGCGAACACATAATCAACCTTGGCTGACCAAGTTTTGCTCTTACTCTCCAAGTCTCTCTCTTTCACAATCTCCTTCAAGTCTGTGCAAGTCTCTCTCAAGTTGGAATTCACAATGCACAAGTGAGTTGAGATGATATGAGACACAAATATATAGGAGGAGTAATGAATTATTGACATAAAGGAGGAGCAATACACATGCCTTGTGGAGGAGTTACATTTTCCATTTATGGAAGAGTAACTCATGCCATTAAGTAGAGACAATTTGAATTCCATTATGGAGAGGCAATACATGCCCTAGTTGAGAGGGTGAGAGGATCTTTTATGACATGCATTTGATGAGCTTGTAAGAGAAATCTTGCATGTCATGCCTTGTAAAACAAATCTTTCATGACATGCGTAAGAAGAATATTTTATGACATGCGTAAGAGGAATATTTTATGTTGAGTCTTTTAATGGGAGTAAGGGAGTGTAAGAGCATTAATGAGAGTGTAAGAGAGCATTATTCAGAGCCATGATTGAGAGACTTGAATTTCTTTTTAATAATAATATAATAGTATCATAATAATAATCATAATAATAATCATAATAATATTAATGATAATATTGATGATTAAGTCGAAATTGAACTATTAGGATTGATTGATGATCAAAAGGGATTTTCCATCATCAATACTTGATTACAAAGTAAGGCAAGGTGATTTACTATTTTTGGAAAGTCATACTTGAGACTTTCTATTTTTAGACTTTTTATTTTTAGAAATTCTTCACCGAGCTGCCAAATTTTCAACAATTGTAGCTTCCTATTTAGATTAATTGATATTTAATACAATATATTGATTTAGGTATATTACATTTGAGAATTTTCAAGAGTTGAGGGTGCTTTGGGGTTCAAAAGTTGATGCGATAATTGTGCCTTCTTTCCCCCTCGCTAAGAGGATGAGGTCTAGAAGGGTAGGGGCTTATTTTGAAACAACCTTCCAACATAAGCTGACTTGGAGGTTGAGCTTTCCTTGTAGCAACATACAGATATGGGTGTTCTTGTGAAGAACTTGGACCCATCCTCCTTTAATATCATTATTTGATATGGCACATTCTAAGCTTTGTTGAGTTTTCGTAGCTATGATCGATCTTCATAAGTCATATTTAGCCCTCCAAATATACATGAAATGATAAATGCAAATGTGGATCGCAAGTTGGCTTCAAGAAAGGAAATTTCCATTTTTGAAATTTAATTTTTATGTCTCCACAAATGTCAAGTTGACCTTGCAAAAGATCAAGTCGACTTGACCTATAGATACCCATTAGACTTCATCACTTAGCAAGCAATTTTGGGTCAGTTCCATACCTTCTGTTCACGCATGGGACCCAACAAAACGATATTCCTCTAGGGTAGACCAAAGTCATCAAAGGAAGATTGAAAATCTCTGGACAAATCGAATCTAGGTAGAAGATCGAATCTTTGAGGAAGGCAGAAGGTCGAATCTTTGAGGCAGGCAGAAGGTCAAATCTCCGAGGCAGACAAAACTCCGAATCTCTGAGGTAGACCTATTATTTGAGGCAGACAACCGAACCTCTGTGGAAAACCTAATCTCTGGGTAAACAACCTTTTCCTGGATAGTTTGACAATCATTGACTGAGGGCAGTTGTGGGAAGTTTGACCAGGATTTTTGCTACTGGTAAGTTTGACTTTGTTTGACTGAAAAGATCAGATTGTATCTCTTGTTGAATTGAATGATTTCTCTAAGAAAAGGTTGTTGGGTTTTTCCCCCATGTGGGTTTTCCCAGGTTAAATATTTGTGTCTCTTGTGTTTGAATTTCTCTTTATGATCCTACTGTCATTAAGGTTTCTACCATTGAGATTTGTTGTGTAATTACTTAATGATGAATGTGAACACATGAAAGATTAAGTTAAGAAATTATTAGAAGTAATTATAAGATTAGAAGACCTTGAAAAATCAACATTGTATTAGAGCATGGGATAAAGAGCAACTGGCTTGTTTCAAGTCAAAATCTAGGGTTTGTTCTAGCACTAGTCCAACTCTGGTTGTAAGGAAGATGAAGAATATTCCTAAAGGAAGCCAAGATTTGTTTCGTTTGTTTTTAGGAGAAAGTCAAGTCAAAACCTAAGCTTGTAACAGAACGAAATGATCTTTGTGATGATTACAAAGGAGGATTGAAAAAGTGTCAATATGGTGAACAACAAGTGTTGAGGAGGTTAATCAGTGCTATGGCTAGGACACTATTCTAGGAGGAGGTCGAGAAGCCTCAAAAAGTTCCTCAGTTAGTCTAAATTACCTCAGTCAAAGAAAACACTAAGTCAAGGTGATTGAAAATTAACCATGGTGATGGCTCCAGTAAGGAAGCTGATCATTTTATGGTTGAGACAAGGCATGTTGCTCAACATGTGTTAAAGTACCGACATGGCACAATTGGTTATTGTACAGTCAGTTATGACTCAACAATGAAGTGCAATTGCAGGGATACACAAATTCAGATTGAGCGGAGAGTGCAAAAGACAAAAAGAGTACACCAGGATGTTGCTCTACTATAATTTCTTAGATGAGCAAGGAGTCGACATTTGTTGCACTTAGTACTGCAAACGCAGAGTATATTGCAGCTTGGTTAGCGAGTTGTGAAGTAGTATGTCTTCAAAATCTATTTGCAGAATTGTTTGATCAAGTGTAGGAGATGACCGTGATTACAGGTCAAAGCACAATGAGATCTATTATTGAGACGTGGTACAAAAGGGAGCAATGTGGCTGCACTATTATTCTATAGATAGGTATGTTGTTGACAAAGCCTCTGTCCCAGAATGACGTTTGTATACTTCCTGGACAAGTTTGGAGTGGTTGAGAATGCCTCCCTATATGAAAGGGAATGATGATGTGATAATATTAGGGATAATCATTCTCCCTAGGTTAGGTATATTGACTAGGATTAGGAAGAATGGTCCAAAGATTATGGAGGCCTAAAATGACTCACTAGTAGGGTTGAGTGGGTGTCTTTAGCATCAAACCTAGAATTACTCAAGTGGGTTGAGTAAGGCCTTTGGGATTGGTACAATAATTACTCAAATGAATTGAGTGTGTACCCTGATTTGACTACTCTATTCCCAAGTGACGACCTGGTTGATTGTTGACACAAGAACTAGTTTGTATACACAAGGATATGGTCTTCAACTAGTGGGTGGTTAGTTTGGATACCCAAGGATGTGGTCTTTGACTAATGGGTGATGAATTTGTATACCCAAGGATATGGTCAAAAGACTAGTGGGTGTTGAGTGTGTACCTAGGGTCTCACGATGGGTCAAAAGATGTTGACCAGGATTAAGGTCAATCAAGACTAGTCTATATACCTTGAGTTAGAAATGTTGACCATAATTATGGTGACTAGTGATATACCATGAGTCAGAGGTGATGACCAGGATTATGGTAATTAGATGATGCTGATGTTGATGTTGAATGCTGAGTTGTTTCGACTTTTTTCTTAGAGATTTCAACAAGAGAACATCAGGAAAAGTCATTATGAATACCTCCCTAGCTAAGAGGGAGTGTTGTATTTTTGTAGCTCTGGTCGGTCTTCATAATTCATATTTAACCCTCCATTTATAAGTGAAATGATAAATGCAAATGTGGATTCCAAGTCGGTTTCAAGAAAGGAAATTTCAATTTTTGAAATCTATTTGTTGTCTCCACAAATGTCAAGTCGGACATCCAAAAAAGCAAGTCGACTTGACCCTACAAACACACCACTTCAGGTTCATCCAATCACTATATATACCCATTAGACTTCATCACTTGGAAAACAACTTCAGATTAGTTACATATCTTTTGTTCACACATGGGATGCAATAGAACAAGATTCCTTTAGGGTAGGCCGAATTCATCTAAGATTGAAATCTATCGACAGACCAAATATGGGCAGAGGGCCCCGAATCTCTAAGGCAGGTAGACCAAATATTGGAGGTAGGCAGAAGGTCGAATCCCTGAGGCAGGCCGAAGGCTGAATCTCTAAGGGAGGTAGGCCGAATCTCTGAGGTAGGCAGAAGGACAAATCCCTGAGGTAGGCAGAAGGCTGAATCTTTGAGGCAGAAGGCCGAACCTCTGAGGCAAACCTAATCTCTAAGCTAAAGGCTTGTTCTTGGACAGTTTGACCACTGTTAACTGAGGCCAATTGTGGGAAGTTTGACTAGGTTTGACTTGGATTTTTGTTACTGGTCCATTTGACTTTGTTTGACTAAAAAGATCAGATTGTATCTCTTGTCGAGTTGAGTGATTTCTCTAAGAAAAGGTTGTTGGGTTTTCCCCCATTTGGGTTTTCCCAGGGTAAATATTTGTGCTTGTTGTGTTTGGTTGTCTCTTTATGATCCTACTGTCATTATTGTTTCTACTGTTGCGATCTTCTATGTAATTACTTAATGATGAACGTGAACACATGAATTATTAAGTTAAGAAACCATTAGAAGTAATTATCATATTAGATGACCTTGAAAAATCAACAAGCTTGAGCTCAGGAGGCTGGATATGAGGTGTCTGGCTAGTCCATAAAAGGATAGTCACGTATTTTATGATTTAGACACTGGTACCTAAGTTAGTGTTAGGCACATTAATATATCTCACAATTTGTTTCAATAATTTATCCCCTACTTGAATGAGGAAAAACTCCTTTAGTCCCTTGGATAGGTTGACTTACACTAACCCTTGTTTGGGATTTGGATTGAAGAATCGTGGGGCTTGTGATAGATAAAGCCTCTAATGGTATTTAATACACTTTTTTACACTTCATGCTGTATAAGGTTCCATGTTGTAATTTTCATCATAGTTGGAGTTTGCTTGTGGTTCTTTGGAGCTTTTAATGAACTTGGGGGAGATACGTCTTCATTGAGCTTTTTTTCTTATTCGCATTGGAGATCTTTTGTGGAGGAGCTTCACTTCTCTTCTTTTGGGATTATACTTGTTGGTTTGGTAGTCTTCTCAACCATTGGTTGCACATTTGATTCTTATGGAGCATGCATCTCATCATGGTGTGGTTTTGGTACACTTGCTTATCTTGGAGGTGCTTTATCTTATTGATGGATGATGGTTCTATCCTTCTAGGTCCCCAAGGATTTAGATGATGGTGTTAGGAAGTAAATGTTTCATGAGGTTGGAGATTAATGTGACTTTTTGCATGGTGGTGTTGTATTATTGGTGTCACTAGGAATGGGTGTTATACGTGGTCATTTTGTTGCTTGTTTGCAGTGGGTGATGGAAATGTATTTGATGAAATTGGCACTTTGCTTGTGCTTATTTCGTATGATATGATGTGGTGATAGGATTTCCCTAGATGATACAACATTGTGACAATTGTTAAATGGCATCTGGGGGGAGGGTGTATTTGATGATGTATGTACCCTTATTGATGTGTAATTATGTAAGTTTGCTTGTTTTTGATCTAGCCTTTTGCTAAGGTTGGATGGTATTGTTTGATGTATTGATCCCTTGCTAATGGTGCGCCGTAGTTTCAGTCTTATGTTTTATTGTTATCATGGTGGGGGTTGTAATAGGGATAGCATCTTTTATTTGCATGGTATAACACCTTGATGGGCACACTCACACATTGGCACAAATATTCATGGTGATTTAATCATGGGGGATTAATTGAATATGGACTACGGTTGTGAACCTTTGTGCAAACATGTTGAGGATGATTTAATAACTTTAATGGATTTTTGACCTGATGTTGACCACTTAGAGGCTAATTTCTTGAGCACTGTACTTCACCTAGCATCTTTTCACACTTGAAGGGGATAGTCGGAAGTTGATGGAGGGGTATCGATGGAGAACTTTTCTCTTGGGCATACTTTTCAAGCCAGGCATGGTTATTTTAGTATTGTTGGAGATGTTTGCACCTTCTATAAGGCACACTCTTTTTGGGGTTGTTGAGAATCATTATGGAGTTGTTATTGTTGAGAATTTGTAGAGCTAGAGATTAATTCAAAATTCTCTTCTTGATAATTACTTGTGAGGTTACTTGAGTTACTTATGTCTTCCCTTCGTTAGCTTATTAAATCTTTCATCAAGTCAATTATCAAAATACACGAGACAGAAGAATTAGGCTCCTAGAGACAGGGCAAAACCTCTCCCTCTTGGAGAGGAAAACCCACGAGAAGTTCTTCTTATATATTTTCAGATGACAAGTACCATGACCAAGAATTAGACCCTTGACCTATATATGCATCCAAGACCTTGTCCTTACTTCTTTGATGTCCTTCACTGCTGATTCTTTTTTCCTTCACGAACTTGCACTGTTCTGCACCAACACTTCCTTCGTATATAGTTGAAACTTCAGATACTTGAGATATATATATGCTGTAGTTAGGAAGATTTACTTTCCTACTTTCTGTCACTTTCTCACTACTCGTTCTCTTTGGAATATCTACAAGATTTGCCCAGACCACTGTTCCAACTTTTCATGAATTGGAAATCATCTTTTATCAGCAGTTACACTTCAGGATAGTCTGCGGACCATCTTTAGACACATCCACACTTCAACACTGCCTTTGAACTGACCTTGTCATGCTGTAACTTCTTTTAGGATTATCTGCACTTCTTTTCAGGAAAAATCCACACTTCCTTTCAGTAGACCGCAAAAACTATCATTCTAAGACATCACACAGATGTATGTATCTTAACCAGCCCTGAAACTCGTCAAAAATCCGCACTGAAACTCATCCAAAAATCCGCACTTCTGTTTTAGAGATGACCGAAAATCTTGTCTTCAAATGAACCGCAGAACAGGTGTATATATAGAGACAGTTTCACTGTGTTTAGGCCAACCTTCCATTTAGCTTGTAGGCCGAATTATCTCATTGTTAGAAGGCTGACTTTAACACATCATTTTAGCTTATCTTTCGGCGATATTGGAGGGATGAATTAAGCCATTCATTTACGGTATCTTAGGCAAGGTCTTGGAGCATTTCTTTAGACTAGATCCTTCATATATATGACACTTAATTACATTTATACCTAGAAGAGAAAACCCTAATAGACATCAAGAAGAAGTCTATTAACCTAAAATAAAATCTTGCTCATGAAACCCATGAAGCAAGTACAACAAATATACATTTTATTATCTTTGTCTTCTTCTTTACATAAATACATAATTACATAGTCAATATGAAGACCGATCCTAGTTACACTTTTCAACACTCCCTCTTAACTAGGGAGGTATTCATACAGGTACATGGTCACTTTCAAACTGGAGAATCTCATAAGAAGAATCGAATTGGTAATCGCATCTGTATAGCATCATATCAACCAACATTGTCCTAGTGCAAGACCTTGACTAACATCCCCATCTCTCAACGAGACAATGGGCTACAATCCTGGCAAGACACATGACTTATAGACACCATAGTCATTGTCTCTCCAAGGTACATACTCCACCCAGGTGTTCCCAGAGTATGACCTTCTTGGACTATTTTTCTCTTGGGTAGCCAACCCTCAAGGAATATCGGTGCTCGACTACTCTTATCTTGAATTCCCTATCACATTCTCAAAGAGTATCGAATGCCAGATGATTACCCAATCCTCCATTCTGTCTTCCAGGTGAAGACCCGAATGATGTGTCTATCCATTGTCTCCACATGGCCTTCACTAAGATTTACGACTGTTAGTCCTGTTCTAGTGCATGACACATGCGTAAGAGAATCACATATGCCACTCCCTCTTAGCTCAAGAAGGACATACTTCAAGTTTTGTCCAAGTAAGAAACTTACCACCAGGCACCCTCTCAACCAGGATCCTGCAGCAACAATGGTGAGACACCCAGCTGCTCATGAAGAATTCCTCCCCTCGATGTCATGGATTTCAATATTGAGGAATCTTCAACCTTTGGCTTCATAGGGCACAAATCATCCATCACTTTCAGTCACGAGTCATGTCAACCATCAGAAAGTGATTCATTAGTCTTTCTCATCTGGTCCACCTTTATGCCATGCTGCTTTCCTTCGAATCATCTCCAAGGATCTTACATCCTTCCACATGATTAGCAACCCTGCATAAACTTATCCAGATAAACATATATATATATGAATTTATAAATCAAAAGTTACCTTAGTAATGATCTTTCACCATGACATCTTCTTGTAGGCATCGACATCCTCTATTCAGATTGACACATCTCCTAAAGATATGTCTTATCAAGTGTCTTCTTCTTTACCAGACTTCTGTCAGAGTCTACATATCCTCCCAGGAGATCTCCTAGTCACATCTTCATGGCTTCCGGATGATAACTACCACTTGACATGGTTGCATTTCATGATCTCTTCCTTTCTGCACATTCTTCATTTCTAGGGACTTACAAATTTTCTAGTTCCTCGTTCATATACAACTACCTCATATTCCATATGAGGATATATTATGTTGATTTCATTTGTCAGTGCACCGAGAGATCCTCCTTCATAGATCATACTTCTAAATATAGAAGTCTATTACCTGCAACCATATGACATGACTTCATAGCATCTAGTGTCAGCATATAAATATATACATACCTCTTACCTTTTTCATTTAAGTCATCCTGTAGCAGTTTTACTCGAATGAAGAGCTTCATTCCCTTGGCCCACCCCATCAATATGTCATCACATCCCAGAATTCTGTAGCATGGAATTCTTGATGAAACCGTTCTGCTTTCTTTTTAATCAGTGAATTAATAGAGAACTCCATTAGAAAATGTCGGCACCAGTTTTCATGATGACCCTTGATCTTGATAACTGCCTTCCATCAATATGATATCAGTGAAGTTTTCCAGGAGTTGTTTCATCGAGAGCTTCTGCCATGCTTCGATCATAATGCTATAATATACACTGCTTCCTATCATACTATTTTACAACCAACAGAAATCACTTAAAGGAGAAGATGATCTCAATCATAGTGGATATCCCTCGCTTCTTCTTTCTTAGATTTATTTGCATTAGGTTCTTCTCTTATATCTGAGACATGGGCTTCTTCCTTTTTCCTCTTGTCCTTTCTAAATTTAGGACAATCTCGTTTATAATGCCCAAGATCATTACATCCAAAGCGTCGTGCTTTGTCCACATTTCTTTTCTTATTCTGAGGACCAAATTTTCTGAATCTTCCTTTCTTCCTGGACATGGCGGCAAAGGCTTGATTCCCTACACTTGATCTTGCTTTCAATCCTGATTCTTCTATCTTACCTAGAATTTGGAATGACATGGCTTCTTCTCTCCCATATATGCTTGAAGTGAAACCTCTCCATTCTTTCAGTAAAGCATTTTGTACCATAGTGAGTATTTCTCTATCAGACATTACTTGTCCCAAGTTTAGTAGTTGATCTCGTATTGTGAAAATCTCCATCAGGCATGGAATTATTCCTTCCTTTGACATTCTCAATTTGTATAGTTTTTGTGTTAGGGATATTATTTCCTTTATAGAACTTTTCGAGAATAGTTCCACCAATTTATCATATATTTCTTTTGAGGATTCTAGCTTTTACACATAGGAAATGAGAGAGTCTTTTATGGATTGTATAAGAATCCTTTGGGTTCTTATGTCTCCCTTCATGTATTTGATATATGCTAGAATGTCTTCTTTTGGAGGTTGAATTGTAGTTCCTTCTATGAAGCCCACAACTTCATTTTCAGTTAGCTTCAGATTTGTCCTTTTCTTCCATGCATTAAAGTTTGATGACCCGACCAATTTGTTGCTCTCTATACAGTAAGTCATTTTGACAGGTTTAGATAAAGTCATAGATACTTACTTGAGTAAGTGACTTTCTCCTTTAGCAACTTCCTTGATGATGACGAAGAAGTTAGGAGCTTCTTCTAAGATAGGAATCTTCATTCTAGGTGATCTTGGATCCTTCATGGTAAAGGATGTCTTCAAAAGATGATGTCCTCTTCTAACAATGTCTTGAATGTAAATCTTTGATGGCAAAGATTATTTTCTTGATAAGTTGATCCCTTGAATGAGATGAAGATCTTTCTCGAATATAACTTGAGAGTCTTCCTTGCAAACTTGATTTGACTTTTCACCCAAACTTGATTTTTGCTTCCTGGAGTGTCTCTTTGTCAAGTAGCCCTTGAGTTCAGCACCTTAGCTCTGATACCATGTTGAGAATTTGGAGGGCTAGAGATTAATTCAAAATTCTTTTCTTGATAATTACTTGTGAGGTTACTTGAGTTACTTATGTCTTCCCTTCGTTAGCTTATTAAATCTTTCATCAAGTCATTTATCAAAATACACGAGACACAAGAATTAGGCTCCTAGAGCCAGGGCAAAACCTCTCCCTCTTGGAGAGGAAAACCCACAAGAAATTCTTCTTATAGATTTCAGATGACAAGTACCATGACCAAGAATTAGACCCTTGACCTATATATGCATCCAAGACCTTGTTCTTACTTCTTTGATGTCCTTCACTGCTGATCCTTCTTTCCTTCACGAACTTGCACTGTTCTGCACCAACACTTCCTTCATATATAGTTGAAACTTCAGATACTTGAGATATATATGTTGATTTTTGTAGCATTCAAAAGTGTTCCAAGTCTCAAACTTTACAGGGAGGCTTGCACAACAACATTCCAAAGAACCCAGAAACAACTTGTAGAAATTCCACTCGATTCAAGACTTATTAAAATAATTAATTATTTTAATGAAGACTCTAAGTCTAAACTTAGGGAAATGAAATAATTAAAGGGTATTA
Organism: Pinus albicaulis; assembly: GCA_034641835.2. Classification (NCBI taxonomy): domain Eukaryota; kingdom Viridiplantae; phylum Streptophyta; class Pinopsida; order Pinales; family Pinaceae; genus Pinus; species Pinus albicaulis. The sequence continues at coordinate 360,665,605 of CM076581.1, forward strand.
ATAAGTCAGAGTGTGAATCTTCTAGAAAACATGGATCAAGTCAAGTTTTAATCTTAGCCATTGATTACTCTTTTAATCTGTGCCATTGGTTCTCCAACAGGAAGATTATAAAAGAAGGCTTGAGGGTCACTTGGAAAATAAGCCGGGCATACATTCAGTACCCGAAGGAGATCCATTTTGATGTAGAATTCGATCTCAGTGGGAGAGTTACAGGGCGAGAAGTTGCAAAAGCAGAAGGAGGAGGTCAGGGGTGATAGAGATTAGGGTTGGAGGGCAGTAGTGGGTCATTGGAGGTAGCTTGAGGTTGCAGCGCAAAGACCCGACGCAGATTCACGTAGTCCAGCACTGGGACTGCGTAGAGAATCAATCAGAGTGATGCAGTGGCATGCAGGGGTTGTTCTGGGTGTCAGAGAATTGTCCGAGTAAGCCGAAAATTTAGTCTCAGGTGGTTCAGAGTTTATCTGCCGTATATTTTCCCTGTAAAGATATTATTTGCTGAAGAATTAATAAAACCCTCATCTGTTGCACTGGTTTTCCCACATTGGGTTTTTCCAAGGACAATTGTCCAAAAATAACTGTGTACATGTGATTGATTCTTGTGCTTATGTTCTCTACTGTTTATTTCTTTGCATATATAATTGTGAATGTTGCAGTAGTATTTATTTCGATATTTCTGGAAGATTTTTGAATAATAACTTATTGAAATAATAAGTAGGAGAAATAAATCTATCACTGCAACTATTTGTAAATTTTCACATGGTATCAGAGCCAGAGATGAATAACAGAGAGGGGGCATCTATCAATGAACAATGATCTACTGTTGCAGCAACAACACAGAAGGGTTAACGCAGTTCTCCAGGAGTGGGAAGAAGCACGATAGAACATATGGATCACGATGTATTTGTATTGGCATCAAGACTAGAGGAAGATTTTGCTTTTGTATCAAGCATTGCGTCTTCAGATGTCTAGTATATTGACAGCGGAGCCTCTGCTCATATGACGGGAGTACGGGACTGTTTTTCCGAATACCAAGAAGAGCAAATGAATTTCAAAATGACCATGGGTAATAAAGCAAAGTGCACTCCCATTGGAAGAGGTACCGTAGTTTTTCAGACTGAGACAGGGAACAGAATCTGGGCCACTAATGTACTGCATGTGCCAGGTTTGGGGATGAATCTACTCTCAGTGTCACAACTTCAAAACCGAGGGTATGCCGTCTACTTTATTGGCAATAGAGTTTATGTCAAGGACCCCAGTTGGAAGAAGAAGGCACAGATCGAGGTTAGAAGCAACAAGCTGTACAAGCTGTAGCATGATTCTCCAATGGCACTAGTTGGCAACGTAGATGAAACAAACTTGAATGAGCTATGGCACAGAAGAATGGGGCACTTGCATCATGGGGTGTTGAGAACTCTCCAGAAGACTGTCACAAGTGTTCCAGAATTGATCACTTAACGGGATGATGTTTGCAAGGGGTGCGTATTGGGGAAATATGCAAAGCCAACATATCAGAGAAGCAACAATAGGGCCAAGGGTGTGTTGGATATCTGCGAGTTGATGTCCACTAGAGCTCTTAGCGGGGCCAAGTATTTCGTCACCTTCATTGATGACCATTCCAAGAAAACCTGGATCTACTTCTTGAAGACCAAGGATGAAGTCTTCGGTCGATTTAAAGAGTTTAAGGCTCTGGTGAAAAATCTAACAGGGAAGTGGATCAAGGTATTGCGATCAGATAATGGAGGTGAATACATAGATAAAGAATTCACTGGATTCTATGCAAGGGAAGGCATCAAAAGGGAATGGACAACTCCATACAATCTGGAACAGAATGGAGTGGCAGAAAAGAAGAATCAGACTATTGTTGAAGCAACCAGAGGTATGCTGTATGACCAAGACATGCCCAAATTTCTTTGGGCTGAAGCGTGTAATACAGTTGTCTACATTCAGAACATAACTCCTCACACTACACTGGGAAAGATCACACCATAAAGTGTCTTCACTGGCAGCAATCTCGAAGTGAGTCACTTCAGGATCTTCAACAGTACAACTTACTCTCATGTACCCAGTGAGAAGAGGAAGAAGTTGGAGATGATTGCTGAAAAGGGGTATTTAGTAGGATACAACGAGAATGCAAAGGCTTATCGCATCTACATTCTTGAGAGCAGGAAAGTATTGGTGCGAAGAGATGTGAAGTTCAAGGAGGAGAAATCCTTCAGAAGATCACGAGAGCTGCCTTCTGCTACGCAGTCAGAGGAAGAGCCTTTGGTCCAGCCCCAACAACCAGCAACAGAAAATACAGTTGCCTCTCCAAGGCATAGTGATCCAAAGGGTGGGTCTCTCGAGGATTTGCAAGAAGGAGAGTCGGTAAATCCACCCACCACCTGTGGAAGAACGAGCAGGGAATTTCGACAGATTCTGAAGGATGTAGAGGACTTTGTCGGAATCCCCCGAAATGAGAAGAGACAACGTAAGTAGCTTGAAAGGTATCAAGCCTTAGTTGCTCAAGGCCGAGAACCTTCCATTTTTCGGGAAGCAGCTCAGCACCAGGTGTGGGTTGATGCAATGGTGGAAGAGTACAGTTCCATCATGACAAATGATGTTTGGGAAGTAGTACCCATACCGCAGGAGAGATCAGTTGTAGGATCCAGGTGGATCTACAAGATCAAGTATGCTGTAGACGACAACATCGAGAATTTTAAAGCTAGGTTTGTGGCTAAGGGGTATGCTCAGAAGGGAGGAATAGACTATGAAGAAACCTTCGCCCCTGTAGCCAGATACACATCTATCAGGTTCGTGATATCCCTTGTTGCGCAGATGGGATGGGAAATTCACCAGATGGACATTAAGACAACTCTCTTGAATGGTGTGATAGAAGAAGAGGTGTATATAGAACAACTAGAGGGCTTTGAGATTCATGACCAGAAAACTCATGTGTGCAGATTGAAGAAAACATTATATGGACTAAAGCAAGCTCCTAGAGCTTGGTATGGTTGGATTGACAGTTACTTGCAGAAGATGGGATTCTTCAAGAGTGATGCAGATCCCAATCTCTACTATTTGAGAGTAGGGAGTGAGCCTTTGATACTGGTATTGTATGTGGATGATCTTTCTTGACAGGATCTTCAAGGCTCATCACAGATTTCAAGAAGAATTTGGCTGAAGAATTTGACATGAAGGATCTAGGACGGATGCACTATTTTATGGGGTTGGAAGTTTTGCAGCAGAATGGGGAGATCTTCCTTGGTTAAGGAAGATATACTACATAGATTCTGAAGAGATTTCAGATGGAGGAGTGTAGGCCCATGACCACTCCAATGATTACCAACTAGAGGAAAATCGACACGTCCGAAGATGATGAAGCTGATTCTACGCTGTACAGAGAACTCATAGGGTCATTGATGTATGTGGTAAATACAAGGCCAAACATCTATTATGCTGTTAATACCCTAAGTTAGTTCATGGTGGAACCGAAGAGGGCACATTGGGCAACGACCAAGCATGTTCTTAGGTACCTTCGAGGAACAATCGAGCTTGGATTGAAGTACACTCGTGACAATGATGTCAGGTTGAGTGGTTTCACTGATGCATATTGGGCTGGAAGTTCAGTTGATCGGAAGAGTACCAGTGGGTACTGTTTCAGTCTGGGATCAGAAATGACTTCCTGGTGCAGTAGGAAACAGAAGTCCGTGGCACTGAGTTTAGCAAAGGCAGAGTATATGGTAGCCAACACAACTTCGTGCAAAGCCATATGGCTTAGAAAACAATCTACTCAAGGAGAAAATGGAAGCGACCAGAATTTTATGTGATAATCAGAGTTGCATAAATCTCTGAGAATCTGGTGTTTCATGATAGGTCGAAACATATTGACATCCAGTGTCACTTCATCAGGGATTGTGTACAACGTGGAGCTGTTTAGTTGTAGTACACTCCAACAGGAGAACAGGTGGCAGACATCCTCACAAAGGATCTGGGAAAGACAAAGTTTGTCTACTTCACAGAGAAGATGGGGATGATGAAGAATGCCTTCCAGTAGCAGGAATGGAGGATTTAGTACTCAGAGGGAGCTGTGGTACAGAGGCAGCAAGTGACAGTGGCAGCGTCAAAGGAAACAATACAGGGGGCAGCGCATGGCGGGAGCAGAATCCTGAGATCAACAACGCAGAGGGTGCTTCAGAATCAGAGCAGCATGCAACAGACATATTGTTGGAACACCTTCCTCGCTAAGAGGGAGTGTTGATTTTTGTAGCATTCGGAAGTGTCCCAAGTCTCAAACTTTGCAAGGAGGCTTAGACAACAACATTCCAAAGAACCCATAAACAGTTTGTAGAAATTCCACTCGGTTCAAGACTTATTAAAATAATTAATTATTTTAATGAAGACCCGAAGTCTAAACTTAGGGAAATGAAATAATTAAAGGGTATTAATAAGTCAGAATGTGAATCTTCTAGAAAACATGGATCAAGTCAAGTTTTAATCTTAGCCATTGATTAATCTTTTAATCTGGGCCGTTGGTTCTCCAACAGGAATATCATAAAAGAAGGCTTGAGGGTCACTTGGAAAATAAGCCGGGCATACACTCGGTACCCGAAGGAGATCTGTTCTGATGTAGAATTTGATCTCAGTGGGAGAGTTATAGGGCGAGAAGTTGCAGAAGCAGAAGGAGGAGGTCAAGGGTGATCGAGATCAGAGTCGGAGGGTAGCAGTGGGTCACTGGAGGCAGCTTGAGGCTGCAGCGCAGAGACCCCACATAGTCTCCACGCAGATTCACGCAGTCCAACACTGGGACTGCGCAGAGAATCAATCAGAGTGATGCAGGGGCATGAAGGGCTATTTAGGGTGTCTGAGAATTGTCCGAGTAAGCCGGAAATTCAGTCTTAGGTGGTTTAGAATTTATCTACCGTATATTTTCCCTGCAAAGATATTATTTGCTGAAGAATTAATAAAACCCTCATCTGCTGCACCGGTTTTCCCACATTGGGTTTTTCCGGGGACAATTATCCAAAAATAACTGTGTACATGTGATTGATTCTTGTGCTTATGTTCTCTAATGTTTATTTCTCTACATATATAATTGTGAATGTTGCAGTAGTATTTATTTCGATATTTGCTGGAAGATTTCTGAATAATAACTTATTGAAATAATAAGTAGGAGAAATAAATCTATCACTGCAACTATTTGTAAATTTTCACAATATACATGTTTCCTAATTTTTGTCACTTTCTCACTGCTCCTCTTTGGAATATCTACAAGATTTTCCCAGACCACTGTTCCAAATTTTCATGTACTGGAAATCATCTTTTATCAGTGGTTACACATCAGGATAGTCCACAGACCATATTTAGACAAATCCGCACATCAACACTGCCTTTGAACTGACCTTGTCACGCTGTAACTTCTTTTATGATTATCCGCACTTCTTTTCAGGAACAATGCACACTTCCTTTCAGTAGACCACAACACCTATCACACTAAGACATCACACAGATGTATATATCTTAACCAGTCCTGAAACTCGTCAAAAATCCGCACTGAAACTCGTCCAAAAGTCAGCACTTCTGTTTTAGAGATGACCAAAAATCTTGTCTTCAAATGAACCACAGAACAGGTGTATATATAGAGACAACTTTACTATGTTTAGGCCGACCTTCCATTTAGCTTGTAGGCTGACTTATCTAACTATTAGAAGGCCGACTTTAACACATAATTTTAGCTTATCTTTCAACGATGTTGGAGGGCTGAATTAAGCCATTCATTTACAGTTTCTTTGGCAAGGTCTGGGAGCATTTCTTTAGACTAGATCCTTCATATATATGACACTTAATTACATTTATACTTAGAAGACAAAACCCTAATAGACATCAAGATGAAGTCTATTAACCTAAAATAAAATCTTGCTCATGAAACCAATGAAGCAAGTACAACAAATATACATTTTATTATCTTTGTCTTCTTCTTTACATAAATACATAATTACATAGTCAACATGAAGACCGATCCTAGTTACACTTTCCAATCGTTATGGAGGAGTATTTTAGTGTTTTATTGATGAGGAGTATATCCACTTTGACAATCTATGTCACCTCCTTATTGTGCACATGGTATCAGGAAATTAGTTAATAGTTTTGGAAAACAACACATACTTTTGGCAAGCATATTGATGAAGCTAACCACTTTGATACTTCTTCTTAGGGCACACTTCATATGGACGATGTTTTATGTTTAATGATTGTTTGAGGTAGTTACATGGCACAATTTTCTATGGTTTTTCATGGATATTTTAACTACAATTGGTATTATTTCAGCTACTTTGGAGAGTGCCTTCACCTATTTGACTTGGCATGTAAATATTATTTCATTGGAGGTTGTTATGGAGGACTTTGTGACACATGAGGAGGATGAGTGCCGCATCACTTGCATCTTGTATGCACTTAGGGCTTGAGGAGGGCCACACGTGGGCCATTGCATGCCTTGGTCTTTTTACTATTCTTGGAGCTTCATCTTGGAGGGTGCATATGTGGGGGAGATATTTTGTTAGTTGTTGAAGATATATCATGCTCAAAACCTTAATTTGTCCCTCTAATAATGAGCTTGTCTTGTTGGAGGTTACAACCACTCCATTATTTTAGTAGTTATTGATTTGTTCCTTGGAAGTGGTGGTGAAGAGCTCCACTAGGATGAGAGAGGAGAAAATAATGATCACAATTGACAAGTTAACTTTGGTGGGTGAGGATCTAAGTAAGTCCAATATTTATTGTTGGACTTGTCATGGAATTAGGAAAGTAATGAATTTAATTGTAAGAAGGACTATATAAAGAATAGTTTCTCTCCATTTCATTAGTGTTTGGTAATTTGTGAGTTGGGAGTTGGGAGTTAGAGAAGTGATGAAGCATTGGAGCGTAGGAGTTGAATCTTGACAGATCTTCCTTATACTATCAAGATTGATGACTAATCAAGACATGGCTATATCTTTCTATATTGGTGTAAGATTTAATGCTTTTTATTATTGTGAAATTATATAGATATTTTCTTGTTTCAATATAAGGTTGAATATTTTATTGAGTAGATCAATGTGAGGAGGTTTCTCCTTCTTGATTTACTAAAAAACTAACTGCAGTTTTATAAATAATTCAAACAAATAAAAGGCTTATATTTTGTTGATAAGCGGTACCTTCTAGGGTCCTCCAGGATTCATTTCCATATAAATTTCCAGCAAACACTGTAAGAGTAAATGTAATAAACATAGTTCCTTACCTTGAGTTCATACTGTTAGAAAATCAGAAAGGCAGAAAATTTTTCTTATGTTGATAATTACTTGTGATATTCTTATGTTCTTATTAAATTTCTTGTGTTCTTTTATCTTAGTTCATCAAGCAATTACCAAAACCATAGCACGAAGATCAAAGACATTAGATGTAGGCGGACAACCAAGGCAAAACCCTTATCTAGGGGAGAACCCAGTCAATAACTCTTCCTTCAGTAGTTTCACGAGATAATCCAAGACTTTTCGACCTAGACAATGACTTCCTCCAATCACCAAGTCAACCCTTCCTTCTTCTTCAGATGGTAACCTTCCAACAGCAACTTCAACCTAGATGTTCTACCTTGCAGCAGTAGAACTTCGACCTAGTAGCGAAAACAAAACTTTGACCTAGTAGCAGCAACAAAACTTCGACCTAGTAGCAACAGAACTTCGACCTCTCCCGCAGCAAAACTTCGACCCCAAAAGTAGCCCAGTAACTTCGCACGAGTGAGAGAGAGAGATAGCCCAAAACTTCGATCTTGTCCTTGTCCTGCAATTCTCCTTCTTCTCTTGAAACTTCACACTTCTCCTGTTTCACCTTCTTGTGTGTTGAACTTGTTGAGTGAGTGAGCAAATGGATCGAACTGCACTTCTATATATAGTCTCTTCTGTGGGTCGAATTACCCTAAATTAGGCCGACTTGATCAGGTAAGGGCGGATTTGGTGTGGAGGTGACAAATGACTTATTTGACTCAATATTATTTCTTTTTACATGATTCAAAAGCCCAAGAAGGGTCTCATAAAATGGACAATCACTCTAATGACTCAAGATAAAACCGAGAAGTTCTCAATGGGGACTTTGACCTAAAACATGATGACCCAAGCATGAAACCCATGCTTTAATAAGTCATAATAATAATAATAATAATAATTTCTTTTTCTTTCTTTTGATAAATATATTTCATTATGACTCAAATACAATTATGAAGACCGAACCTAGTTACATTCTTCAACACATATAATTAAAAAAGTGAATGTATCAAGTAGATTGATCACAATGAGGTGGTTGGAGGTGGAAAATAATCTTTTCATCTCTAGAGGTATTCATTTGAGTAGTTGTGAATGTGGCAAATCAGGTCCCTCCATTTGTGTAGCAATTTATGACTTCATTTTCCCATGATTGATAGGCACTGGTTTCCTTTCATTCTCTTTTCATCCTTTGTTCTTGTCCTTATTTTCCTATCTTGTACTTATCCCATTTTCATTTCTATCCCATTTCATATGCTACAACAAACATACATTTTGTTAAGGCTTACTCTTCTTATATTACCTAGGCCTCCCATGTCTCTCCCCTCATCCCCCCGTCCCTCCATATCCTTAGCAATCGTATTTAGAGATATCCCCTTGAGTTGGAGAAGAGCCAACCAAAAGAGAGAGGAAGGGCTACTGAGGTGACAGTGGGTAACCTTCTTGAGTTGCACGGGACAAGCTCCTTGATGCTTTGGGACTTTAAATTACATGTGGTGCTAGATTTTGTTCTAAAACACTCCAAGAAGCTCTAGAACTACATGGGTAATGTGGGGAACTTGACCCCGACATGACATGATAACTGGGCTGTCTGGTCAATAGGAAAACTTTCAACCCATTGTGAAATCTAGACCGAAATATTTTTCATACCCAATGTTTGGAAGTAGCAATAAAAGGAATGTACACTTTATCAAGAAAAAAGTAAAGGAAAACACCCTTGGGCAGACTATGGGTGCTCACTGCTAATACTATGTTAAGCGTAAGGGTCGTAAATGGCCTTTACCCAAGCTCTATTCGCAACCTTTGGCACCACATGACCAACAAACTACTGAAGCTATGAAGACTCTCTATATTATATAAGCACTACAAATATTAAGTTTTTGGTAACAATATGTATTGGAATTTCCCTCGAGGGTTTTGTTATTACCCTGTGGTAAACTTTCAGGACAAATTTCCCTGGAGTATTGCTCAGGCGGCAGTACCATTTTGCATGCGGTTAACCGACCCGGGAATTTCAAAGATATCTTTCTAATATTATCCCAATCATCTCGAATCACTCTCTCATTGTGTTTGTTGGTATGAAAGACTTAATAGGAACTTAGACTAGTATCCAAGTGATTTTCCATAATCTGTGATTCATCGTAGATGAGTTGAATCTTATCATCGCATTAAATCAATGTACCACTGCCATAATCTGATACTGTTGACCTATAGGCAAATAATTACATGTACAAAAATATATATATAGATACACTATGGCCTTAGAACTGGATAGACCATCGTTTGGCAAGCCTGCCTGCTAAGTGTTAAATTAAGCCTGCTTTCTAAGACATTTTTTGGGAAAAAGTCAAACTTATCTTATTCACATTTAGTTTATGTGTTGAGAATTTCAGATGAAAATACGGGCAATTTAAATCTAGTTATTTCATGAGTTTGAACTTCCTGTCATTGTAATTTACTTTGTAAAAATTGTTTTGCAGTGTTGTCGAGCATTAGCTCATGCTGTCAATTCTGATTCTGCTTCTCCAAACTGCATTGTGCCACACATTCTTCATATGGAAAATTTCTCAAGTGGTACAGGGAGATCCGAGTGGCAATGGCCATCTGGAAATAAGATGTCGGTTCTTGGTTGTGTAATGTTGCAAATCATTTTCAACTATCCAAGTGTAAGTTGTGTCTGATCTTTACTTTTGACAAATTGTTTCAAATATTTCTGGCAAATGATTTGCAGTGTTTTTCCCTTCAATAACTAATTTATACTGTTCTATCTTGCATTTCTCATTTACTTATTCTTCAGTGTTTTTTGTTGGAATCTAAAGTCCAATGTTGGGTTCTTCAATTTCTGAGTATTTTTTGGTATTATCTATTTCTTAATTATCCAAGTATAAACATCATAAAATTGTTCTTTTGGCAGCTTACAGAACTTGCTGAAACTCTCTGCACTGTCTTAGAGTGACAATATGGCTCAAGTCTGGAAAAATAAATCAAGAGTTACCTTTGGCTTTTTAAAGTTTGTATGCTTACCTCTGAAGATTTTCCCCCTGTTTTATACTCTCTAGTTGGGTTGAGAGTTAGGTTAGGCATGGGGAGAAAAAATGGCATTAGTGAATCATTGTGTGTTGAGCTTATGAGGCAAGTACCAAAAAAACATTCCTCTAGGAATGCAATGAAGGTAGATCACAAAGGTGGTGGCAAGATTGAACTGGGTCTGGATGGGTTGTTCCGTGGGATTGGACATGGTGACAATGAGGTTTACCATGTTGGTTCTGGCGGTTGAGTCGACTTGTTGAACTCCCTTGAGAATGTTGTGTTAAGGAAAATCCGTGAGGGATAGAAGGCAAAAGGTCCATTATCAATGCCCATCTGCTTCTCATTGCTACAATGGGAAATGCAGTCAGGAATTCGATCTGTTAATACATATATTGCACTCTTTCATTCAACAAGGCATAGAAAACATTCTTTCTTTGTTGAACGGAAGATCCACTGGTTCTTTTTCTAAGTTGCCCGAAACGGGGAAACGGAAACAAGTTTCCGAAACGGGAAGCAATACGAAACGCGACCTCCCCAAATTTTGGAAACGGGGAAACGCGATATATATATATATATATATATAATTTAAATTTATATTAGAATTTAGGACATTTAAGAAATTTTATGTGAAATCATAAAAAGAAATGTTATGTGAAATCATAAAAGTTTAAAACATACATGATAAATTCAAAGCATAAACTATTACAAGTTACAACACATTTACTCATGAATGATAATAGACACAATGAAAATAGCAATATCGGAATATCCAAAACCAACCTTTATTATATATCAAAATCTCAAAATCAGCCTTTATATGTATATGAGGTTGCAAGTACAGTAAAGTCAAAAGACAAATACTCATTATCAGAATCTTCATCAAATATAGCAGCAGAAGCATGCTCAACAGTGGATGGTGTAGCTGAAGAAGATGTTTGGCCAATTCCACTTCTATGATCCCGGTCCTCAATATTCAAGGCAACAAGAGAGAGATCCAAATCAGGATTTTCTGGATCCACCTCCCATTCCTTAGAAGGACCATTGCCATATTCTGGACCCCTACGAGATGCAAAACGAAGGTTGGAGTGCACATAAACAAGATCCTCTACCTTCTGTGAGCCCAACCTATTGCGCTTCACAGAATGAATAAAACCATAGGTGCTCCAATTCCTTTCTGTTGATGAAGAGCTTGCCACTTGTGAAGGGAGGCAAATGGAAAGGTTTTGCAAATGTACACCATTTTCTCTATGACAAATCCACTATCTAACTGGATTCATGGTGTTTCTCTCCTCCAAAGATGATATATCTGAATAATCATCTATTCCTGCAACAAAATTGACAAATTATTCCTTCACCTCCCTGTGTAGATGAGCTGGAAAAATTTTCATAAGGGCTTTTTTCACCCCATTAGCCATCTCTCTATCCTTATGGGGTGCCTTCCTCTTCCCATTGCTTTGAGCAATAAGTTCCTGATAATAAAGTTTTGGGTTCAAGGCCCGTGCTAAAGTATGCAATGGAGTGTTGAAATTGTTCCACCTATCAACAATGATTTTCTTGATTAATTTGGCAAAATGATCATCTACAAACAAAAGCTGTGGAGATTCTTGTGAAATGATTTTCATAGTTTTCTTAACCATGGAATCCATGCCATCATATACCTCTCCTAAGAAAGGTTGGTCACTGTCAGCGTTCCGAAGAAGCTCAAATACAGGGGTTGTAAACATTAGCAAGAATTCTATCTTGCTCCACCAATCCTCATTAAGGCATAATCTACGCACCGTAGATTCCCGCTCTGAATCTGCCTGTCTTCACTCAACCGAAAGTTGACTCACCACCATAGACACTAATTCTTGCTTAACCTCAACAAGGCGGCGCAACATTATGAAGTTTGAGGCACATCTTGTCTCAACAACTTTTAACACCTCCAATTTGGAGTACTCTCGAAATATTGCGTGATACTAGTGGTGGTTGATGATGAATTTAACAATTTCCCTTGCTTCCCCTGTGACTTCCTTTATCCATGGAACTTTATTGTCGATCTCCTCTAAGATCAAATTCGGATTATGGAAAATGCAGGGTGTCCAAAAGATGTGGCCATACCTCCCCTCAATAATCAAACCTGCAGCTATGCATACTGGTGCATTGTCCATGATAATTTGCACCACCCAGTTAGGACCAACTTGTTCAATGGATTTAATAATAACATCAGCAATGAATTGTGCATCTTTTACCTCTCTCGAGCAGTCTTCCGCCTTTAAAAATATTACTCCTTTTGGTGAAGTGGCAATGATATTTATCAATGGTCTACGCCTTGTATCTGTCCATCCATCTGAGACTATGGTAACCCTAGAGCTACTCCAAGAAGAATGAATTGGTGATAACACATCCTCCACAAGATCCTTCTCATTTTTGAGAAGCTGAGTTCTAACTTTCTCATAGTTGGGCCCCTTGTACCCTTGAGGAGCTTTGTTAACTGCTGTTATCATATCTTGCCAGTAAGGAGAGCGAACAACATTGAATGGGATACCACATGCATAGATGCACTGAGCCAGTTTGGAATCAACTTCTTCTCTTGCTTGCACATTCACCACTTTAGCGATTCTGCTATCTTGAACTGTACCGGATACCCCTCTGGATGGTGGTTGTTCTGGTTGTTGAGTGCCTCTCCTCTTCCTTGCTTCAACTTCAATCCTTGGCTCAATGTTTACTAGATTTTTAGCTTGACTAAGATCATCATGCTTTCTTTTAATTCCATCAGCCTGATCTTGCTCTCTTTGATATTCCCTCCTTGCCACAGGGTTTGATGTTTTCGTGCAACCTGCAATCCCCTGTCCTCCTTCGTGCAAAAGATGTGCCTTCACTCTTGGGTAAGAGCCCTTGTAAGAATTATTGCAAAGATTACACCGTCGTTCCCATGAGCCACCACCTCCACATCTTTGTAGCTTCTCAACATGCCTCCAAAGAGGATAATATTTAGCGCTTGGGTTGGCCTTGGGGTTTGAACTTGAACCTTGGATGGAAGCCATTATTGCAAAAAAATAAAAAAAAAACAAATTTGTAAATAAAAAACGTTTTTTATAATTTTGGTAGCATAAACCCTTGAAAAATAGACGAAACAATGGGAAAAAACCAAGAAATTGAATGCTTCTTACCCAAATTAATTTTGTGTAGCTGAAGCTACCCTAGAATGTCGGAAAAAGTAAGAGAAATATGGCTGTAGCTGAGCCAAAAACCAAGAATGCCGTAGCTGGAAACTTCGCACTCCAAATCTGCTTTTGAAATCTCTTTCTCTTGCTGCTGAAACCTCCTTTGCTTATTGGTGAAAACACTCTAGCTGAAGCACTACTCTCTTCCTCCTTTCTCCTCACTAAAATCGCTCTTCTCCAAGTGAAACGACTTGCTCAATTCATGTGATGAGAGAATGAGGCAAATCGTCTTTTTATAAGTTTAGAAAGCCATCTAGAAGGCATCCAAAAGACAAACAAAACAATTGAAATAATATTTAAAGACACGAAAACCAAAAAAAATTAAAAAATACAACTTAAAACGCTGTTGAGGGTAGGAAACGCGGTCGTACAGCTGGGAAACGTATGTACCAGTACGGCCAGAAACGCATTTCCCGACTGTATGGCACATGTTTCAGCGTTTCTGTTTTGTTTTTTTGGGGAAACGGGCCCTAGATCAACGTTTCCTGCAACTTAGTTCTTTTTATAATGGTAGCTGTTAAGGTGCAGAGGCCCGGGCCTTGCAAGTTGCGAGCATGGATTTCATAGTTGCGAAACCTACAACAAGGCACGAACGAGTTCATACCTTGGGTAGAGAGGGGGGATTGATTGGCACTGTTGTCGCTCAGATTGTCCAAGCACTGCGACAACCGCTCAGGGCAGGGGCTGTCACTTTGATCCCCACCCACTCCGTTCTAGCTGTCTTCCAACAACAATCTATGGGGTGTAGTCCCTATGGAAATGAGGTGATGGAAAACAAGTTGGGAACCAACTTGTTCGGGAGACACAGTTGAGTGGCTGAGCTACTTGGTAAAATTTTAGCAAGATTAATGATTCGATTAGATTTATTATTGAGACCATTGCCTGATGGAGTCAAAAGTTCTTGTTTAATAGGAATTTGAGCGAAGTTACTAGATGGACAACTACCGGTTATATGAATGACTAACCTATATGAAATGTAACTACCAAGAACTAGGTGTGATGAAAAGATGTTAGTTAATTTTAGATTAAATGCCTAGTCTAAGTTGAACCTCTCCCTTAACTGTTTTGAGAAACAATCTTCAGAGTAGGTTGTGGGATGGAAGCCAACGGGAAACAGGCAATGACATGATTAACGATACTTCCCCATGTGTTCCAACCACCCAGTGCCTCCGACACTGCAGAGATTATGGCTTTGACGACTGCAAGGTCATTGTGTTAACCACTAAGAAAGGCTGAATACCTCAAGCTACTTGGAAAAGGGTTGTCCTAGGAGTTTATCAACCAAGCTTATGCTTGGAGGTAATTTATTAGTGCAACTAGTTTTAGGATGCGTATGCACGATAGATGAGTGAGATTTCTTAAGTAGATATTATCTTAAGTGTTCAAGTACTTTAAGTCATGATGCATTATTAACGACCAAACTATTTGTCAATGATTTATATGTAATATCACAACTAAGAAAAGTGCAGTCAACTTAGTGTCCACTATCAATAATAAGCTAATCCACAAGATACTTAACCAATGATGCAATTGAAATAACTTAGAGCACTTATACACTCAAGATGCCAATTATTCAAAATTTTCTTAAGCCAATGATGCAGGAGCATCAAAGCTAAATTTTCATTATTCATTTGTGTAATTTAGGGGGTGAGGTGTTTGAATTATTTTGCTCATTTTAATAAATTAAGAGAGAATATTGTAAGTGAGGATTATTGTAAATATTCTTTTAATAAATTAAAGGATATGAGTGGAGTTGAATTAGGTAGATAATCTAGGGATTATGAATTCCATAAACGAGACTTAGTTAGGTCCAAAAAAAGATAAATCTAATTTAGATTTTAGTTGAGCTTTGTGTGGAGGAATTTATGGAGTGGAATAAATTCGTATTTATGATTAAATAGGAGGGTTGTGTGAGGAAGAAAAATAAGTGAGGAAGTGAGAAATACAGAGAGAGTGAGGAATGGGTTGAGAACTTTTGTAAAGGGCCGAGAGCCGAAAGGCCATCCATTGTAATATTTGGCCAAGGAATTTCGTGTGTATTTATATATCAGTATATTTGTGTTTGTATAAGCTCTCTGTTATTTATGTACGTTTTAAGCAATTGCAAATGTTTGTTTAATGAAGAGTTTTTTTGAGAATTTTAAATGGGAAGAAAGCACACGAGTTTTTTATATGCTAAGATCTATTTAACCCAGTATCCTGGCATCATTTGGTATCAGAGCCTAAGGAATGGTTGTGCATTGGGAACAACGATGGTGCAGACGTAACCCCGAACCAGTTGGAGGGCACACATAATTCTCATTGGAGTCGAAACTGAAGATTGCCAGCGTGTAAGTTGGGATGAATATTAGAGTGGTGGAGTTGCAGGTTGGACACAGGTATTGGAGCAGTTGGGTAACACAGTAAGTTGGTTTTATGAAGTAATTCGATTTGTCATGGATCGAATTTAAATACTGCGATTCAAATCTGCTTGTTGTAACGTAGACTGATTTGTTGGGAGCACAACGTGCAGAGGAGTGACAAAGGCAGAGCGCAGGAGCAGACGAAAGCATGTAGTGAGAGGAATTAAATTGGCTTTATGGAGTTAAATTGACTTGTTATAATTTAGAGGTTGTGATTTGAATTTACTTGTTGTGGCATGGATTGATTTGCTAAGGATTCAAAAATCTCATATCATTGGCGGTGGGCGCACTATTTCTTTAATTTGTATTTGTTTGATAGATACTGTGCCATGAGAGAATTCCTGTTAATAGTGTTGTGATTGTGCAACTTATTGAATTTTGGAATACCCAAATTGCTTGAATGACTCGCCA
This sequence comes from Pinus albicaulis, assembly GCA_034641835.2. NCBI lineage: Eukaryota > Viridiplantae > Streptophyta > Pinopsida > Pinales > Pinaceae > Pinus > Pinus albicaulis. The sequence goes on from CM076581.1 coordinate 360,681,922, forward strand.
ACCCCAAGAACCGACTCTAAAGATGGGCGCAGGAAGGGCTAGTGCTTCGGCGTAGTCTCGTCTAAGGATTGCGTAAAATGATTGCATGCAAGTCTTGATGCATTGCTGTATCAAGCGATCCACGACATAGACACCACGCAGGCTATCGTGACAAACAACCACAACATTAACATATGTCCACGGCATTGTTTGAATGCCACAGACCATATGACGAGTTTGAACCTTACGACTTGGCCATAGTTGCTTGGGAGGCCGGCGGTGATTGTTATGAGCCGGGCTTGTGGATTCCGTGGTAACATTTGATTTGATAGCTATGTGATTTGTATGAACCGTGGGTTCAAATCATAAAGGTTGCGTTGTTTTTGTTTTTTTAATTAGATTCCGTACTTGGTAAACACAACGATTTCGATTTTGATATTGTTGTATGCTGTCGTGAAGAACAAATTTTGGATTGAGAAGCCAAGGCAGTCACTTGGGAAAGAGGCCAAAGATATGTTGGGCATGTGCGTTGGCATATGTGTTATGCTCCTTGACCACAACATAGTATAGCAATTGGTAAGACGACTCATACGACAGCGCTTCAATAAGGCAAAGAAATACGTACGATATTTTTTTCTTTGTGTTGATATCTCATATTACTGATAATGTTGACATTGCATTTGAATGGTAACTACGTTGAGAGTTAATGCAGTCAAATGAAATTATGATTTGTAGAGCTGGGATCGTATTTTTTTATTATGTTTGCTTTGGTTGCCGTGATGGGTTGTGAAGCTGTGTGGACATTATATATGAGGTATTGTGAAGAAAATTGCAAACATGACAATGGGACATGTCTGTGCTAAGATGGAGAGAGAGAATGAAGAGATATCTGTCTGTGAAGCCATCCATTGCATTGACTACAATGTTTATTAGCTACTTGGTACCTTTGCTTTGCTTCCATAATATATGTTGTTGTAGTCGAATATTGTGTGTGTATCAATGTTTTAAAAAACGGAATCGGTCAGCTACCAAGCCGAGGTAATGACTCGGTAATGACTCCGAATCGGTAATGACTCGGTCGACTCGGTTTCAATGACTCGGTTTTTGTAAAAAATACATTAAATTTTAATTTTTTTGTACAAAAACATAAATTTAAAGATTTTTATTCATGTTTCCAAACACAAAGCATTACAATATAAATAAGTCACAAAAGACAACATATGATCAAAGTAGGCTCATGAATATATCCATTATATCAAAATTGCACCTAGTGCACTGTCCAATACAGGATGATGATATAGAGATCAAACAAAAAACATAACCAATGTCACAGGTGACTCCTTTCGACAAGACATCAACCCTCTAGAAGGCCTATGGTAATTCAAAGCATATAAAGAACCGTGGATTAAACCTACAGTGTTAAGTTCTGTGACCTGATTGAAGAGGGTTTCATTATGTTTTTCTTCAAATAAGAAAGCATTTGCAATTGAGCCACAATAGCCTTTAGACCGAGTTATTAAGTTCCCTATCTACGTTGAGAATTTAACGTGGATCAATTCACGACATCTTTGTACATTACTTTGAAGGCTTGATTCTAAGTATAAACAAGGTATTTCTGCCCCTCATTTGAAGCAATTATGGAGGACTTCTTTGCTCAAGTAGAATTGAAGGGTATTTTTCTTCTATTTCTCTTGACAGTGCATCCCTGTTATGAATTTGTTATTCTCATTGTTCTGAAGAAAGTTAAATCCCCTAATCTAAAGAAAAATTCGGCATTTGACATTGTGGTCACTGGACTATGAGGACTTAAAAGGTGACTTCATTTACAACTAGAAGGGTGGTATCCTATCAATGATCGTGAGGAGGACTTGTCCTAGAATTAGAGGCACATCATTATAAAGGACAGTTCTAAGGCCCTCCATAATTTAAGGAAGCTGAGATCTTGTATACATACGTTTGCAAGATAATGTGTAATGCATTTATTTATTTTTATTTGTTTTAAGGCTCTTTTGATGGAGGGTTTAATTTGAATAAGAACCCTAGATGGCTCATGGAAAACCCTAGCTCACATATGAAACCCTAATTTTTAGGGTTTGTGGATTCTAGGGTATTTAGATGAGGATGATGTTTTGAATTACATCCTCCATTAGTGTATTAAAACCCTATATTGTATCTCATGCTTTTATGATCACATATTGTTCTTGGTCATTGTCACTAACATCATGTCATCAAGGTACATAGAGGGATTGGTGCTCTTGATTAAATACAAGTTCCATACCCTAATACATGACAAAATTCGATGGAAACATTGCAATAACCCAATCTTGAAATCCTGAAAAACTGATAAGTCTGTTGGATTTTGAATGAGATCTAAAATTCTACTTTATCCATATGAAATCCAAGGAGGTTGGAACCACTCTCAAACATCCTGAGTCATTCCATGGTAATGCTAAAAATTTAAGTAAAAGGATCAAAATGAAGATTAAGGAGAATGTCACTTTTACTTTAAGAATTTAAGAATTTAACATTACCATGAAGCTGCTCCAAAAACCAACTCCACAACTCTTTAGAAAACCTCAAACAAACCTAACAGCAGAATTAAATTCGGTTTCAAGTCCATAAAAATCGATTTTTTGGGCCCACCGGCTGGCGGAATTGGCTCGGCCGAGTTAACTCGGACCAGGTTTGGTTGGCCGGTTTGTTACCGAGCCGGCCGAGCCAGTACAAAAACCGGCCGGCTCGGTAACAAACCGGCCAACTGGCCGTTTCTTGTGCCTGGTCGGACCGGCAAGCCTAATGGCTCGGTCGACCAGGCCTGGTCCGATTCGAATCGGCCGTTTTTTAAAACTATGGTGTGTATATCAATATAAATTTGCAGGGAACATTGTAATGGAATGGTAGTTTCGTTGATAATTAGTGTAGTCACAAAAGTTGTTTTATGTTTTATAATTGGATGGAAATCAGAGTGGCGCATTAAGATGTAAGGAAAGTGTGACTACCAATCATATGTGGAGAGCTAAGTTATTTGGAACTAAAATATAACTTTTGTGTGGATGTTCATAATGGAATGGCATTTACAAATAGCGAAGTTGCAGATGCAACTGTGACTCATCAAGTTTGATAGATATAAACCGTGGCCGCTATGCTTTATGGTTGTACAGAAAAGTGATGTTGCACATTAAAAAGCAAAACATGAATTCAATTATATATGGAGAGTCCACTGTATTGGGAATAAGTTTTTTCGCTTAACAAATGAAGTCCATGGTTGTGTTTTGTTTGAAGTTGTGCATCGAGGAAAGACGGAGACCAGTGGAGATCTCAATGATTGCAAGTGCAATCATGATCTGCGATAATTAGAGGCCATGGAGCAGTGAAATTGAAATTGCAAATGTGAAATTCGCCTAGACAGAAAATGTGAATTGGAGTGGTGCAATGGAATTATGGGTCAAGGGCAAACGTATGATTGAGCAGGTTATGTGTTGACATTTTGGGTTTTCTTAACCAAAATCGAAATTATAAATAAGTATTTTTGCGGAGATGATTTATATATATGTCAACATGCGGTTCAAAAGTAAAGTGAAAATGTTGCAAATGCAGAGGCATAAATGAATGGAAGAGGAGAATGCGCTAACCTCGGGTGATATGAAGAGAAATATGCATTTTTATGTGAGAATGTTTATTATGCATAATGTGGGTTCTTCGCAGTTTTGGTTAAGTCATTTTGGACCAAAGCTTGTGGTTGGAATGGGAGAATTCTTTTGATTTGTGTTTTAAGATTATAAACATAATTGCTTGATGTTGTAAAATCTTTGATTTTACCATCATGTGGCAACACCTATGGAGGAATTATTTAGGATGGACACAATGAAAATATTTGCATTAAATTGACGAGCTTATGGTATGAAGGGCATGCGAGTATTCATAGTGATAAAGACGGCACAAAAAAGTGGAATCTAGAGAGTTGCAAATGCAAGGGAAAGGTTTATTAATTAACCTTGAAGGGAGCATAAAGTATGATAATTCAGAAAGGTATTTTTGAATGTTGAAAATTGAATGGTTTATTTATTTTCACCATAAAATAAATCTTGGGAAAGTGAAATGCCTTTCAATTAAAGACTTCAGCATCATGTGAAATGATAATGGGAAACTGATGATCTTTCATAAGAATGAGGTATGAAAGAGAGTGAAGATTTTACATCCTAAAATGTATTAAGGGTGTATGTTCGTTGGAAGATTGTATAACTTGAATTAAGTCAAAATATCCACTATTGTAAAATTATTGAGTCAAGCCTTGAAGTCAAAACATATGTTAGGGTCAAATGAAAGTTTGGATAGTTTGAGTTAAGATTGAGTATTTTTCATCCAAGATGAAGAGTTGGTGTAAAGTCTGAAGTCAAAGAGTCATAAACCAAAGTCAAAGGTTTGAATGTAATTGGGTACATGCTCGGCAGAGCCCGACACCCAAAGAATTGGTCATTATAACACATGAGTTACTAAAGTGTTGTTTGCAGCAAAGTGAAACAAGAGAATTGCCCAGAGATGATTTCAATACAGAAAACCGCAAGAGGTCAAGCGCAGGAAGAGAGCTTGCTTTGTTGAATGGCAAGTATGGAGACTTGCTGAAAAGGGGATTGAATGAAATCCACAAGTAAACAGATGAAGTTCACAAAGGAGGAGAAGATGACTGGTGATAGTCATTTCAGAGGATCTGATGAAAACCACAACAAAAGAAAGAAGAAGGAAAATGCCAAGGTAAGTGGCATATGTGAACAGTTGACTGATGAAGATTATGAGCGGGAGAAGGCTGAGATAACAGTTCACCTTGAATTGTTGACGGAATTATTGCAGAGGAATATGAAAGACCAGACACATGGATGGACCATGAGGAAGAAAGTGAAGTGGGAGAGACTACACGCAAAGAGGGAACAACAGGTAAACATACAACTGACAAAAGAGCTGAGGAAGCTCGAGTAGATGTTGAGGTGTGAAGAACTCAGAGAGGCTGAGTTAAAAATGGATGTTTCCATTTGTGGCCCGAAACAGGGTGAAATTCTAGGTGAAGAGATCAATGAGGAAGATCTTATGAACTATTGGAATAGTTCGAAAGAATCTGAAGATGTGTTGGCAAGAGAAGCAGACGAGGCTATGAAGCCTTGCATTTTTAAATCTCATAGTTTATGTATGTTTGCAAGATGTGCGAAAGATGGTGGACAGTCCGGTGAAACTGTCACAGAGAAGAATGAAACTCTTGAGGTGAAGTCTGATGGAGAATGCCTTTCAGAGGAGGAAGGTACTGATTTGTTGCAACAAGAAGAAATCATAAATGAATTCTTGTTTGGGGTAAGACAGCCAGTTGAAGATGTTATGGAGCAGAAGCAAAATGGAAATGCCAAAGAGATATTCCAAAGAGGTAAACAAATGTATTTGTTTAGTGAATTTGCTGACAGAATTTTACAATGTGATGATGCTGAAACCAGGACAACTCAGGAAGATTGCCAGAAGAAGAATGAAGCTGGGAATGAAGGTTGTGATGAAATGCTGGAAAGATTTCACATGGAAATCGAGTTCTTGGAACGATGGCTTAAGGAACCTGAGGGAGAAATGAAGCCTGCAGAACCTGATCCAGAAGAAATCACAGTGACTGTGCATGATAGAGATGAAATGTTCTTAACATTTATAGAGTTGAATGAATGTTATAACTTTTCAGATAATAATGTGACTATAGGTAAAGAAAACAACATTAACAGATATGATGTTGAAATCAGAGAAATTGAGTAGGAATTATTTGGAGTTGAGATGGAAGATCAGGGGCAGCAAGAAAGTTATGTTCGTAGAGACATAAAGGAGACAGAAATATTGATCCAGCAGGATAAAGATGAAAGCAACCAGCAATTCAAAACAAGATCTGTTGAAATCCCGAAAGTCGATGATTGGAGATTGGTGCTTGAAGCATCAAAAGAGACCGAAAGGTATTATCTTTTTTAAACTAACAGTGTGTTGGTGAATGCAGGTACAACACTGGACGAGAAAGTTGTTGCTATAAAAGCAATCAAAGACTATAGTTGTAATCAAGAAGGAGTTCTTGATTATTCGTCATTGCAGAAAGTTGAGTATTCAGCTCAGTTGGAGACGAAAGAATTCAACAAAGAGGAATTACTCTGAGGAACTGGCGAAAGAAAGTGTTGGAAAAACCGATGGAATTCGATTGACAAAGTGAGCGATGAGTTACCAAATCGAGTTGATACTTTGAAGGACCAGCGACAGAATAGAGTTTGGAATCCTGGAGGGAGCAAGTCATCAGGACTTGTGGCTGTCACTTTATTACAGAAAAGCGACAGACCTCATAGACAAGAGTCTATGGAAACTTCTCTACATGGGGAGTCTGATGCAGGAGCATCAAAGCTAAATTTTCATTATTCATTTGTGTAATTTAGGGGGTGAGATGTTTTAATTATTTTATTAATTATTTTGCTCATTTTAATTAATTAAGAGAGAAATTGTAAGTGAGGATTATTGTAAATATTCTTTTAATAAATTAAAGGATATGAGTGGAGTTGAATTAGGTAGATAATCTAGGGATTAGGAATTCCATAAACGAGACTTAGTTGGGTCCAAAAAAAGATAAATGTAATTTAGATTTTAGTTGAGATTTGTGTGGAGGAATTTATGAAGTGGAATAAATTTGTATTTATGTATAAATAGGAGGGTTGTGTGAGGAAGAAAAACAAGTGATGAAGTGAGAAATACAGAGAGAGTGAGGAATGGGTTGAGAACTTTTGTAAAGGGCCGAGAGCCGAAACGCCATCCACTGTAATATTTGGCCAAGGAATTTCTTGTGTATTTATATATCAGTATATTTGTGTTTGTATAAGCTCTCTTTTATTTATGTACGTTTTAAGCAGTTGCAAATGTTTGTTTAATGAAGAGTTTTTTTGAGAATTTTAAATGGGAAGAAAGCACACGAGTTTTTTTATATGCTAGGATCTGTTTAACCTAGTATCCTGGGATCAGCCAATATCACAATGCTAATTAAATGTTCAATTAGATTCACAAGAGGCCCAAATTGATTAAACGATCAACAAGTCAGAGTTTATATATGTGAGTGCTTAGGTTCAAGTTTTGATAGATCTTTATAGCCTAGGGCAAAACACTTCAGAAACTACAACACTTGTTATCTTATGACATTAGTAAGAAAATCATTTTAGATCCAAGAGATGACAAGCATATAGCAACTAGATATGATCCCTGAAATGCCCAACACTTTGCCAATGTGAATTATAAGTTTTAGCCCAATTTAAGATGCAGTATTCAGAATTAGATCAGACCTGATATAACTTATTATAGCAGCAAGTAGATCAGAAAATCAGTGAGCTAAGAATGTTACAACAAATGGCAATATATGCCCAAAACTTGGAAAAAATTTGCCAAAACTAAAAAATTGAAGTTTTGAGCCTTTTAGGTGTGTGATTAAGAAAATTACAGATTTGATATACTCAGTTGTGTAGTAAGTTCCAGCAAGCAAAAAATTAGATCTAGGCTAGATGATGAATGCCCAAGTGGCCAAATTTTAGGAAAATTTAGATTTGCAATTCAAGAGTAATTTGACCAACTTAATGTGATTTTAGGGCTTATGTATCACTGTTATAATGATGAAATTACTGCAGTAACAAAACGTTGATAAAACTAGGGTTTAGGGAGCAAACCCCAGGCCCAAGGCCTTGTAGATCCCTTTGTCCAAACTTGCCAAAATTTTGGGATGAGGTTGCCACCTGGAAATCAAAATTTTTTGAGCCAAATCTCTGCAAAACCAACAAAGTATTTAATCCCAAAAATCAGAAAATGGATAGAGGCCAAAATAGGGCAAACTAGGGCTAAAAATGGCCAACGCTAGGGCTAGTAGGGCTAGCATTGAGGCTGATCATTTGTCAAAAAATGGCCAAGGAAGGGAAATTGAACGGTAATGAGGCAGGAAAAGCCCAAAAGGGCTGGATGTTGGAGGAAGGAGTCTAAAAAGGAGGCAACAAGTAGGGTTTAGGGCTGAAAATGCCATGGATAGCCCAAAGGGCAGCCGTCTAGGGTCTTTGAAGGAGGCTGAGGCTTCGAAGGCTACGACTAAGCCAAATTTGGCCTTAAACCCTCAGTGCAGGCGCTAGGAGGGGAGGCTGAGGCCTCTAGGGCTTACATCCTGCCCTAAATGGGCCTAAAATGTTGACGCAGGAGGAGAAAGGATGACGCAAGGGGGTCAAGAGGAGGATGGTTGCCTTGGAGGGGCTAGATTCAGGCCCGGGAGGGATAAAACTTGAAAGCCCAACTTCAGAAATTTTTTATTCCTTCAGATCTGCATTTTTTCTCAGTTTCTTCAGTGGCTGGCCCTACAAAAAAATTCAGAGACTAGATCTTACCCTCGAGGGCTTAGATCTAGCTCTATTCGAACTTTCTCTGCTAGATGTCACGTGCAAAAATAGATTTACAAATACTCAAAACCCCAAACATATACAAAATCTCAAAACCCCAAAACCCCAAAACCCCAATTAGCAAAAATAATTTACAAATCTATTTACAAAATTTACAAATATACAAGGGTTTTGAAATAAATTTTGAGAAATAATTTTTCATGGATTTTTTCTTTGATTAATGGCTAAAAACGCTTTGAAAAATCAATGCACACTATAGCCTTAGTGAAGTTTACATCAACCACATAAATGTTTGGGATCGAAACAAAGCCGGTTCATGCCCACAGTTTGTGAACTTGGAGACCAAGGGTTGGGGAGCTTGCAAACACTATATATATATATATATATATATATATCAAGAAAATCCGTTAGTCATATGGTGAATCAAGTCATCTAAGATTAACCCAAAACTATCAATAAAATGACTTTATTTCCATCTAATGTAAAACAAATTTTATCATTTACCAGCACAATATAGGAAAGCCCGTATCCAACACATACCACAAATCAACGAACACTAAACACCTTGAACTGCACCCCAAAGTCTTTATTATGATTTCAATAAAAGTTCCCAGCGAAACAATAGTGTTACATCAATGCTTCAACAACAATTTCTTAGTCAGACATCAGATTGCTAAAGACTCAAATGACTCTCTAATTTATAGATAAATCCTCCAAGTGGAAAAATAACGGCTAGTTTGCTTCATCTTTATCAAAATAATCTCGACCTTCGAAAAATACTTGGTCATCTTTTAATCTTAGCCGTTGAATTTTTATTTTTGAGGAACTTTTGAATTTATCATTTAATTCAATTTTTATTAGCTCAAAATTAATTATTTTGAGCTAATTTCCTCAAAAATTTGACTGACTTAACCACCAAGGTCAAGGGTACAATTTTTCTTGAAATATCCAGTATTCCCTTGGTGGAGGACCTCCAAATTTTTTTTTTCTTAAGACCCACGAATTTTTCCACTTGGAGAATTTAATTTTCGTACAACCTAATTGTGACGTTAAATTAATTGATTTTATGGCTTAGGATTTATTTACTTTTTGCCCGAAAAATTAATTAATTGACACTCGAGGGGATTTAATGTTTTTTCCACTCTCTAATATTTTGACGATGGTGTCTAAGTATGAGGGACCATGCTTTAAAATATTTTTTACATAAGATTTACAGTTCAACCTTCAAAGGGGGAATACTCGTTCGACTGAGACCCTCAAAATACATACCCAATCTGCGACACAACATGATCTAATAGACCAAGTGATTTGTAATAAAATAATTTAGCCATCTAGCTTAAATTATTCCCAAATCACTTTTACATAGGACTCACCTAAGACTTTGACGAAGAATTCCACCCTATCTTTGGGGTGAGGTTGGAGGGAAAAACTTTGCCGACCATCCGTGTTTAGAAACACAAATGAGTCAGTGAGACGAAAAACCTCCTAGGATGAAATTATCGCCAAAATAATAGACTTACCTAGGTTGTTACATATATTCACGGTCTTACTAGCATCATAAAACTTGCAGAATGGGTTTGCAATGACACATGTAACTGCTGAAAGATGATCCGATCACTTGAAAAATCTTTGGCGTATTTGCTTCCTTGAACTTTGACAAAAAATGTGCAACATGCACTATAACACTCAAGAGGTTAGTGATGCCATATTCACAATGAATGGGTGTGTGAGGAGAGAGTGTAGGACAAGAGTCAAATTCTAGGGTAGAGGGCACAAATCTACGCAAAAAAAACCTACCTTTGAGCAAAGGGTGGTTGGATTAAGTAAAGAAGACACACAATAGACTTTTGGTTGCAAGTTTTCATGGCTAGGCATGGGTAGATGTGGAATGTTTGAGCTCCAACAAGAAGAGAACCATGCAGAGGCAATCCACAAGTCGTTGATTAGGATGTTAGAGTGGATTCACATGATGGCAAAAGTTGGGTTAGGGCGGCTTCAAGGCAGTTGACAAGGGGAAATTGCATAATGGAATGGAAATCATCATCATGGTTCTAGATGCCAATTAATCACTTTAAGCATCATCGTGTAACCTTTATATCTTTTTAAATATAAACTTTATGACTTCGTTTTATACCCTTTTATAAATAATTGAAATTACTTTAAAAATATTTTTAATAACCTTTTACTTAAATAAACACTTTAAGCAAAGTATATAGGTTAAGGAATTATTTTCAACATGTAATTATGTAAGTGCAATTTTCTTATATAATCGTTTCTTTCCAAAGAATCCTAGGGTATCTTCAACTCACACAATGCTTCTTGAAATGACTGTTTTTGATGGCAGTCAATCTTTTAATTTCCTTAAAAATTTAATCATTAATTGCATGCGGCTATGGAGTGAAATATTTTCAATAAGTGGGATGTTCAATGGACACAGGTGGATTGATTGACTCAAGATGACAATACCCACTAATTCAGAGGCTTAGTTAATCACACCTGATTTCACAGCGAACTTAGTATTTAACAACGATATTCTGAAACCTTTTCCACACCCTCATGAATCCAGTTACACATTTCAAATTTACTGCAACTTCAGTGACAAAATTAGCAAAAATGAATAAATATAGGAACTCAATTAGTTACATGCTATGCAGTCAATGGTTGGGGTCATCCCTTTTCACGACAGCTGTGCCCCTTTTACAATGACTATTGTTTTTGTTTTTTGCTTTTTTCCTTTTTTGTTGTTGTTATTACCCTGGTGGTTTAGTTGTGTGCGTGTATGGTTGGTACGAAAAGCGTCGGTTGGCTGTTTGATTGTTGGTGGACAGGACTACATAGACGACGGGTGTATGATGGGGCAATGTACGATGATGATTGTGTGAACTACATATGGTGGTTGTTCTAGCAATAGGGTGGCGACATACTACTTATGGTGGCAGCTATGTTGGTAAGTGTGTGACTGTTTTTTATCTCCTATGATTTTTCTTGCCCGTATTCTAACGAGACCACAATTTTTCTTTGAAAACAACGTAAATTCTGGCACAATTTTGAGAAAATCCGACCGAAATTTTTGGAAATCCGGGTTATTGCTGTCAAGTATCAAAAGATTTTGGGTGCCCCAGGGGTTCTTGATGGTGCTGAATCCATTTCCACGATAAAAAAATTGATTCAAACACTCCTAGGATTATATTTCTCATAAATTTTCTTGCTGGATTTCAACGAGAATTTTGCTGTCCGGGCAAAATTGTGGCCTTGTTGGACAATGCATTTTTCTTGGCAGAATGTGGTAGTGGCAACAATGATTGGCAACGATGGTAATTGTGGGGGAGGCGGTAGCAAGTTCGAAGTAGTTGTGGACGAAACGACAACGTCTTAGTAGTAGAACGGGGATGCTGTCAACTGCAAATTTATTTATTTATTTTTTAAATGTTTATATATATATATATATATATATATATATATTTAATATCTGACTCCCTCTTTTTTTTTAAATTTCCTTTTTTGGTTAATATATATTTTTTATTTTACTTTATATATATATATATATATATATATATGTAATTAAATTTTTTCTTTTTCTTTTAATGGCGAAAGGATCGATGATAGAATGGAGAACCTCCGAAAAAACGCTTTGTGTGGCTAAAAGCTTCAATCACAACAACACCAAACTTGATGAGGAGTTGATGGCCAAAGGCTAGGATCAGTGTTGTAGGAACTGCCCCTGGTTCAGAACTTGGATTCGTGTCCCGTGCAAAATCATGGATGGAACCGCGGTTCCAGCTAAAAACTACGCTTACTAGAAATTCAAAACCGCGAGGGTTCGATGCGTGGTTTCGTAGGCTTGAATCGCGTTTCTGGCATGGTTCCGCCGTAGTTCATGGGTAGTTCCAGGACTAGCCCGCAAGGTTTCAGGGCTCAACTTATTTTAATTTTTATTTTTTTATTCACTGTGGTTATAGTGGGGGCCAAGGGTGAGTTAAGGGGGAGTTAGGGAAAAGAGAGGATTAGGTTTAATGGCCTCTTCCCACTCTCTTTTCCTCATTCTTGCATCTTTGGAGAGCTTGGAGAAGAGAGGAGAGAGGAGCTTTTGAGATCAAATTTGTGAGAGGTTTGAAACTTTGAAGAGAGCTTGGAGGAGTGAAGAAGAACTACCATCTACCTTAAGTTCTCAACTTCTCAAGAGCTAATGAGGTAAATGCTAACCCCAATTAACTCCGTCATTTTTCTGTCATTCTTGTTTGTATTTTTCTCCTCCTCTCCAACTCTTTCCCATTGTTTCTCCTTGCTCATTTTATTGTAGGCTATCCATCTAAAATGGTGTTCTTTTGGATTTTCATTCCACTTTTGGTTTTCATGGTGTTGGTGGGGGATATACATAGAAGGGAAGAAATGGAAGAAGAGGATAGTGGTCGCACACATAGTGACCCAATTGATAATGAGGAGGAGGGGTTTGGAGGGGAAGGGGATGAAGAGGGCATTGGAATGCAAGGGGGAAAAGCTGCATTGACAACCTTGTGGAATTATGTGACAAAATTTGAGGGTGGAAGAGGTGGTGGAACCTTCAAGTTTTTATGCCCTCATGATTGTCATGGAGGAAAATGTTATAGTGGTTCATATATGATATACCTGTGTGAGGAGGCATCTTTGTGGGGTAATGGACAATGATGAAGAAAGAGTCTCATAGAGATCTCAGTTTGCCCTAATGTGCCAATGGAACATAGGAGAAAATACATCCAAATAGACATGGCTACACAAAAGAAAATTAAGAAACAAAAACTTTAGTCTGAATCAAGTGCAACCTCTAGATTTGGTGGCCCATCTCCTCATGGTTCTTCTGGAGCCTCTAAATCTAGAAGAACAATAACAATTTTCTTGAATATAGGTGGGAGGGATGATGTGTGTGCAAAAGTGGTCTAGTTTCTTTGTGCTTGCGGTATACCATTCAATGTGCTTTGTTCTCCCTACTGGCATGATTTTGGTTAAGGCCACCAATGAAGCCCCAAAAGGATACAAGAGCCCCAACGATGAGAAAGCTAGAACGTTGTTATTAGATATAGAAAAAGCAAACCTTCAAAGAGATTTGACATGATTTACAGATGAGTGGGTGGATTGTGGGGTATCCATTATATCATATGGTTGGAAAAATGTTAAAAACCAACATTTGATAAATGTTCTTGGTGTTTTTGCTAGTGGAAGTCTTTTAAAACTATAACTGGGGTTCGGAATTGGCCAAGGGTCGACTCTGACTCTGACTCCGACTCAGTATCGACTCGGCCGGTTCGGTTTCAATGACTCGGTCTTTGTAAAAAATACATTAAATATTAATTTTTTTTTATAAAAAACTTAAATTTAAAGATTTTTATTCATGTTTCCAAACACAAAGCATTAGAATATAAACAAATGACAACATATGATCAAAGTAGGCTCATGAATATATCCATTATATCAAAATGGCATCGAGTGCACTGTCCAATACATAAATGATATAGAGATCAAAACAAAAACACATAACCAAGGAGGCTCTAAATGGCCTCTACAACAAAACATGACTAGTCACTACTGCTAGACAAGGCAAGATCCTTTGGCTCAGACTCTGAATCAAAGGGGGGAACCCATTGCTCCTCCTCATCCAGATCTTCAACTGGAACTGTACTAGCATGTTGAGCCAAAAACCAACTCCACAACTCTTCACAAATTCCTCACAAATGCTCACTCAAATGCAATGAGATAGCTGTGAGGAAATGAGAGGGGTTGGGTAGCTTTTATAGGCTTGGGAGGGGTTAGATGGCATACCAAAACCCTAAAACCGAATTAAAATCCGAATTGAGGTCTGTTTTGGGCCGTTTGTGGGGTCCGCGGCCGATTTTTCGTGTCTCGGCCGGTCTAACTTAGACTTGGTTGAGCCGGCCAGTTGGTGACCGAATCGGTTGAATCTGTGACTGGCTCGACCAGTTCGGTCACAAATCGGTCTTCGGACTGGTTTTTCTACCGAGTTGGTCCGACTAGTGGGTTGGCTCAGTCGGCGCGGCTGAATTAGAGTCAGTCCGGCCGGTTTTTAAAACTATGGCTAGTGGTGCAGTGTTTCTTGCAAGTAATGAGTCCTCCATCAATGCATCTTCTCAAAACTTTGCAGATCTCCTATTGAAAACAATTAATGATGTTGGTCCTAATAATGTGTTTTAAGTGATCATTGATAATGCAACAAATTGTAAGGGGGAAGGAAGAATCATTGAGCTGACTTATCAACATAGCTTTTGGCCTAGGTGCTTGGTGCGCACATTAAACCTTTTGGTGCATGATATTGTGAAGCATATGGAATGTGGATGGATTAATCAACTATACAAGAGAGGTAAGCAACTCATTAAATATGTCACAAGGCATACAAGGGTCAACTACTTTTGTGTCACTTCCTCCAAGTTGCATCTACTTAAGATTTTAAAAACTAGATTTGCAAGCTATTACCTCACCTTTTGGACTCCTAGTGAAGGTGAGACAAGCTTTAATTGTAATGGTGACATGTGATTCATTGGATGAGATGAGCATTGAAGTCTGATAGAGATGGTGCTAATGTAGTGATGGACACTGTGCTTGAAAATTACTTTTGATCACAGGTTAAATAGGTTTTCCAATTCACCAAGCCAATTTATTAAATGATCAAGTTTGCAGATTCAGATTGGCCAGTATTCGGGGTGATGTATAATAGATGGATAGCATGATGGGGCATATTAAAGACATTGTTGAGCCTAGAGATATCACCTTGTACAATTATATTCGTGTAGAGGTGAAAAACGATGGGAAATGCTAAACATTCCATTGCATGCCTTAACATGTGGTCTTGCACCTAAATGCTATGATACATCATGGCTTTCAACACCAACACCTGGTGAAAATCCCAACTTAGTCAATGCTTGTCAAATCTACTAGGATGCATAGTATGAATTTGATCTTTTGATATGATAATTACTTTCTAATGATTTCCGATTAAGTTATCTTATGTCACATATATCATTAGGCAATTATACACAAAATCTCAGTAGTGATGCAATGAATAATAATACGATTATAAAGAGACAACCATGCACAATAAAGATAAAAAAATACCCTAGGAAATCCCAACCTTGGGAAAAACCCAACAACTTTCCTTTTAAGGAGAAATTGTTCTTCAACACTAATTACAATTCCAAGAATATTTTAGACATCTTTGCCAAAATCCAAGTCTATTCACAAGTCAACCGCGGTCAAAATCCTAGCTTATTCAACACTAGTCAAGCCTTCAAAATGGTTAATTCTAGTCAAATTTTTGTCTTGGTCAACTTGTCTCCTACAGTCAAATTCGAACCTGTGGTTGGCCCTTGCGGTCAAAGGGTTTGCGCTTGACTTCCTACGGTCAGACCTATGGTCAACTTGTGGTGAAACAATGTCTTCCTGCGGTCAATTTCGACCTTCTTCCTGTTGTCAAACTCTGCCAAATTCTCAGTCAAACGTAGCCAAAATCTTGGTCAAATGAAGTAGATCAGAATCGGTCAAATTAGGTAGGTCAACCTTGGTCAAATGGAAGCTTCTATACTTGGTCAAACTTCACATTTCCTTCATTTATTCTTGCATGTGTGGATCCGAACAAAAGATAAATTGTGATATCCGAATTGATCAAAGTGAGAGTCTCATGTGTATTTATTCTAGTCAAATGAGGTGGACTTTGACCCAAGGTCACATTGATTCATATGTGGGGCCGACTTGACACTTGGGGCCTACATGAAGCCCAAAATAATAATTTTAATTTTTGATTTTTGTAATTTTCTTTGGCCGACTTGAAAGGCCTTTTGGCATGCGGGAATACCTCTCGATGATTACTCAAGAAATCAACACTCTGTTTGAGCAAAGGAGGTATTCTCTACAACATATTTCTCCTTGCTGAAATTTCTCCTTCCTTAAGAAAAGTTCTTGAGCTTGCCCTATTGATGCATGTCTATAATTCCATCTTAGAGTGGGCAATGTAACTCCTCATATGTACATGAGTATCCAAGGATTTTAGCCAAAGTCCTTTATGGCTCCTTAGGCACATATATCAATTTTCTATGGTCATGACCCAAGCAAGTACTTTTGGCTCCTTAGGAGAGAATTTTTACTTTGGACCATTCACCTTTCTAGTCAAAGTCCTTTATGACCTACCCATGTCTTTTTGGCTTCAAAGGTGAATTACATCTATTTCCTTTGGTTGACTTAGCCAAGTCCTTCTAGCTTCTAAGGAGAAGATTTGTCCAATCTTGTAATTGTCCTTGGCCATTCACCTCTGGTCGACCCATCCAAGACCTTGTAGCTTCAAAGGTGAATGTATCCATATAATTGGCTCTATAATTGTCTTGGGCCATTCACCTTTATGGTCAAAGTCCTTTATGACCTAGCCAAGTGCTTTTGGCAGCCGTGTCCTTCTAGCTTTGAAGGTGAATGTATTCATCTCCTCTGGGTCAAAGTCTTTTGTGACCCAACCAAAGTACTTTATGGCTCCAGGAGATGGTCGACCCAATCTCGCAAAGACTGGAGTATAGAAACTCAGATAAAATGAAATATGTATATTTATTATTGATAAAAAGATGAGATGGTTTAAAAATGGAGAGACCAAGGCTTAAATACAACCTTATGGTGTCTCTTGCAAAGATCATTCCCTTTTGCCTAATAAAACCTAAGACAATTACATTAAATATTAATTAATAATTTGTACATAACATTGCCTTCCTCTCAAAGATGCTTTTTCCTCGATGCATACGCAACGACGGATGTTGTTGACAAAATGCTTCGGTCTCCCAAGAGGCTTCTTCTTCCGGTAAATCCTTCCACTTGATTAAGTATTCTGTGATTACACGAGATCAGAGCTTCTTTTTCCTGGTGGATATGATACTTTCTGGCTCTAAAATGACCCTTCCTTCATCATCTAAAAATGGAAGTGTTGTTTGTGCTGACTGATGGTCACCAAGTGCCCTTTTTAAGCAGGATACATGGAAGACGTTGTGAACACGACTTTTATCTGGAAGGCTTAAGCTATAAGCAACTTGGCTGATCTTTTTGTTGATTTGATATGGTCCATAGAACTTTGGTGCTAATTTATGTTTCCCTTTTTGTTTTAGGGACAATTGCTTGTATGGGTAGAGCTTGACAAATACCCATTCTCCAACTTCAAATGATCTGTCAGTTCTATTGCGATCAGCGTATTGCTTCATACGGTTTTGTGCATTATTCAGATTTTCTTTTAGGATCTGGACGACTTTTTGGTTTTCTTCTAGTTGGTTTTTAATCATTGGTAGGTTTGTCTGGACTGAAGCTAGATCTTTCCATTTCGAGGGTTCGTATCCATATAAAGCTTGGAATGGAGTCATTTTTGCTGATGTATGGTAAGTAGAATTATACCACCATTCAACGAGATGCAACCATTGAACCCACTTATTTTGTTTTTTCTGTAGCGTAACAACGTAGGTAAGCTTCCAAACATTTATTGACAACCTTTGTTTGTCCATTTGTTTGTGGGTGGTAAGCTGAGCTCATGTTTAGGTAGGTTCCTATATGGCTGAACAATTCTTTCCAAAAATTTCCCTTAAATTTGGCATCTCTGTCGCTCACAATGACTTTCGGGAACCCGTGTAGTTTATAAATATGTTTGCAAAATATCTCAGCAATTTTCTTTGCGGAGTCTGTTTTCTTTATAGCAATAAAGTGAGCATATTTAGTAAGTCTGTCGACTACTACGAAGATCTTATCCTTTCCATCAGATACAGGTAACCCTTCAATAAAATCCATTGATATTTCTTCCCATTTCTGATTTGGGATGTTTAATGGATGAAGTAATCCAGGTGTCATAATATTTTCACTTTTATTTCTTTGACATTTGTCACATTCTTCTACATATTTTTGAATATCGTGACTCATACCCTTCCAAAAGAATGATTGGCATGCATTGTAGTAAGTTTTAAAATATCCTACATGCCCGGATGACAGGGAATCATGTGATTCCTTGAGTATTTTTGATATAAACTTGGAATTTGAGTTCAGATAAATTCTTCCCTTGTACCATAAGATATCGTTCTTCCATTCAAATTTTGAGTTTCCTGGGAGATTATTGATTATAGAAGACATTTCTGGATCTTTGGCGTACTCACTTCGAATCTCATTAAGCCATTCAGGAACAACAACCGAGACTGCAAGTAGTGTTGGTTCTTTGTCCTTCCTAGACAGGGCATCTGCTACTACATTGTCTTTTCCCTTTTTATGTAATATCTCCATGTCGAAGGCAACAATTTTTTCAGTCCATTGTTGTTCTTCTTAATATGTCCTTTTAATTTTCGTGTCCGAGGTTGTGATATACCTATCATAGCTGATAATGACACTTACAGATTGCTTTCGTCATCTAGTTCTGGAGAGAACTCTGGGGTGTCTTCCATCCCTTCTACATTTGATTCATCACTGTTAATGCCATTAGTTGCTTCACAGTTATACAAATTTTTTCTCTTTTCCTTTAGCACACCTATGCTTAGGGTCCCACTTTTCGCCACAACGTTTGCACTTGCCCTCTCTCATCCTTTGTATTTCCACGTTAGATTTTTCTCCTTCACGAAGATGTGGTGGGACATATTTTGTGTTATCTATATTTGCAGATTGAGGAAATCTTTTTCTCGAATATACTCTTTTTGACTTTGACCAAAATAAATTTTCAAATTTCTTTTTAGCAACTTTTGCTTTTTGTCTTGCTAGTTCTATCGACGTAATGTCGTGAAGCTTGAGCTCTACTTTTATATGTGTTTTAAGTCTCGAAATGAAAGATTGGACTAGACGAGATTCTGACAATCCAGGTACTCGTGTCGCTAAGGTCTCCCATTCTCGAGTGTACTCATCCACATCTCCTTTTTGGCGTAATTTGATGAATGTTGAAAAGAACTCTTCTTCCTTGATACCTTGGAATCTTTTAAAGAACGCATCCTTAAATTTTCTCCAACTAATAGCAAGCGTCGTCTTTTTCCACCACATATACCAATTATATGCTTCTCCTTCTATTTTCATGGAAGCATGTTAAATTTTTTCGTCATCACTGTCAATGTCGTAAATCTCGAAATATTCTTCAGCTTTATTAAGCCACACAACACTGCCTTTTTTGTTACCATCGAACTTGGGTAACTCGATTTTTGCTCTTCGTTGATATGCTGCTAACGGTGGAGCAAAAAAGGGGTGTTGATTGTTGAATGCATTCCAGAGCTGCTTATTTTGAAAATTCGCATTACTACCTTCTTGATGGTGTGGGGATGATGTTTTGGGAGAGTCGGTTTTTTCATGATGATCTTCTGAATTCCCTGAATCTGCTGATTTGTTCTGTTGATTATGTCCAATATTCTGGAATATTTGTTCTTGCATCAACTTCAACTTGTCACAAATAACAGTTAGCGCCAAAATTGCTTTATTATGATTATCTGTGGACTCGCCGGACCGGTGGACCTAATGAACCGGGTTTCGAACCGGAACCGGTCTAACCGGTAGCGGTCAGATCTCAATGAACTAGTTTAAAA
Organism: Pinus albicaulis; assembly: GCA_034641835.2. Classification (NCBI taxonomy): domain Eukaryota; kingdom Viridiplantae; phylum Streptophyta; class Pinopsida; order Pinales; family Pinaceae; genus Pinus; species Pinus albicaulis. Next base: position 360,701,861 of record CM076581.1, read on the forward strand.
AAAAATACATTAAATAATTATTTTTTAATAAAAAAAACTATTTTTAAGATTTGCAACCATGATTCCAAGCCAATAGAGACAAAATATGCAAAATTTGCTCATTTATATACCATGCAAAGGTGAATATATCAAAATGGCACTGAGTGCAATACATATCATTGAAAAATACATAAGCAATGAGGCTCCAAATGGCCCATAAAGTCCAAAAACAATGCTACAAGCTATGGGGCCATTGGCCTAATACAAGACTACACATGAATGATGATCAATCATCAATTTCATCACTGCTACTAGACATAGGATCAACATCGGCTGCTACATAGACATCATCTGGATCAGAGTCTGAGGATGCCTCAGGCTCAGGCTCATCTGCAACCTCAGTACCCCTGCCACCAATAACAATAGAAGTGGACCTAATGGAAGCACAAGTTACTCGAGGTGCATGACTAGTGTCGTCCATTGGTTGTTTGCCTTTGCTTGATGCAGCGACCAATCCTGGGTCTGCGTTTGATGGCGCCACCAAATCTGCTTCAAATTCACCCCCCACTACTGCTGCATCAAAATCAAAATCAGCCTCAAACACTAGATCTTCAGTCTCCTCCACCCATTCTGATGTTGGATCAATATCATCTAACAAAATGGGATCTAGATCAGGTGTTTTGCTCATCAGTTGGTTCCGCCTCAAGCGAAGGTTGTATTGCACAAACACAAGATCATTTAACCGTTTCTTTTCCAAACGGTTTTTCTTTTTGTGTGTATGCACTAAAAAAAAGACCAATTGTGCTCACACCCTGAAGCACTGCAAGTTTGGCTGAGGATTCTAATTGCAAACTTTTGCAATTGAGGACATTGGCTGCCAAATGACTCCCACCAATGTGCTGCAAATAAAAAGACATTCATTAGTAACATAGTTCATTTCATTACTTATTTACAAACAATTTAACTTGAAAAGAAAAACAAATTGGAATTGCTTACTTGGTTGATCCACATCTCTTGCCATTTTTGCCAAGTTCTTTCCAAAGGTACCAGCTGCCATACTGAAATGAGTAAGTTGTTTATGTGTTTCCAAAAGGTCTGCACGGTTAGGGACCATGCGCTCCAAGCAATCAATCAATCCAGATCTGACCTCCCCATCCTGCTGATCTCCTAGCCGAGCTCTATAATGATACTTTGGGTTCAAAAAATACCCAGCTGCATGTATAGGACGATGGAGTTGATTGTTCCATTTGTTATCAATGATCTCCCATATCCGGCCATATTTAGCTAACCTCTCCCTGTAAGCTGCCCGTATCTACTCCTTGGCCTGATCCATAGCCTCATAAATGTATCCCATTGCCATCTTTTCCCCATCCACCATCCTTAGCACCTTAAAAAGGGGCTCAGTAATTTTTACCAGCTTTGAAGACCTTTTCCAAAAATTAATGTCAAAGACTTTCTTTTTGGTGTCTTTTCCATCTTGTCTACGAGCCCACCGAGATTCAATCCAATCATCAGAAGAAAACATTTTCTGCAGGTTTTTTTGTTGAGAATTGAGACATTGCAACGTGAGGAAGTGAGTTGCAAATCTCGTAATGGCAGGCCTAACAAGCTCTTTGCCCCCAGTGTTTTTCCTCATTAGGCTCAATACCCATGAGTGGTTGTAAATGTATTTTGTAATGCACTTGCCATGCTTTACAGTGTTTTTTACCCATTCCACTTTGCCTATGTCCTCAAGCATGAGGTCTATGCAATGTGCAGCACATGGAGTCCAAAATATGGTATTATACTTGGACTCAAGCATCTTTCCAGCAAGAACATAGTTTGAGGCATTATCTGTGATGACCTGCACAACATTTTGCTCTCCCACTTCCCGAATAATCTCATCCAAAAGCTCAAATAGAAGGGTTGCATCCTTCACCTTATCAGATGCATCAACTGATCTCAAAAACATTGTTCCTCGAGGGCAAGCAACAAGGAAGTTAATGATAGTGCAGTTCTTTCCATCAGTCCATCCATTTGACATGATGGAACAACGTGTTTTGAGCCATGACTCTTTATATTCAGCCAAATACTTATCAATATTACAAATCTCTTGTTGCAAAAGAGCTCCCCTTAAGTCATGCGCAGTAGGGCCTTTGAAGCCCTTTCCTGCAACAAAAACAGAGTCCCACATAGCTTGGTAATAAGGTGAGCAAGCAGCATTAAATGGGATATCTGAATCATACCACCATCTAGCAATGTACTGATAAGAAGCTTCTTTGCATTGTTTTTTCCAATGTTGATCCAAAGTGGGTTGACGACTTGGAGTTGGCTGGGACATGGAGGCAGTGGCTGGGGGATTAGCAGTGGATGAGAAATAACTCATGAGGTTGGGTTTGATCTTTTGCCAACAGGAGGAACATAGTGAAAGGGGTTATTGGTGGAAGGGATAGAAGTGGAGTCTTGCATATCATACTCATCATTTTCATACCCACTCTCTCTCAGCATTTCTACTATTTCCCTCTTCCTTGCAATTTCATCTTGGATGGCCTTCTCCCTAGCCTTAGTCTCCTCAAATTTTTCAAGCTTGGCAAGGTATTTTGCCCTAACCGGACCTAACACTGCTTTAGGTGCATCACATGGCGTTACATTGCCTCTTATCCCAGCCAAGTGATGTTTCAGTCTAAGAATACCCCCACCTCCAATACATTTTTGACAAAGTTTGCATACCATCTTTCCCTCAACCACATCACAATGGGCCCATGCACTGTCCTTGGCTTTTGGAGGCATCTTGACTTGAAATAATTGAAATTTGGAAATAAATCTGCCATTTAAAAAAAATTGCAGCTAAGATAAATCGACAACTAAGGCAAAATTTACAAAAAAAATGCACATTCAAACATACAAAATTTGATAGCATAGGACTAGAGATTTGAGATCAATAAAATAGCTAAACACATGAGAAAATAAATACATGAACAACAATGAAATGATGGATTTTTCAAGTGAAAATTCTTACCTGGAAATGCAAACTAGCTTCCTTAGCGTCCTCTTGAAGATGCCAACACTATTGACAGCTCCAAACTATCTCCAAGATAGCTCCAACTCCAACTCCAAGCCTCCAAGATCACTGCTCCGGCAAACACTCAACACTCTCCAAGCTCTCAATCAAATTCACAAACAGCAAATGAGTTGGTGTGAGACAAAGGAGAGGCTGCCCCTGCTTATAAAAGATCGGGGAGGGTGTTTTTGGAGGGAAACAACCCTCCCTTTACCTCCACATATGCCCTAAGTCTGTGTTGCTGGCCGCCGGTGGGTCCGCGCAAGGAAGGGACACCTAACCGGTCGGTTAGGTCCGGTTAACCGGCCAATTCAGGTGAGACACCCCTCAAAACCGGGTTGCAAGGGCGGTTGTGACCGGAAGCTGATCTGATCGTCCGGTTTGACCGGTTATCGATTCAAACCGGCTAGTTTTAATAACTATGGGTTTTGCCCAATTTGTCTTTCTATCTGATTTGTCGTGCCTTGAAGTTTCTTGATATCGCTAATGTCCCATAACTTTACCCTCAAGATCGACTAGTTTTTTGGGTAAAATCATCAGATTGATTAGTAATCTTATTCTCAAGATCAATCATTTTTTTGTGGAAATCGGCGATTGACATTGATGCAGCCATTGAGCGTGTGTGAGGTGGAGTATACATATCCAGCTTACTCTTTTACAAATTATTAATTAATATTTAATGTAATTGTCTTAGGTTTTATTAGGTAAAAGGGAATGGACGACAGGGGTCGGAAGTGGAGTGGAGGGGTGGTCGACTTGGGGAGTGGACGGCAGAAGTCCACAGTGGATGGTGGTCAGCGCGGTGGAACGATTAATGGCGGAAGATGACGTGCAAAGTCACAGTAATGACACAGCATAGAAGACAGCAGGGAATAGGGTAGCGCACGACAGTGACGAGGCAACAGCAGGTTGACAGGGGAACCCGAGGATCGGAACCCGCTCTGATACCAGATGGAGTATAGAAACTCAGATAAAAAGAAATATGTATATTTATTATTGATAAAAAGATGAGATGGGTTACAAATGGAGAGACCAAGGCTTAAATGCAGCCTTATGGTGTCTTTTGGTGAAGGGGCATGAACTTTGATCATGTCCTTTTTCCTAATAAAACCTAAGACAATTACATTAAATATTAATTAATAATTTGTACATAACAAAGACCTCATCATTCCCTTCCAATGAGGGAGACATTCAACATCATACTAAGCTTGTCTTTGTCCACAATCTATTCATTTGTGGAGATGTACTAGAGCTTTATTGCTCCTCTTTGCATCATATCTTGAATGAAGTGACCCGATGTCCTTGTAGCTTCTGAAGCCTCATTGCTTCATGACATGTGGTATTCCTGCAAAGACTCACTTCACCCCATGAGACATATCTCAAACCACATCCAATTGTACAACGTAGGTACCACATGCTTTGCTGTTATCCCCTGTATGTGCCTCGACTCAATAGTAAATTGGTTCAGGGTGTTCTTTGCAAAGCGAATATCTAGCTTGGTGTTAACCATTTACACGAATCTAATGAATTGCCTGTACAACGTAGGATTCACCAAATCTGAATCGTCAATCTCAAGAAATGGTGTATCTACTAGAATCCTTCATTTCAAATTTTGAGGTCAAACTTCCTGTGACATTGAAGTAGGTTTTCTTGTGGTAGTCTCGACTGCTCCCTCTATCATGGAAGAAAATCCTCTTGCCACTGCTGCTCCCTCTATCACGCAAGCAAGTCCTTCTGTTGTAGCTGCTCCCTCTTACTGGTAGAACCCTTTTGTCACAAACATTGCCTTGTTTCTCCTGATGCTTCTAGAATCATTGCCTTGGCAACCTTCATGATGTAACTGCAAACCTCATTCAGGAGGTCATGGAAGAAACAATTATAACCAAGCAAAAAATACAAAGACAAGATGTTGACCAAGGAAAAATAACAATAATGAAGGGAGAAAGATATGAAGTACTTATCTCTTTATTTAAAAAAAACCGTTGAGGATTGTAGGGAATTGTCAATTCCCTCTTGATCCTTGCCTCCTTGCAAAAATCAATAAAGTCCATCTGCAATCTCCTTGTCCTCAGCATCAGTTGCTAATGTTGTTTTCCTTCTTTGTATGATTTGTATGGGCTAGGGTTTCTTCATTCTACAGATTAGGCTTAGCAAACCATTCATTGAGCTATCTAGCCACACCAAAGGTTCATCAACAAGCTAGTATCAACACCAAGTCATTCCATATGTTGTCAAGTATGCATTACACCAAGTCTAATTGCTATTACTACTCCAAGTCTTGCTCTAGGGTTTACAAACCCTAATTCTTCCATCTTTTGTACCACACAAGCATAAGGACACCTATTGATACCCTTTGCAATGTCATCAAACTTGTCATGTGCAAATGATACCCGCTATAGTCACAAAATCAATCATTGTTTCTTAAAAGAAATTTGTCTCTGATTCATCTCAAGATGCTGTCACAACATCTCAAATCTTTGAAAAACATTGACCACCTGTGAATTTGAAGGAACATAATTGTGGGTCACAAGCAACTTGCTAAACTCCAATATCCTTCAAGCCAACATCATGGATCAAAATCCCTTGTGTATATCTTTGTAGGAGGTGTACTGAAGAATCTGGGCACACCCTTATGCTTTTGAGTCTTGAGAGAGCTTCTCTTGCCTCATCACTGGAATTTCTTGCCTTATAAAAAGTAGCTTTCTCCTCGACTCCCTCTGGTTTACATGATCCTGAAACTCATTCTTTTCCTAGTTTTTCAAGAGCTCCATCAGGGATAAAATGACGAATAAAAACAAACTCATCTCCCTCAGAAGGTTCTCAATTGTCTTTCCTTAATGCTTGAGGCCTTTAGCCTCCCCTTGATCCAAATGTGGTCCTGTTTCTAGGGAATGAACAACCGTAAAACAAAGAAAAAACATATGTTCGTGCCATTCTTTGCCTTTAAAGCCATAGGCTGCTACAATTCTGGGATAGTGGACTGAAAACAATGAACAATAATAATGATTTTCTCATTCCTTAGCGTATTATAGTCTTCAGTTATATCAACCATTACAGGTTAATTGACACATGATTCTCAAAACCTTCCTCAAATGGTTCCTAATGGTAGCATCTTATTGACTCCAAATTTCCCATTCAAGTACCTCTGTAAATGATTTCAATGGTTGTTTAATGCATATGGCCCTAGATCGCTGCTTCAACACAACCATATGTAATCTAGTCTTCTTTCAATTGTATCCAATGCAATTCTGGTTCAAATTCTGCATAGGAATTAGTCAGAAGATGAGAACTTGTGTTGTACCAATGTCTCTTTTCTGTTTTCTAGTACTGCGCTGGACTTTCTCAAATTTTATTGGTATTTCCATTGAAAGTGCTCTCAGTACTTTTTATGAGAGATATGACTGTAACTAACAAAGTTTGTATACGTAGTAGAATTCTCAGAAGATTTGGTATATGTAAATTTCCATAATAGGATAGTAATATATGATATAAAAATGTACTGAAGATATGAGATGATGATTACAATTGACGGTGAGGGCCTTCTTATATACCTAGGCAGGTACCCCTTCGAAAAAGGTCATGTCTTTATATCTAAGTTGCACGAAATAGGGAAATGGGCACAAGTACGCAAATTGATTAATTAATGGGAATTAATTGAGGATATCGACTTATGTTCTATGGAACAAGGTAAACGTTGCTCACTGAAGTTCGCCAAAGGAAGACACATTTATATGCATAACAATATATATTTTATTATTCAATATTAGATGGTGGTTTACAAGTCCTTCGGCGATTCTCCTTTATAGGAGTTGACTGGCCACAAGGGTTAAAGAACATGTCTTTTCACATAAGTGCCGTTTCATAATTAATGGGCAACCTAAGTTAATTAATGTATTAATTATTAGTATTTATTTTTTATTAATTATTGATTTAATTAATATATATATACAATTTATGAATATTTTATTGCAATTTGCTTGGTTGTGTCAGTTTTTCTGATTGCCATGAAGTGGGCATATTTGGTGAGTCTAGAATCTATCTACTACGACAAATATCTTGTCCTTACCATCAGAAATAGGTAGTCCTTCAATGAAATCCATCAAAATTTCCTCCCATTTTTTATTTGGAATATGTAACAAATGTAGTAAAAACCAGGAGTTGGAATATTTTCACCCTTGTTTCTCTGGCAAACATCACATTTAGCGACTTGGATTTCCTTACTGGTACCTTTCCAGTAGAATAATTGCCGAATGTTGTAGTAGGTTTTGCAGAATCCAACATGCCCAGCTGCAGTAGAACTCTGAGATTCTTTAAGAATTTTCATTCTAAATTTGGATGTTGGGGTTAGATAAATTCTACCTTTGTACCTTAATATGTCATTTATTCTGTTCAAAATTGGAATATTATTGATATTTTCAATCATAGAACCACATTCCAAATCCTTGGCATACTTAGCTCGTATTTCGTCTAACCAGTCAGGAACTGTTGATTTTTGTAGCATTGGAAAGTGTTCCAAGTCTCATATTTTGTGAGGAGGCTTGGACATCAGTTTTCCAAAGAACCCAAAAACCGTTTGTGGAAATTCCACTCGGTTTATGTTTTATTAAAATAATTAATTATTTTAATGGGGACCCTAAGTCTAAACTTAGGGAAATTAAATAATTAAAGGGTATTAATAAAACAGAGTGAGAATCTTCTAGAGAAAGAAGATCAAGTCATGTTTTAATCTTAGCCATTGATTAGAGATCTAATTTGTGCTGTTGATTCATCAACGAGAAGACTATAAGAGAAGGCTTGAGGGTCATTTGAAAAGCAACTCGGGCACACACTGAGTACCCGAAGGAAATTGATTCTGAAGGAATAGAATTCGATTTCAGAGGGAGAGTTGCAGAGGCAGAAGAAGGAAGGGGAAGTCAGCAAAGGTAGAGAAAGACAAGAAGAGGAGGACGCAGGCGGTCACAGAGGTCAGCGCTGAGCAACAACACTGAGTCCCAATGTAGAGTGACGCAGTCCCATGGAGGGACTGCGCAGAAGACCACACAGAGTGACGCAGAGGGAGATAGGGTGTCTTCCAGGTGTCAGAAATTCTCCTAGAGGATTCAGGGAATATATCTCTGGTGTATTCTAGAAGTCTGCTCGTCTATTTCTTGTAAATGATTTTCCTTGCTGAAGAATAATACAAACCCTCATCTGCTGCACTGGTTTTCCTGCATTGGGTTTTTCTAGGGACAATTGTCCAAAAATAACTGTGTTCATGTGATTTTTTCTATTGCGTTATATGTGTTCTGTTCTATTTTCTGTTTATGGTTAAGTGAATACTGCAGGTGTGTTTATGTTCATGATTTACTGGAAGAAAATATGTAAATAATTGATCATAAATAAGTAGGAGAAATAAACCTATCACTGCAGTAGTATTTCAATTTGAAAAATTCACATGGTATCAGAGGTAAATACGAGTAACAGAAGAGGAGGTTCTGTAATGGAACGAAGTTTCGATAGTAGTGCAACATTAGCTCGGAAGGGTTCACGTAGTTCTCCAGAACGCATGGAGGAACAGAGGGATCATGATGTTTTAGTTTTGGCATCCAGAATAGAAGAGGAATTTGCTTGTGTGTCAAGCATGGCCTCTCCAGAGATCTGGTATATTGACAGTGGAGCATCTGCTCACATGACGGGAGTTCGAGAATGCTTCTCAAGCTACGAGGAGGAGCAGATGAATTTTCAAATCACTATGGGAAACAAGGCAAAGTGTACCCCTGTTGGAAGAGGCACCATAATATTTCAAACAGAAGCTTGTAGCAAGCTTTAGGCCACTAACGTACTCCATGTACCAGGATTGGGGATGAATTTACTTTCAATGTCTCAACTTTAGAACAAGGGTTACGATGTGTACTTTATTGGCAACAAAGTTTACGTCAAACACCCAAGTTGGAAAAAGAAGGCACAAATTGGAGTCAGGAGCCATAAACTGTACAAGTTACAGCTCGAGTCCCCAATGGCACTGATAGGCATTACTGATGAAAGAGATTTGAATGAATTATGGCATAGAAGAATGGGGCATCTACATCATGTTGAACCCTTAGTTAAAGTGAGAGGGGGGGGTGAATCAGTTTAACACAGACATGGAATTTTAAAACTTTTCTCTTAAAACTTATTTACACCTTCACTTCATGATCAACTTATATGTGAGCAATCTTTATTAATGAGCAGCAAGTATCAAACAGATTTGTTAATGTAACATCAGTCTTAATATGTGAGCAACAAGTATTAAGCAGATTAGATAAACCACATCAACACATAGACATCATGCACAAAGACACCAGATATACGTGGAAACCCATAAAGGGAGAAAACCACATCTTATTATTGTTGTGATGCAAAGGCAAGCTCCAACTCCCTCTCACCACTAATTTTCTGTAGGCACCGACCTACAGGAGGCTCCTACCTCAGTCAGCTACAACTGACATCTATCAAGCTACAACTTGATACGGAAGCTCCAACTTCCTTACTCTTTCAAAAAGGAAAAACACTTGCTGATTTACCTTTGATATCAGCTCTGTTTTGTACCATCTTCACTGCTATGCATCAGTCTTCATCTCTGCCTTATATCATTTCTGCATCTCCTCATATTCACTATCAACTCCTCCTTCTTCTTATCTTCTCTGCCTCAATTCCATACTCTGCATTCTCTATGCTCACTCTCTCTAACCTCTAACCTCTCTATGTATATCAATGAGATATCATTTATAGAGTTCCCTTCTTTACTGTTTGTATTCTACAGAGAATCTGGAGTGAACAACCATGACTATTCGGCTTCTGCCTTTTCATTCCTTTGTCCAACTCATAAAGAAAATATACCAGTACTTACAAATTACAATATTTCAGTGGGATTTTATTTTCCTCTGGAGACTTGCCAATGCATCACAAACAATATAAAAGTCAATTAAAACATTTACATTTACAATTTCAGTTACATAGAGACAATCTTACTCAGCGCATTTTCTGGCTTATAGCTTTGCTGGCTTTGTCTTTTCTGCAGTTGTCAGGGAACTGTTCTGCCTTCTTCTGCTCACTGTCTTCTGCATATTTTCCAGTTTTCTCTGCTTATCCACCTATCCAATTCCTTCCTGTACATATTCCTGTTCATCGAACTTTCATTTCTGCATGTGCTCCTCTTCTTTTTCCTTTTCCATCCACATACATCCAACCTCACTCTCTTTTCCATTTTCTCTTTATTTCAGTTCCCTGTTCATTGCAGTTATATAACTACTGTATGTACAACTGCCTTTTAATCAAACATAAAATAACTCTCAGCATTATACAAATAATAAAACGTTTTAATACTTAGAATGCCCTTACGGGCCCACTCGCTGAACTTGTTCTATGTTCCGATGTGATGCATTATTGTCCACATATTGGAAATGTGCATGTATTGTTTTGTGTATACACATATGTGCCGCGGTGCTTTCCTTTCCTCTTAAACTTTGGATTAATTAACTTGGAGCAAACCTGTTCTTAGTCTTATCTTCTGGATGGACCCCACATGCCAGCTATACTCCACTTGTGACCTTTCACATATTTCCGATTGCGATTAATCGCAATCGCGACTTCCATTGAGTTGCTCTGATGCTCTACTGCTTCTCCGATGCGATCAACCACTGTTCATTTTGATGTGCTGATGCGATTAGGTTGGAACTCAAACATATAAAAACCACAGTTTATACGCCCATCGGGTTCGGAACTCAATCGCAATCGCAATCTGTTGTTAACCTGTTCCGCTATCAATTTTCCGATGCGATTGGGTAAGGGTCCCACTAGCTATCAAATCTTCGGAACTCAAACACATATGAAGCGTTGTTTAAACCATATCGGGTCCGGAACTTCAATCGCAATCGCAACTTCCTTTGCCATGTTCCGCTGCCAAGTTTTTCTCTGATGCGATTCATACGGGTCCCACAAGGTTAATAAAAGCTCTTCTGCCCATTCGGTTTATTATAATGATCCATGCCTTGGAATATAAACTTCGACTTTGATTAAACCTGACTTCCGACGATAATAACCTCGGCCTTTTCATTAGACGTAATGTATTCACACACACACACACACACACACACACACATATATATATATATATAGATACATCCTTCCTAACTCAAATGCTAAGACTTATAAATAAACCTTGGCGTAGCTTAAGTCCCAGCACTAACCTTTATAATGTTCGGGTCCCAACATTTAACATACCTTTGTGTAGATTCGATCACGATCCAACGGTTATAAGCCCGTCGCGCTGCTTCAGCTGATCCGATAGATATCACTTGCCTTAAATGCACGAACAATAATGCACGATGAGAGTGGTTTTCCAAAATCACTTGAGGCCACGTGTCAGACAACGTATGAAATCGCTCCAAAATCTTGAATACCACTTGCCCGAGGAAGGCGGTGCGATGAAAACCGGAAACCCGCCTTTACTGTTCACTCGCTCGTGGTTCCGCTTCTGCTCACAATTCCGTTCCGTTTTCGTTTTATATAATCTCGGTTCAAACTATGTTATATATAAACCCGTCTTGTTTTCGTTATATGCCTCAACACCGCACTTCCGCTTATTATAACGCACATTTCCACTAACACATAGGTTTATTCCCAATCCTCTGTAAACATTTCACTGCTTTGATAACGGCTCTGCTTCTGCTGCTCTGTCTCCTTTCTCTGTCTCTGCCTCTGCTTTCGCTGTGCCTCTGCTGCTCGAGTTTTGCCTGTCTCTGCATCTGTTGCCTTCTTTGCCATCAATGACAACATTTCCATCAATGACAACATTTCCAACACATCATGGAGCCTTGAGAATTCTCAAGAAGATTGTCATGGGAGCTCCATAACTTAGCACCAAGCGGGACGATGTCTGCAGAGGGTGCGTATTAGGGAAGTATGCCAAGGCAGCATATCCGAGAAGCGGCAATAGGGCCAAGAGTGTGTTGGAATTGAAACAGTCAGACATTTGCGGACCAATGTCCACGATCGCTCTTAGTGGTGCCAAGTATTTTGTCACCTTCATCGATGACCATTCCAGAAAGACATGGATATACTTTCTGAAGACCAAAGATGAGGTCTATGAGCGATTCCAAGAGTTTAAGGGTCTGGTGGAGAATCTAAAAGGAAAGCGGATCAAGACATTGCGATCAGACAATGGTGGAGAGTATATCGACAAAGACTTCACAAGGTTCTGCGCAAAGGAAGGCATCAAGAGAGAATGGATTGCTCCATATAATCCGGAGCAGAATGGGGTCGCGGAAGGAAGAACAAGACTATTGTTGAAGCTGCAAGGGCAATGATGTATGATCAAGACATGCCCAAATTTCTATGGGCTGAAGCTTGTAATACAACCGTGCATGTGCAGAAGAAGGTTCCTCATAACGCGTTGGGAAAGGTTACTCTGTAGAGTATGTTCACTGGCAGCAAGCCTGAAGTGAGCCACTTTAGGATATTTGGCAGTATAGTGTATTGCCATGTGCCCGATGAGAAGAGGAAGAAGTTGGATCAGACTGCAAAAAAAGGGTACCTTGTGGGATATAGTGAGAATGTGAAGGCTTACCGCATCTATATTCCCGAGAGTAGGAAGATAGTAGTAAGACGAGATGTGAAGTTGTAAATTTCTGAACATGTTTTATGCCATTTCATATTAGGGCACAAAATAGTGAAGCAGATAGAACAAATAAATCGATCGATGGAAGACAAGCCAACAATAGAAAAAGAAGAAGAAGAATGATGGTGTTACGATGATCAGCAGGATGCTTCAACCAGCAAAGTCTCCAATAGGTCATTTAGCTAAGCGTGTCACATAGCCCTGAAACGCTACATCAAGAAGCCCTAATTCAGCTCTATGAGAAAGCCCTAACACAGATGCACCAAGAAGAGAGAAGATAATTTCCTCCACATAATGTGTGTGAAATGATCTCCAAAACTCTCTTATTTATAATCATCTGTGGGGGTGTGTGACACGTCCTTTAAGACATTTAAGTCTATATTATATTCCAGGCCGACCTAGCACATAAGTGGAATAAATTCAAAATACATGTTTTGCTCATCCGATCGAGATGATCTTTGGATCAATCTTACACCTCTCCGAGAGAGGAATCCAATAAAAATATCAGGATAATCATCTGAGTAGCACAACTCGGAGTTTGGAACTAGTTGCCCAAAATTAACACTCCCTCTCAACTAGGGAGAACTCCGTCAACTTGTGCAATCCAAACATCGTGCGTCATCCTGCCGTAACGTGCTTTACTGGCATCTTTATATCAAACGTTGAGTCACAAAGACATCACACCCGGCTGACCCGAAGTCAGCTCAGAGGTTAAAACCTCTCCAGGACTCAAAAGAGTCTCATGCTAACCCGAGGTTAGTTTAACTGACCCGAAGTCAGTTAGAGGTCCTAGACCCCACTTCACTTGATCCCTGATCAAGTCGTTGGACACATGTCATCCTATCATAGAGAGTACCGCAATCCCCGATGCATCCATCGATCTTGCTATGGTCTCTAACTTTTCCCACCTCATTGGCCAAGATGAGGGGTACTTCCCATGAGTCCCGGACTCCATGGGTAGGATGCATGAGGGGCACAGACCAAAGAGAGGCGAACCAACTCAATGTCATCACAGGGGGGTCGGAAGCACACCAACAAGGTTTGGCAAGCCTAGCCCTGTGGTTGCTTATAGCTTCAAGAAGCTATTCCCACGCCCCCTGGAGGTCTCGGAGCTCATCGTCCAACAGGACTTGGAGCTTTCACAGCTCATCGTCATGGGGCTCTCACAGCTCATCGTCCTGGAGCTCTCGGAGCTCATCGTCCAACTGGCCTTGGAGCTTTCATAGCTCATCGTTCAACATGACCGTTTCATGACTCCAATATTCTCACAGAAGGTTAGGAACTTGACCTTTCCCAAGGGCTTAGTGAGAATATCTGCGACCTGCTCATAGTTCCTATATGAGCCTTACGACGCCACGTACCATGTGTCGGACAAAGTGGTACTTGCTTGGATTGGTCGTGAAACATGGGATTCTCGGACAACTGAATCCCACTCTGGTTATCACAAAAGATAACTGTGGTATCTAGCACATAGTCGAAAAACTCACTGAAGAGCTTTTGTAACCAAATCGCTTCACAACAGGCCATGCTCGTAGCAATGTAAGTGGCCTCAGCAGTGCTCAAGGCTACCGACTTCTGCTTCCAGCTCATCGAAGCAGAACCAAGTGTGAAGCAACATCCACATGTTCTCTTGCGATCCACCACACTGCTAGCCCAATCGGCATCGGAATATCCATGGAGTGTCTCGCTCCCGGCAGTGTATCTCAGTCCATGGTTTATCGTGCCTCAGAGATATCTTAAGAGATTCTCAGCACCAACCCAGTGAAAAACGTTCACTGCAAATCATACGTCTGGACGAGAGTTCACTAAGAACACCAACGCACCTACGAGTTGGCGATACTCGGTAGGATTTCCCAATGCTGGCCCAATAGCATTTCCACACAACTTCTTGAAGTTGAGCTCCATCGGTGTCGACACGGACTTATAGTCCATCATACCAAATCTCTCCAACAACTTCCTAATATGTTTTCCTTGAGATAGGAAAATCTTGCTAGATCTCTGCCAGACCTCCAAGCCTAGGAAGTAATGCGTCAGTCCTAGGTCTTCAATCTCAAACTCGGAAGCTAGCTCCCTCTTACACCGATGAATGAGAGGGTCAACACCTGTCAGGAAGAGATCGTCCACGTAGAGAACCAGTATGGGAGGTTTCACACGATCGACCTTGAAGTAAAGGTTCGGATGAGCATTACTTCGAGAGAAGCTCAACTTCATCAAGTAGCTATCAATCCTCTCATAACAGTCCTTGGGTGCTTGCTACAACCCATAAAGAGTTTTCTTCAACCTGCATACATGAGAGTCTCTATCCTGAACTTTGAACCCTAGAGGTTGCTCCACATACACCTCTTCCTTTATCGAATCATGTAGAAAAATGGTCTTCACATACATCTGATGAAGACTTCATCCTTGCGTTGCAGCAAGGGCAACAATAGATCGGATGATGGTAGCGCGGGCCACAGGTGCAAATATATCATCATTATCTATGCCTTCCTTGAGATCATAGAAGCACTTTAGCAGTCCTCAGCTTCTTGTGTATCTTGACAAAGAAGATGCTGTTCTTATTCCCTCTGAGATTGAAAAGATGAGGCATATATGATAAGAGGAAAATTGTTCATAAAATCACAGACATGTCTCAAGGCCATGATCTTCAATTCTTCCTCCATGGTTGAGTTTAACCTTTTCTTCAAGTACAATTCCATTCCTATTGATCTGAGCCATACTGTAGCTGTGAGAAGCACAGGATTCTAAGAATCCTCTTCTGCAATATAACAGGACTCACTAAAGACCTACCTAACATGGCTGACTGTTTTCGATGTACAGCTTAAACAATTCTTCCAGACTTCAGTCTTAAGATGAATTATAGCTTTACTGTTCATCATACTTGTGCTTCAGCAATTTTGATAGCATACCTCAGAGTACTTGCAAAATGTCTGGATCAACAACTTCAGCTCAAAGCTAAAAAAAACATCAGCTCTCCTTGAATATTTGAGAAGAGATCTTGCCCAATGAGACATCTGCAACTGGTTATCAGTCCGAGTTATATGAACAGTTTTCTTAAAGTAATCAATGGGCAAGGGGAGATAACTTCCTTTGATCTTTCAGAAGACTGTCATCTGTAGTTCAGGCTTAATAGCTACCGCCATCTCCTTTCCTTCTGAACTTAAAGGACACTGGCCTGAAGCAATATTTCTGAGGTATTTCATCCTCAGAACGTTCAACCATTAAGAGTCAGGTTGGTTTACTTTCAATAACCGTCTTCCAGGTCATACAAACAATCTGAAAACTTACTTTCAATTGAGATTATTACTTGGATATAATACAGATTTGTTCAGCAGTCATTGATGCACAACTATCTGCTTGATCTGAAGCTATGACTTCATACTGTATACCATTGTCATATCATTGTTGACATCAAGGATCAAAAGTCCTTCTAGAATGGGGTTATTTCCTTCATTAGAAATGCAACAAGATCATCCTCAACATTACACTATCATCGCAGAGATCATATTCTTATACTTATGTACATCAAGGTCTGCCAAGAGCTATGCAAGACTTCTGCTTTGGATGTTCTAATCCCATGATGTGTAGTGTATTATTGCATGGAAATTGTAAACAGGACTCATAGACAAACACTCACAAAATGTTTGGAACTGATTACTTTCTGCATGTAAACAAGCAGCACTTGTAGAATTATTAGTGGTATAGTTTCCACTAGAGAAGAAAGTCCAGATAAAGCCACAACAACTGCTGTTTGGTGTTAATAGACATAACAGCATTTACTTCTATTGTCACTACTATACACATTGCTGCTCTGCCCATATTTTGTTCACATCCCATTTGCAGGAGGCTATTTATTCGAGATTAATAGATCAAGTTTTTTTATTTTTTATTTTTAGAAGGCTGCCACGATACATATTAATCATTTATTAAACTGCAAATTTCTGAAACAGAAACATTTTAGTAGTGTACCTTGCATAAGGGCCAGTCAATTGTACAGAGGCCACCTCACATTTGACCAATATAGCCTCATGTTCATGCACACCAGCACTTGACAGTTCGTGTGCCAAATCATCCAAGCTATCAAATTTTCCAGCCAGGGATGTCATTTATAAAACAAGATTTCAGAACAGCGTGTGAGATGCCGCAGTGAAACAGATCAAGGACTTTGTATTTGATTGTGCGGAAGTCATCATTATAGTAATGCAGATGATATGTATGACTCTGCTTCAACCCAAGACTAAACTGTGTATACTTCGATGGCCTTCCTTCACGCTGATGTATCCTCATCTCCACGCAGTGATTACCCTCAATACTGCTGAAATATGCGGGAGAGGAGTACACCCAAAACAGAGATATGTATGACGCTCCTTCTTCCTCTGCTGAGATGCCTCCTCCTTCGCTCAAACTGCAGACCCTTAACTTGCACTTCTATTGCATGCCTGATCTGAAGTGATGGTGCTATAGAGAGGCCACTTCATCCTTTAGAGATGGACTCTTACTGTGGTGCTACTCTTACTGTGGTGCTATGGCCTGCGGCCTAGCACACAGTAATCCTATAGCTTACGGCCAACAGACTTGTTTCCAAGCTTCTAAGCAGCCAGCTTACTCTGCCTTCAGACCTCAGTCCTTCCATGCCTTGCTGCCCTAGCCTCCTTGCTGCGACCTTAGATCAGGCCTCTCCTTCTCAACAAGCTGCTCCAAGAGGAGATCCGCTGCCCCAGATTAGTCTCTGAAACTAATGCACTGCCACAAATAGGTACTTGGAAAATAGGTGAGCTGCTGTTCCAGAAAACCTTGAACCAGCCAATGCTGCCCAATACAGATCTTCGCTGCCACAATTGTTACCGCTAGAAAAATATTCAGCAGTGATGTTCTGTGAATCGAGGTGATTCAACGATCTTTCTGAGATTGCTGAATTCGATCATTATTAAATAGGAGATTATTCCTTCTTCTTCATGCATTGGATTACGTACTAGAACTTATTCTTTGCTATGGTATCCCTTGGCTCACCTGAAATGTGAGATGGGGTGAATCCAAACAGACCTCCAAAACAGTTTGAATCTCAGCAGACATATAGTTCTGGTTAGGGCACAGATCAGCCCTAACTTACAGCAGCAATACTGTGAAATCACCTTTCAAAATACTCACTCTTCCTTGCTGTAGGTGCGGTCCAGGCTAGGCTAGAATATAGGCATCATATCCTTCATTTGACATATGATATTCCTCTGTATTATTCATAGAGAGACTGCGGCCTGCAAGAGAAGGAGACACTGTCCATAATTTCCCTTAAACACGGATTTCTTATGATCAGACTTCCTCCAAGCAACCTCGGCCTCTTGACTGAAGAACTCAGCTCATAAAAAAAACAAAACGAATCCCAAACGGGCCCTAGACATCTTCGCTGTAAATCTTTCTTATAAATAATTGCGAGGTCACAAGAAAAACTCCCTCAAGGTGGGCCACTGCCTCAAATAGGGTATCAAGCCTATTTCACTGCACAGACTTCACTAGTTGTCCCTTGACACAGATTGGGCTTTGTCTTCTCCTTAGCTCTGATACCATGTAAATTTCTGAACATGTTCTATGCCATTTCAGATTAGCGCACAAAATATTGAAGCAGATAGAACAAATAAATCGATCGATGGAAGACAAGCCAACAATAGAAAAAGAAGAAGAGGAATGATGGCATTACGGCGATTAGCAAGATGCTTCAACCAGCAATGTCTCCAATACGTCATTCAGCCAAGCGTGTCACACAGCCCTGAAATGCTACATCAAGAAGCCCTAATTCAGCAACATGAGAAAGCCCTAACACAAATGCACCAAGAAGAGAGAAGATAATTTCCTCCACACAATGTGTGTGAAATGATCTCCAAAACTCTCTGATTTATAATCATCTGTGGGGGTGTGTGACACGTCTTTTAAGACATTTAAGTCTATATTATATTCCAGGCCGACCTAGCACATAAGTGGAATAAATTCAAAATATATGTTCTGCTCATCCGATCGAGATGATCTTTGGATCAATCTTACACCTCTCCGAAAGAGGAATCTAATAAAAATATCGGGATCATCATTTGAGCAGCACAACCCGGAGTTTGGACCTAGTTGCCCAAAACTAACAGAAGTTCATGGAGGAGAGGGCCTTCAAGAAGTCCGAGAGATGTCTTTAGCTACGTAGTCTGAGGAGGATCTGCTGTTCCAGCCACAATGACCTGCGGATGAAGGCTCTAGTGCCTCTCCAAGGCACAAGGAACCTAAGGATAGCTTTTCCAAGGAAGTGCAAGAGGGAGAGCAGGTGAATCCACCCACCACCAGTGGAAGGACAAGCAGAGAACTACAACAGACTCTGAGGGATGCAGAGGAGTTTGTGGGAGCTCCTATAAATGAGAAGAGCAAACGTAGGCAGCCAGACAGGTACCAGGCATTGGTAGCACAGGTTGGAGAACCCGCTAGTTTTCAAGAGGCAGCTCAACATCAGGTGTGGGTAGATGCTATGGTGGAGTACAACTCCATCATGACAAATGATGTATGGGAAGTAGTCCCTAGACCTCCGAATAGATCGGTTGTAGGTTTGGAATGGATCTACAAGATCAAATATGCTGCAGATGGCAGTATAGAGAAATTCAAAAGGTTTGTGGCTAAGGGGTACGCACATAAGGAGGGGATCGACTATCAAGAAACTTTCGCCCCTGTAGCTCGGTATACTTCAATCAGATCCATCATATCCCTTGCAGCGCGGATGGGATGGGAAATTCACCAGATAGATGTCAAGATTGCGTTCTTGAATGGGGTGATAGAAGAGGAAGTATACATAGAACAACTAGAGGGCTTTGAGATGCATGAGCAAGAAACTCATGTGTGCAGGATTAAAAAAGCCGTGTATGGACTGAAGTAAGCCCCTAGAGCTTGGTGTTGGTTTTTGTAGCATCGGAAAGTGTTTTATGTCTCAAACTTTGCAAGGAGGCTTAGACATCAGTATTCCAAAGAACCCAGAAACCGTTTGTGTAAATTCCACCCGGTTCATGACTTATTAAAATAATTAATTATTTTAACGGAGACCCTAAGTTTAAACTTAGGGAAATTAAATAATTAATGGGTATTAATAAGTTAGTGGGAATCTTCTAGAAAACAAAGATCAAGTCGAGTTTTAATCTTAGCCATTAATTAGACTTCTAATCTGGTCCGTTGATTCATCATCGAGAAGATTATAAAAGAGGGCTTTCGGGTCATTTGGAAAACAAGCCGAGCATACACTCAGTACTCGAAGGAGATCGATTCTGAAGTAATATAATTCAATCTTAGTGGGAGAGTTGCAGAAGTAGAAGGAGGAGGGAGTCAGCAGTGACTGAGATTAGGGACAGAGGGATGCAGTGAGTCACAGGAGGTAGCACAGGGCTGCAACGCAGTGAACCCACACAGAGCCTACGCAGACTTATGTAGTCCAGCGTAGGGACTGCGCAGAGAAACACGCAGACAGGCACAGAGAGAAGCAAAGGCTGATCAGGGTGTTAGCAAGTTGCCGGGAGGAGCCGAGAATTCTGTCTTAAGGTGTTTTTAGATTTTTGTATGTCAGTGCATTCCTTGTAAAGATTCAGTTGCTGAAGAATTTTAATAAAACCCTCATCTGCTGCACCAGTTTTCCGGCATTGGGTTTTTCCAGGGACAATTGTCAAAAAAAAATTGTGTACATGTGATTGATTCTTATGCTTATGTCCTTTACTGTTTACTTCTCTGCATATATAATTGTGAATGTTGCAGTGGTATTTATTTCGAAATTTACCGACAGATTTCTGTAGATAAAGTATTGAAATAATAAGTAGGAGAAATAAATCTATCACTGCAACAATAGACTTTTCAGATTGAAAATTTCACATGGTATCAAAGCCAGAGATGAGTAATAGGAACGGAGAAGCGACAAGTGGATGAAAATCTGACATTGCAGCAGCAACTTAGAAAGGTTCACGCAGTTCTCCAGAGAGGGAAAGAAGCATGATAGAATAGATGGATCATGATGTTTCTGTTATGGCATCCAGATTTGAAGAAGAATTTTCTTGCGTGTCAAGCACTACTTCTCCTGATGTCTGGTACATTGACAGTGGAGCTTTTGCTCATGTGACGGGAGTACGGGAATGTTTTTCCGACTACCAAGAGGAGCAAATGAATTTAAAATAACCATGGGCAATAAAGCGAGATGTACCCCTATTGGGAGATGTACCGTAGTATTTCAGACCGAGGCTGGAAATAAGATTTGGGTCACTAATGTACTGCATGTGCCCGGGTTGGGGATGAACTTGCTCTCAATGTCTCAACTTCAAAACCGAGGTTATGACGTTTACTTTATTGGCAACAGAGTTTACGTCAAACACCCTAGTTGGGAAAAGAGAGCATAGATCGGAGTAAGAAGCAACAAAATTTACAAGTTGTAACTTGAATCCCCAATGGCACTAATTGGCAGCACTGATGAAACGGACCTGAATGAACTATGGCACAGAAGAATGGGACATTTGCATCATGGGGCATTAAAAATTCTCAAGAAAACTGTCACAAGAGTTCCAAAACTGAGCACCAAACGGGACGATGTCTGCAAAGGGTGTGTATTAGGAAAATATGCCAAGGCAGTGTATCAGAGAAGCAATAATAGGGCCAAGGGTGTATTGGACTTGATATACTCAGATATCTATGAACCAATGTCCACTAGAGCTCTTAGTGGTGCCGATTACTTCGTCACCTTTATTGATGACCATTCCAGGAAAACCTGGATCTACTTTTGAAGACTAAGGACGAAGTCTTCAGTCGGTTTAGAGAGTTTAAAGCTCAGGTAGAAAATCTATGGGCTGAAGCTTGTAATACAATTGTCTATGATCAGAACATGACTCCTCACGCTGCATTGGGAAAGATCACGTCGGAAAGTGTCTTCACTGGTAGCAAGCTTGAAGTGAGTCACTTTAGGATCTTCGGCAGTACAACTTATTGCCATGTGCCCAGTGAGAAGAGGAAGAAGTTGGAAATGACTGCAGAAAGGGGTTATCTGGTAGGATATAGTGAGAATGCAAAGGCATATCACATCTTACATCCCTGAGAGCAGGAAAGTCGTAGTGTGGAGGGATGTGAATTTCATGGAGGAGAAGGCCTTCAGAAGATCCCAGGAGTTGCCTTCTGCTACGCAGTCTGAGGAGGATCCGCTGGTTCAACCTCAACAGCCAACGACAGAGAATTTAGTTGCCTCTCCAAGGCATGGAGATCCAAGGGGCGTGTTTCTCGAGGACTTGCAAGAGGGAGAGTCGGTAAATCCGCCCACCACCAGTGGGAGAACGAGCAAGGAGCTACGACAAATTCTGAGAGATGTAGAAGACTTTGTTGGAGTCCCCCGAAATGAGAAGAGACATCGTAAGCAGCCTGAGAGGTATCAAGCCTTGGTTGTACAAGTCGGAGAGCCTTCCAGTTTTCGAGAAGCAGCTCAGCACCAGGTGTGGGTGGATGCAATGGTGGAAGAGTACAGCTCCATCATGACGAATGATGTCTGGGAAGTGGTCCCTAGACCTCAGGAGGGATCAGTTGTAGGATCAAGGTGGATCTGCAAGGTCAAGTATGCTGCAGATGGCAGCATCGAGAAATTTGAAGCCAGGTTTGTGGCTAAGGGGTATGCTCAGAAGGAAGGGATCGATTATGAAGAAACCTTTGCCCCAGTAGCCAGATATACCTCTATTAGATCCGTGATATCCCTTGCTGCACAGATGGGATGGGAGATTTACCAGATGGACGCCAAGACGACATTCCTGAATGGGGTGATAGAGGAAGAGGTGTATATAGAACAACTAGAAGGCTTCGAGACACATGATCATAAGACCCATGTGTGCAAGCTAAAGAAAGCCTTGTATGGACTAAGCAAGCTCCTAGAGCCCGGTATGGTTGAATTGACAACTACTTGCAGAAAATGGGATTCGTTAAGAGTGACGCAGATCCTAATCTCTACTATCTTAGGGTAGGGAGTGAGCCCTTGATACTGGTTTTATATGTAGATGATCTGCTTTTGTCAGGATCATCGAGGCTCATCATAGACTACAAGAAGAATTTGGCTGCGGAATTTGACATGAAGGATCTAGGGCTGATGCACTATTTTCTGGGGTTGGAAGTTTGGCAGCAGAAGGGGGAGATCTTTCTTGGTCAAGGAAGATATACTACAGAGATTCTGAAGAGATTTCAGATGGAGGATTGTAGACCCATGATGACTCCAATGATCACCGATTGGAAGATTATTGGCACGTCCGAGGATGGTGCAGCAGGAAACAAAACTCTGTGGCACTGAGCTCAGTAGAGGTGGAATATATGGCAGCTAGTTACAACTTTGTGTGAGGCCATATGGCTTTGAAAACTGCTTGTGAACCTACTAAAGGAGAAAATGGAAGTGACCAATATCTTATGCAATGATCAGAGTTGCATCAAGCTCTTTGAAAATCCTGTGTTTCATGATCGGTCGAAGCACATTGACATCATGTGTGACTTCATCAGGGACTGTATACAACGTGGAGCTGTGCAGTTGCAGTACACTCCAACAAGAGAACAAGTGGCAGAGATTCTCACGAAAGCTCTGGGGAAGACTAAGTTTGTCTACTTCAGAGAGAAGATGGGGATGATCAAGTAGCAGTAGTGGATAGGATCAGGATTCAGAGGGAGCTGTAGTACAGATGTAGTAGCGACAGTGGCAGTGTCATGGGCAGCAGTACAGAAGGTAGCAGCGCAACAGATGAGGGGCAGTGTCCAGAGATCAGCAACGCAGAGGGTGCTTCAAAAGCAGAGCAACATGCAACAGGCATATTGCTGGAACACATTCCTCGCTAAGAGGGAGTGCTGATTTTTGTAGTATTGGAAAGTGTTCTAGGTCTCAAACTTTGCAAGGAGGCTTGGACATCAGTTTTCCAAAGAAACCATAAACCGTTTGTGGAAATTCCACTTGGTTCATGACTTATTAAAATAATTAATTATTTTAATGGAGACCCTAAGTCTAAACTTAGGGAAATTAAATAATTAAAGGGTATTAATAAGTCAGAGTGAATCTACTAGAAAACAAAGATCAAGTCAAGTTTTAATCTTAGCCATTGATTAGACTTCTAATCTGGGCTGTTGATTCATCAACGAGAAGATTATAAAAGAGGGCTTGAGGTTCATTTGGAAAACAAGTCGGGCATAAACTCAGTACTCGAGGGAGATTGATTTTGAAGTAATAGAATTCGATCTCAGTGGGAGAGTTGCAGGGCGGAGAGTTGCAGAAGCAGAAGGAGGAGGGAGTCAGCAGTGACCGAGATCAGGGACAGAGGGACGCAGTGGGTCACAGGAGGCAGCACAACGCTGCAGTGCAGTGAACCCATTCAGAGCCTACGTAGGTTTATGCAGTCCAGCGCAGGGACTACATAGAGAAACACGTAGACAGGCACAGAGAGAAGTAGAGGCTGATTAGGGTGTTAGGGAGTTGTCGGGAAGAGCCGAGAATTGTCTCAGGTGTTTTCAGATTTTTGTCTGCCAGTACATTCCTTGTAAAGATTCATTTGCTGAAGAATTTTATTAAAACCCTCATCTGCTGCACCGGTTTTCCCGCATTGGGTTTTTTATGGGGACAATTGTCCAAAAACAACTGTGTACATGTGATTGATTCTCATGCTTATGTCCTTTACTGTTTACTTCTCTGCATATATAATTGTGAATGTTGTGGTAGTGTTTATTTCGAAATTTACTGACAGATTTCTATAGATAACTTATTGAAATAATAAGTAGGAGAAATAAATCTATTAATGCAACAGTAGACTTTTCAGATTGAAAAATTCACACTTGGTATGGGCTAATTGACAACTACCTGTAGAAGATGGGATTTCTCAAGAGTGACGCAGATCCCAATCTCTACTATTTGAGAGTAGGGGATGAGGCTCTAATATTAGTGTTATATGTAGATGATCTGTTTCTGACTGGATCATCTAGGCTCATCAAAGACTGTAAGGAAAATCTGGCTACAAAATTGGACATGAAGGATCTAGGGCAGATGCACTTTTTCTGGGTTTGGAAGTTTGGCAGCAGAAGGGAGAAATCTTCCTTGGGCAAGGAAGATATACTACAGAGATTCTGAAGAGATTTCAGATGGAAGACTGTAGACCCATGTCTACACCAATGATCACAAACTGGAAGAAAATCAACACGTCTGAGGATGATGAGGCTGATCCTACCTTATATAGGCAGCTCATAGGATCACATATGTACTTGGTCAACACTAGACCAGACATCTATTATGTCGTGAATACCCTCAGTCAGTTCATGGTAGAACCAAGGAGGGCTCACTGGGTAGTGACCAAACATGTTCTTAGATACTTGAAGGGGACAATCGATCTTGGATTGAGATACACCAAGGGCAATGAAATCCAGTTGAGTGGGTTCACTGACGCAGACCGGGCTAGAAGTCCAGTAGATCGGTAAAGTACTAGTGGGTGCTGTTCCAATGTCGGATCAGGAATGACTTCTTGGTGCAGTAGGAAACAGAAATCCGTGGCACTGAGCTCAGCCGAGGCTGAATATATGGCAGCTAGCACAACTTCGTGTGAGGCCATTGGCTTCGTAAGTTTCTTATGAACTTACTTAAGAAGAGGATGGAACCGACTAGAATTTTGTGTGATAATCATAGTTGCATCAAGCTCTCTGAAAATCCTGTTTTTCATGATCGGTCAAAGCACATTGACATGAGTTGCTACTTCATCAGAGGCTATGTCCAACGGGGAGCTGTACATATGAAGTACATTCCTACAGGGGAATAGATGGTAGATATCCTCACGAAAGATCTGGGTAAGATTAAGTTTACTTACTTCAGAGAAAAGATGGGGATGGTCAAGAATCCATTCTAGTAGGAGGAATGGATAGGCTCGAGATTCAGAGGGAGCTGCAGTACGGATGAGGCAGTGATAGAGATGGTGTCATGGGCAGCAGTACGAAGGGCAGCAATGCAGTAGATAAGGGGGAGCAGCCGAGACATCAACAACGTAGTAGATGCTTCAGGTCAGAGCAGATGCAGTTGGCATTTTGTTTGAACACTTTCCTCGCTAAGGGGGAGTGTTGATTTTTGTAGCAATGGAAAGTGTTCCAAGTCTCATATTTTGTGAGGAGGCTTGGACAACAGTATTCTAAAGAACCCAGAAACCGTTTGTGGAAATTCCACTCAATTTATGTTTTATTAAAATAATTAATTATTTTAATGGGGACGCTAAGTCTAAACTTAGGGAAATTAAATAATTAAAGGGTATTAATAAAACACAATGAGAATCTTCTAGAGAACGAAGATCAAGTCATGTTTTAGTCTTAGCCATTAATTAGATATCTAATCTGGGCCGTTGATTCATCAATGAAAAGACTATAAGAGATGGCTTGAGGGTCATTTGGAAAGCAACTCGGGCACACACTCAGTACCCGAAGGAAATTGATTTTGAAGGAATAGAATTCGATTTCAGAGGGAGAGTTGTAGAGGCAGAGTTGCAGAGGCAGAAGAAGGAAGGGGAAGTCGTCAGATGCAGAGAAAGGCAAGAAGAGGAGGACGCAGGGGGTCACAAAGGTCAGCGCTGAGCAACAACACTGAGTCCCCACGCAGAGTGACGCAGTCCCGCGGAGGGACTGCGCAGAAGACCACACAGAGTGATGCAGAGGGAGATAGGGTGTCTTCCGGGTGTCAAAAATTCTCCTAAAGGATTCAAGGAATTTATCTCAGGTGTATTCTAGAAGTCTACTCGTCTATTTCTTGTAAATGATTTTCCTTGCTGAAGAATAATACAAACCCTCATCTGTTGCACCAATTTTCCGCATTGGGTTTTTCCGGGGACAATTGTCCAAAAATAATTGTGTTCATGTGATTGGTTCTATGGCGTTATATGTGTTCTGTTCAATTTTTTGCTTATGGTTATGCAATTGTGTTTATGTTCAGAATTTGCTGGAAGAATATCTGTAAATAACTTATCATAAATAAGTAGGAGAAATAAACCTATCACTGCAGTAGTATTTCAGTTTGAAAATTTCACAAGAACAACTACCAAGGTGACACATGTTGTGTTGTCATCATCTTTCTGTGAGAGTGCATTAGCTACGACATTTTCCTTTCCCATTTTGTGCACTATTTCTAGGTCGAATGTTGAAAGTTTCTCCATCCACTTTTGTTGTTTTGTTGATAATGTTTTTTGTTGAAGTAGAAATTGAAGACTATTGTGATCGATTCGAATTGAGAACTTACTTTCGAGCAGGTACTGTCGCCATTTAGTTAATGCATGTATGATGGAAAGCATCTCCTTTTGGTAAGACGACTGCAAGCTTTCTCGTTTGTTAAGCTTCTTTCTTTCGAAGGCTATAGGATGGTTGTCTTGCATTAATACTGCTCCAATTCCAAATCTTGAAGCATCGCATTCGACTATGAATGGTTTGGAGAAATATGGAGTTGCTAGTAATGATGTGGTTGACATTACTTCTTTTAGATTCTCAAAGCATTAGTCTGCCTGGTTATTCCATTGAAAAACATTATTTTTTTAACAAATTTGTCAGTGGCACAGTCAAATGTGCATAGTTCTTTATGAACCTTCTGTAATACGCTGTTAAACCTAGAAATCCTCTTAGTTTTGATATGTTTTTGGGTTTGGGCCATTCTTTGATCGCTTTAATTTTGTTGGGGTCCACTTTGACTCATTCTCTGGATATGATGTGTCCCAGGTATTCAACTTCCTTTTGCCCAAAGGTACATTTTGATAACTTGGTGTAAAATTGTTCTTCTCCAATACGAAAAGTACTTCCTACAGATGCTTGAGGTTCTCCTTCCACGTTTTGCTGTAAACAAGGATATCGTTGAAGAAGACTAATACAAATTTTCGCAAGTATTGATGGAAGAGTTCGTTCATGGTTTCCTGGAAAGTGGCTGGTGCATTTGTTAAACCAAATGACAATGCCTTAAGCTCATAGTGCCCTTCATGAGTTTTGAACGTAGTTTTTTCGACGTCTTCTAATCTTACTCGAATTTGATGGTAGCCCGATCTCAAATCTAATTTTGAGAAATATTCTGCGCCATTGAGTTTGTCTAGCATATCATCAATGAATGGATTGGGAAATTTGTGTTTAATAGTAATTTTATTTAATCCTCTGTAATCTATACACAACTAGAAAGATCCATCTTTCTTCCTGACTAATACTACTGGTGCAGCATATGAACAACTACTTTTCGTAATGACTCCACACTTTAACATATCTTGTATCAGTATTTCTATTTATGTTTTATGATGAAGGGGGTAGTGATATGGTATTATATTTATCGGTGACGAATCTAGTTTGACTTCAATGATATGTTCAATTTTCAGGGGTAATTTCATCGACAATTCTTGAAATACCTTGTCATATTTTTGGATTAGGGATGTAACTTCAGACTGTTAGTGAGTCCGTTCCATCGATAATAACTTTAATTGTTGGCATTGTGCGACGAATATCGGGGCTCCCTTGCGAATAATTTTGTTCATTTGTTGAACAAAAATGATTTGGGTAGGTGGGGCTTGGAATCTGAACAACTTATACTTCCTCCCATCCATTTTGAACTTAATGAACTTTTTTTGGTGATTCGCAGAATACGTCCCTAGTGTTTGCAACCATTGTACTCCTAAGATGACATCTACTCCACCTAAGGGGACTGTATAAGAACTGTACTCCATTTCGTATTCATTTAGTTGCATTTTAACTTTATGGAACTTCCCTACTCCATCTATTCGTTTCCCATCTGCCACCGTCACTTTTAAATCTGCTATGGGATAGGCAACAATGTTCAGTCATTTTGTGACACTGACATTTATAAAATTGTGTACTTCCCGAGTCTATTAACACAATAACGTTCTGCTTCTTAATATGTCCTTTAAGTTTTAATGTTTGTGGTTGAGCTATCCCTGTTATAGCTTCTAGAGAAATTCTTGGCATATTTTCTTCTTCAGGATCTGGATTAGGAGTCTCGTTTTCTTCATTGGTTTCTTCGTTGAAACTATTCTTTGAAGATTCCTCTTCTTGTTCTGCTTCGCAGTTGTAAAGTTTTTGCGTAGTGCACCTGTGTCCTAGGGAATATTTATCTCCGCATGTCCAACATTTTCCATCTTTTTTTCTTTTGGAATTTGACTGTTGTTTTCCTCCTTCGCGCATTGGTGGTGGAATGTACTTACCAGTGTTTTCTGAAGACGACTTACTCGACTTCCCTTTTGTGTAGTTGTTTGATTTTTCATTACTGGCATATGGTGTTTTATGGAGCTTATATTTTCGTTCAATAATTTTTGCTGCATTTCTAACTTCTTCAATGGTTTTGGGTTTATATAGTTTTAATTATTCTCGAATATACTCTTTAAGCCCACACCTATACATTTTTAATAGTTCTTCGTTTGAGAACCCCCTTTTCCTTATAGCTAATACTTCCCACTCGTGGGCATATTCGCTTACAAATCCTTTTTGTTTGAGGTGAACAAATGTTTCGTAAACATCGTCTTTTTCTTCGTCATGAAACCTTTTGAGCAGGGCATCTACAAATTTTTTCCAATTGAACGAACGAGCCTCACATTTGTTGGACCACCATAGGAACCAATGATATGCTTCGGCTTCGAGGTTGTTAGATGCGGTCATGATCTTCTCTTGTTCACCTATTGGCGGGTTTTCTCCAAAGATGGCGTCGATTTTATTTCCCCACACAATGGCGTCCTTATGGTCCTTACTGTCGTACTTATATAATTCCCTTTTAATTTTGTGGTAGTCTCTTTTGGCTAACTTTGTATAGCACTGACTTCCTTGGAACTGTGGGGACAGGGGACAAAGACGCAACGGGTATTGGTCGAGGACAGACGCTGGGAGCACGACGACAGAGGGGAGGACGAAATGGTGGTAGCACGACGACAGAGGGGACGACGGGGAGCACGACGGCAGGAGCATGACCATGAGAGCACGACGGTTCGGGTCAATGCAGAGCGACATCGGGGCTGAATGAAGGGTGACGACAGTAGATGGAGGGGGGGGGTGGCTGTCGTGGTCGGTACACAGGTGCTAGAGCATGAGCTGAGGGGTGGACATGGGTGTTGAGCATCGAACAGGGAGCAACAAAAGGGTAGCGGGAGGTCGATTGAGAGGGACGGATGGTGAGTGAAACAATGGAGCTTTCCACGGTGAGTAAAACCAACACAGGGAGGATTCGATGGCTCTGATACCACTGGAACAAGGTAAACGTTGTTCACTGAGGTTTGCCAATAGAAGACACATTTATATGCATAACAATATATATTTTATTGTTCAATATTAAACGATGGTTTACAAGTTCTTGGGCGATTCTCCTTTATAAGAGTTGATAGGCCACAAGGGTTAATAACATTGACATAAGTGCCCTTTCATAATTAATGGGCAACTTAAGTTAATTAATTTATTAATTATTAATATATATATATATATATATATATATATATATATATATATATATATATATATGAATATTTTATTGATAACATTATAGCGACTTCCAGAAAATGACTTAGATCAAGTCTAAGATGATCTTATCCATTGATCATGATTAGAGCTTGGTCGTTTCTGTTGCAACGAGAGATTATAAGAGCAAGTCGATGTGATGGAGAAAGACACGAGGGAGGGCAAGTTAGCTATAAGGCAAATCAAGCTACCCAATTGCAGTGATTCAACAAGGGCATAGTTCGAGCTAGAGAAAGAACATCAGAGAGTGGGAGAATCACAAAAATTCAAGAGGGGGATTCCATGGAATTTTCTAGTGTTTCTCCAGTGCTGGATTGGCAAGAGAAAGGAGGTCGAATTATCTGTAGAGAGGGCTGCAAAAGCCAGCGTGAGCAACCAAAAACCCTAGTGAAAGTTGCTGGAAAGAGGTCGTATTAGTTTCCAAGAACCAGGAGATCATCCGAAAGGCAGAGCGAATATTTTCTAGGGGCAAAGGGAGTCTGGATGACTCACTCAGAGCTAGATTGCAGGTAGTGTGTGTGAAATTTTCAGATCTGAAAATTATCACTGCAATGATTGGTTTATTTCTCCTTCTTATGAGATAAGTTATTTATAGATACTTCAGTAAATTCTGAAATAAACACATTTGCAGTACTTCACTCTAATCAAAAGCATAAGAACATAAATTTCACAAGTAGCACAATAGAAACAACCATATGAACACAATTATTTTTGGACAATAGTCCCCGGAAAAATCCAATGTGGGAAAACCGGTGCAGCAGATGAGAGTTTTGTATTTATCTTCAGTAATGAAAAGTTTATTTACAAGAGTCCTGATGAGCAAAGTAAAATTAGCATATACCTGGCTGAATTTTCTGGAACCTTCAGAAGTGTTTCTGACACTCGGGGTGATCTCCTACACCCTCTGCATCATCCAGTCTGTGTGGAGGGGCTCTTGCTGCCGATCAACACACCCTTCCTTTCACCCTCCTAGCTTCTGCTTCTCCGTCAACTAAATCCTCCCTCCTCCTCCTGCTTTTGCAATCCCGCCTCTACAGATTCACCCACTGAAATAGAATTCTCTTGCTTCAGAATCGATTTCCTTCGGGTACTAAGAATGTCCCCGACTTGATTTCCAAATGACCCTCAAGCCTCTTCTTATAGTCTTCTCGCTGATGAATCAGTGGTCAAGATTATATTGTTAATCAATGGATCAGATTAAAAGATGACTTGATCTTCGTTTTCTAGAAGATTCACACTGTGCTTTATTAATACCCTTACCCTTTAATTATTTAATTTCCCTAAGTTTAGACTTAGGGTATGCATTAAAATAATTAATTATTTTAATAAAGCAAGATATGAGTGGAATTTCCACAAACGATTTTTGGGTTCTCTGGATAACTGTTGTCCAAGCCTCTCCACCAAATTTGAGACTTGGAACACTTCCTGATGCTATAAAATCAACACTCCCTCTTAGCGAGGAAAGTGTTCAACAAGATACCACTGTACTGCTCTTACTCTAGAACATCTGCTGTGCTGATGATGTCCTGGCTACTGCCCCTCATCTTGGCGTTGCTGTCCTCTGTACTGTTGCCTGTGTCACTGTCTCTGCCACTGCCTCATCCGTACTGCAACTCCTTCTGTTTCTGTAGACCACTCGTTCCTCTAATGGAAGGGGTTCTCGACCATCCCCATCTTCTCTCTGAATTTAGTGAACTTAATCTTACTCAGAGCCTTGGTGAGGATATCTGCCACCTATTCCCTTGTAGGAGTGTACCTCAACTGCACTGCTCCTTGTTGGACATAGTCCCTGATGAAGTGGCACCGAATGTCAATATGTTTCAACCGGTCATGAAACACAGGATTCTCAAAGAGCTTAATGCGACTCTGATTATCACACATAACCCCGGTCGGTTCCATCCTCTTCTTGAGTAGGTTCAAGAGTAATATATGAAGCCATATGACCTCGTACGAAGCTGTGCTTGCTGCCATGTACTTTGCCTCGGCTGAACTTAGTGCTACGAACTATTGTTTCTTGCTGCATCAGGAGGTCATTCCTAATTCGAGACTAAAACAATACCCACTGGTACTCTTCCGATCCACTGTGCTTCCAACCCAATGTCCATCTGTAAACCCACTCAACTGGACTTCATTGCCCTTGGTGTACTTTAATTATATTCGACTGTCCCTTCAGATATCTGAGAACATGTTTGGCTACTACCCAGTGAGCCCTCCTTGGTTCCACCGTGAACTGATTGAGGGTATTCACCGCATAACAAATGTCTTGTCTAGTATTGACCATATACATCAATGATCCGATGAGCTGCCTATACAAGGAGGGATCAACTTCATCATCGTCCACTGTGTCTATCTTCATCCAGTGATTAATCATTGGCGTGGCCATGGGTCTATAGTCTTCCATCTGAAATCTCTTCAGGATTTCTGTAGTGTATCTTCCTTGCCCCAGGAAGATTTCCCCCTTCTGCTGCCAGACTTCTAATCCAAGAAAATAGTGCATCTGCCCCAGATCCTTCATGTCGAATTCTGTAGCCAGATTCTCCTTGCAGTCCTTGATGAGCTTAGATGATCAAGTAATAAACAAATCATCTACATATAATACCAGAATTAGCGGCTCATCCCCTACTCTCAAGTAGTAGAGATTGGAATCTGCGTCACTCTTGACGAACCCCATCTTTTGCAAGTAGCTAGCAATTCGCCCATACCATGCCTTGGGGGCTTGTTTCAAACCATACAAGGCTTTCTTATGCCTGCAAACATGAGTCTTCTGCTCATGTGTCTCGAAGCCCTCTGGCTGTTCTATTTACACTTCCTCCTCTATCACCCTGTTCAAGAATGCTGTCTTGACATCCATCTGGCGAATCTCCCATCCCATCTGCGATGCTAGAGAGATGACGGATCTGATAGAAGTCTAGCGAGCTACAAGGGCAAAGGTTTCCTCATAAGCGATCCCTTCCTTTTGTGTGTACCCCTTAACTACAAGTCTGGCCTTGAACTTCTCTATGCTTCCATCTGCAGCATACTTGATCTTGTAGATCCACCTGGATCCTACAACTGATCTGTATCGTGGTCTAGTGACTACTTCCCAGACGTCGTTTGTCATGATTGAGCTATACTCCTCCACCATGGCATCCACCCACACTTGATGCTGAGCTGCTTCCCGAAAGCTGGAAGGTTCTCCAACTTGAGCTACCACGGCCTGGTATCTGTCAGGTTGCCTCCGTACCCTCTTCCCGTCTCTAGGAGCTCCAACAAATTCTTCTCCATCCTTCAGAATTTGTTGAAGTTCTCTGCTCGGTCTCCCATTGGTGGTGGGCGGTCTCACCTGCTCTCCTGCCTACTCTTCTTCGGAGGAACTCTCCTCAGAATCCTTGTGCCGTGGAGGCACTTGACCCATCCTCTATAGGCCGTTGAGGCTGTTCTAGTGGATCCTCCTCAATCTATGTATCTGTAGCCATTTCTCGGGATTTCCTGAAGGCTCTCTCCTCCATGAATTTCACATCCCTCTCCTCCATGAATTTCACATCCCTCCTTACTACGATTTTCCTGCTTTCTGGAATATAGATGCGATACGCTTTCGCATTTTCACTATAGCCCACAACAAAACCCTTTTCCACAGTCTGATCCAACTTCTTCCTCTTCTCATCTGGAATGTGGCAGTACACCATGTTGCCAAATATCCTGGTGTGGCTCACCTCCGGCTTGCTACCTATGAACACTCTCAAAAGTAACCTTCCCCAATGCTCTATGGGGAACTCTTTTCTGCACATATACCGCTGTATTGCAGGCTTCTGCCCACTAAAATTTGGGCATATCTTGGTCATATAGCATTGCCCTTGTAGCCTTTACTATGGTCCGGTTCTTCCTACAACTCCATTTTTCTCTGGATTGTATGGGGCTGTCCATTCTCTCTCGATGCCTTCCCCTGCGCAAAAATTGGTGAAGTCCTTGTCGATATATTCTCCACTGTTATCTAATCGCAACTTCTTGATCTTCTTCCTGTTGAATTTTCTACCAATGCTTTGAATTCTTTGAACTGATCAAAGACTTCATCTTTGCTTTTGAGAAAATAGATCTAAGTCTTCTTGGAATGATCATCAATAAAGGTAGCAAAATACTTTGCACCACTGAGAGCAGTTGTGGACATTGGACTGCAAATATCTGAGTGTATTAATTCCAATACACTCTTGGCCCCGTTGTTGCTTCTTGGAAACGCTAGTTTAGCATACTTCCCTAGTACGCATCCCCTGCAGACTTCATCTCTCCTCGTGTTGAGTTCAGGAGCTCCTATCACAATATTCTTGAGAATCCTCAGGGCTCCATGATGTAGATGCCCCATCCTTTTGTGCCATAATTCATTCAGATCTCTGTCGTCCGTATTGCCAATCAGGGCCACCAGGGATTCAAGCTGGAGTTTATGTAGCTTATGACTCCTTACTCCAATTTGTGCCTTCTTTCTCCAACTAGGATGTTTGACATACACCCTATTTCCAATAAAGTATACGTCATAGCTCTTGTTCTGAAGCTGAGACACTGAGAGTAAATTCGTCCCCAACCCTGGTACATGCACAACATTCGTGGCCCGAATCTTGTTGCCAACTTCTCTCTGAAATGTTATGGTACCTCTCCCAACGGGGGTACATTTGGCCTTGTTTCCCATAGTTATCTGGAAATTCATCTGTTCTTCTTGGTAGCTCGGAAAACATTCTTGAACTCCCGTCATGTGAGCAGATGCTTCACTGTTAATATACCAAACACTTGGAGGAGTTGTGCTCGACACACAAGCAAGATCCTCCTCTAGTCTGGATGCCAACACTTTCATGTCATGTTCTCTCTACATTTTTGTTTGCTCTGGAGGACTGCGTGAGTCCCTTTGAATTTGTGAACCCTTCAGGATGTCGGATCTTTTGTCCATGGCAAATCCTCCCTTTCTGTCTTTAGCCTTTTGCTTTGATACCATGTGAAATATTCAGATCTGAAAATTATTACTGCAATGATTGATTTATTTCTCCTACTTATGAGATAAGTTATTTACAGATGCTTCAGTAAATTTTGAAATAAACACATTTGCAGTACTTCACTCTAATCAAAAGCATAAGAACATAAATTACACAAGTAGCACAATAGAAACAACCATATGAACACAGTTATTTTTGGACAATAGTCCTCGGAAAAACCCAATGTGGGAAAACCGGTGCAGTAGATGAGGGTTTTGTATTTATCTTCAGTAATGAAAAGTTCATTTCCAAGAGTCCTGATGAGCAAAGTAAAATTAGCATACACCTCGCTGAATTTTTTGGAACCTTCAGAAGTGTTTCTGACCCTCAGGGTGATCTCCTATACCCTCTGCGTCATCCAGCATGTGAGCTTTGTGCAGTCCCTCTCTGGACTGCGTAACTTTGTGTGGAGGGGTTCTTGCTACCAATTAGCACACCCTTCCCTTCACCCTCCTAGCTTCTGCTTCTCCGTCCACTGAATCCTCCCTCCTCCTTCTGCTTCTGCAATCCCGCCTCTACAGACTCACCCACTGAAATCGAATTCTCTTGCTTCAGAATCGATTTCCTTCGAGTAATGAGAATGTCCCCGACTTGATTTCCAAATGACCCTCAAGCCTCTTTTTATATTCTTCTCGCTGATGAATCAATGGCCGAGATTATATCGTTAATCAATGGCTCAGATTAAAGGATCACTTGATCTTCGTTTTCTAGAAGATTCACACTTTGCTTTATTAATACCCTTTAATTATCTAATTTCCCTAAGTTTAGGCTTAGGGTCTGCATTAAAATAATTACCTATTTTAATAAAGCAAGATCCGAGTGGAATTTCCACAAACGATTTCTGGGTTCTCTGGATAACTGCTGTCCAAGCCTCTCCATCAAATTTGAGACTTGGAACACTTCCTGATGCTATAAAATCAACAGTGTGAATATTCTAGGCCAAGCAGTGCGAATTCTAGGCAGAGCGAGTGTGCTAGTGTGGGGGGGTTCAAGCAGGGCAGTGGAGGTTGGATTGATTGCAGAAGGGAAAAATTGTCCATATTATTTTGGCTAGATATTTGCCGGAGAATTGCCAGTTGGGCATCCAAATTATTGTAGTCTGAAGGATTTGCTGCATAATAATAAAATAAACCCTCATCCGCTTCAGTGGTTTTCCCTTTGTGGTTTTTCTGAGGACTCTTCAGTCCAAAATAATTGTCATTTTGTTGTGTGCATATCTATTTTTCAGTTCCTTATTTACTTCTGCAACATATTTATTTTGTGAAGAATTGCAATGTGATTTATTTGTTAATTGCCGTAAACAATTAAACTGCTAATCAGTTAAGATAATAAATTGCAGTTGCTGCAATTTCATAGTGCTGCTATAGCCGCTCTGGCACACAAGTTGGCTCGACCCTTTGGGTCTGCGATTACTCAGCTAGGCCTGTGACATTCTCCTAGGAATAACTCAAGTGTTGCACAGTCGGAAATCTTGTCGTATTTGTCTTTTGGTGTATTTACAAGCTTCTTTTACTTACAAGTCGATGAAGAACCTCCACGCTTCTTCTGGGAATCCTTGGTACATAGTTTTGACCCTATTTCCTCACATTAATTAGAGAAGGATGGGCACTCTGCTTCGTTCGCACTGCACCCAGGCATCCCTTGGCAAATCTTAATAATCGATATCATCATAAACTTTGATGAATTCCTCTAGAATGAACCCTGGGGCCCAAACAATCAATGATGCCTACAAGAGAAGCACTATCCTTTCCAAGCACAGTCTATTACAAATTGCATTTTATGCTCTGGATCAGTCAAAGAATTATTTAGGAATGATCTTGGTTTGGTGCTATTTGATTCACTGTGAAAGTTGACCTCGTCATCAAATTTTGGGGGGCCATTGAAACACAACTGGGGTCCCAAAAATTCAGTGCATAAACCGCTGGCAGAGAAAATGGCATCCTTCGACCTTGCATCATCACTTGTCTTTGTGGTTTTGGGATACTGGAAATTTTGTCACCATCCAAAATCTTAGTTTCTCGAGAATGAAAAATAAATCACCCTGGGTTAGAGATTTACCCAGAATTTCATTAACCATCGAGCAGCTTAACTGCAAATTACTTTGATTAGCAACCATACCATCACAAATTTCTAGAAATATTTCATTCTTATTTCTCTCAAGGTCTGGAACAAAACCCTAATTGAGGTCAATAACGTCACTCATAGTAATCGAAGCTACAGAATCACTATCACTTTCAAAATCCAGGTTAGAAACATCCCCGTTGGTGGGTACTTCCCTATCTTTAAATATAGGGCAGAGAAGATCCTTTTCCATGTTATTTTCATCATGTAAAGGCCTGCAAATTTCTTCTCTAGCGCTGGCAAAAACTGATAACTGATCCCTTGAATCTGTGCTAGAGATGGACTTCCGACACTTTATTTTCTCAATGCCGGGATCATGATCTTCAATAATAATTTGATCTTCAACAGGGGTGTCGTGTTTAATATCTTGAATTTTGAATTCACAGAATTGTTCTTCCTTCAAATCCAGGATGGCATTTTCCATGACATCAAACTTGAAAAACTCTTCAAAAAGGCGGTTGGATTCATCATCCTTACAATCATTTTCTTCAGAATTAACACCAAGATCTTCTTTCAAATCTGACCCAAAGCCTTCCTTCAGGAATAAAAAGAAACTTATTATTTGGCGGTAGTTTCATCAACTTCAAGAGGGGGACCAGGCCCTTCTTCAATGGCTGAAATTGATTTTGGAAATGGTCAATTTCCAACTTCTCTTAGAAGTTACAATATGCAGATTTGGACATGCTCTGATACCATGTTGAATTTTCTACAATATACATAGTAGAAGCCAATCTTCTGATCTGATAATTACTATCTAATGATGTTTAACAAATTATCTTTATGCCACTGATATCATTGAGCAATTATACACAGAAAATAGCAACAGCAATGCAGCAAAAACAGTAAGATCGGAAAGAGAGCCATGCACAATAGAGACAAATTTTCCATGGGAAACCCAAACTTGGGAGAAAACCCAACAACTCTTCTTCTAGGAGAAATTATTCTTTAGTAAGGTTTACAATTCTAAATTGTCTAGAAATATGTACCAAAAACCAAGTCCAAACTTCAGTCAATTTGTCCTCTATTTGCTCCCATGTGTGTCTTCTATAGAAGGGAGATGATACTATGAACTGGTCAAATGAAGATGCCACATTTTATATATAATATATATACAAGTCGAATGGGTGCATTTACTACAAGGGACGCGCCCATGAGCTGGGTCGACTTGCCCATTTTGAGCCTACATGAAGCCCAATAAAAAATTGAATTTTAATTTTAATTTTCATATATCTTCTAGGCTGACTTAGGAGGCTTAGGAGGCCTCTTGGCATGGGGGAATAGCTCCTGATGCTACACAAAATCAACAGTTCAATGGTCCACTTGGAAAGCATTTTATTGAGAATTTGAGGGATCATTCTATTGAGTTTTTATCACTTAAAAGGAAGGACCGAATTGGTGATTTCAGTGGTCTGGCTTAGAGGAGAAACACTTTTATTCCGAGAAACTAGTTTCCTGCATACAAATCCTCATGAACTTATACCAAACCCCTTCAAACAGTTGGTTTTCCGGAATTCTGTCAGAATTCACCTCTAGGAATGTCACTAATGGATATTGAAATATAGACGAGTGGAAACTACAATAGGTTGGTATTTTGGTCATTTTGGGACATCTTTCAGTCAGTTTGATTTGATGTATGTCAACACTTCTTAATCTAGGACTCAACTTAGGGATACAAGTTTCATGCATTTTGAGTATTACATCAGGTTTATTGTTCTTTTAATTATATGGTAAAATTATGATTATATCCATTTGGGTATTGCTATTTTAAATGCATTTTGATTTACCAGCATAAACATTATGAAAATGGCATTGGGTGATGTATTTTGTTTGATAATGTTGTGGGACTTGATATGTTGTAGACTGTACTGGCCCAAGCTGGTGACATGCTAACTGGATGGTGAAGTTGGTGCACCTATATATATTTCTGATTACTATATGTTGGTTATTACCTAATGGATTGTTTGTACATATGCTTATGGGAAATCTAGCTAGGTGCGACCTATCCTATGTGCTCAAGCCTCAATTTAATTGCTTGCTATTCCAGCAAAGAAACTGAGGAATTAAGACATACTGTATAGTTTTGTGTCCCATGCTAGGGTTAGCAATATATAGTGGTAGGCTATAATTACATGACATCAACAGATGGATCATGGAGTAGGATTTCGATTGAAAGACTGGTGAGCAATATAGCATTTCCCTACTGGTGGAACTGCCCATTGCAGAGATGATATTAATTGCCTTCCCGTAGTGCTCGAGTAGGATTTTACCCAAGCTAACATTATGATTATACTATTCTCGTCTTGTATTTCAGGTGTTGAGAACGAGTCTGACGAGTGTTGTAGCCGTTTTATTGAAAATTTATTCTATTGGTATATAGTGCAGATGGATTTATCTTAAAAGAGATTATAAGAAAACTAAGTCACGCTTTCTTTGTTTACTATAGACTTTGAAATGCTTGCCTTGATATTTTGTCTCTAAATTACTGCACTGTCTGTAAACAGGACTTCATTCAGCAGTTTTGCTCAAGCTTTGCATCCATGGAAATTGATCATATTCTTGAAGCTGCAAAAGATCCTGGTGGTAGTCGAGTAATCGAAGCTTTCCTTTCTTCCAATGCTCCATTAAAGCATAAGCATAGAGTTATTTCAAAGTAAATTCCTATTACAATCAATTCTCCACGAGGATCTTCTTGATTTTTCAAAAATTTGAAGCTATTTTTGGAACCTGTAATGTCCTAGATCAATATGAGAAAATATGTTAGACACTCGTCAGAAAATCCCTCATTGTCACTTTTTACATTAATTTCAGATATTTTCGATATTTGGCAGCTATGTTTCAAGTATTTAGTCAGTAACTTCATTATTGATCTTTGTTTGAAGGTTACGTGGACATTTTGGTGAACTGGCACAGCGGCCATCTAGCTCATTTACTGTGTCAAAGTGCTTTCTAGCAGCTGATTTGGCACTTAAGGAGGTTATAGCTTCTGAACTGGCCTATGTGCAAGCAGAACTCTCAAGATTAAAACATGGTCCACATCTGTTAAGAATTTGTGATGTGACTAGGTATTGTGCCAGCCTGAAGACTTTCTTATGGTCATTTGATATCCGGAAATCCTTTAATTTCTTTTCTGTATGGCTACACTAGAATGTGGTGCTCTCATAGACTTCGACTTCAATGTTATCTTTACTTGATTTCTTTCTTTCCATGGGACTCTGCATTTCCACTTTGCCCTATTTTCTGTAATTCTTGAATTATGCAAGACGAGTGATGGTATCATGTATTTCTTAGAATGAAATGTTCCTCACAAAATTGTTTATTGACAGATGGCAGTTCATTCTGAGTTGCATTATAAACCACATGAACTATTTTCACACTACACGATTGTTTTGCAGGTATTCAAAAGGACCTGAACAGTGGAGGTCATCTCAAAGTTCAAAACAATCAACTCGTCAGGCCTTCGCTGAGGTATTTGGTTCTGAAGGGGAAGCCAAAAGGGAAGACAATACTAGTATGGTGGCTTGCAATGAAGAAGCAACAGACATCCCTAAAAAAAAGAGCAAAAAAAGTAAGAGGGATAAAGGGATGAATAATATAATAGACAAGATGGACAATACATTTTTGAATAAGGAAGATCCATCAAATCTGATAAATTCAATGGCTCAATTGGGCTTTCCCGTTCACAAGGGAACAAAACGAAAAGAATTGAACAGACAATCTGAAACAAATGAAAATGAATCAGGCAATCATGAAGTCAAGGCAATCGGCACAGAGTTATCCTTTCCAAAAGGGGATTTGTTGAAAAAGTCGGGCGAAGATGATATTGAACAAATCTTTTCCAAGAAAGATAAAGTGAATAAACCAAAGAAAGGAAAGGAGAGACATGAAAGTCAGAATAATTCAGCTAATGCCGAGTCTGTTCGACTGGGTATTGATTCTTCAATCAGTAATGTTTTCAATATCCTTGAACAAGGATTAAAGAAGAAAAAGAGAAAAAAGAAGCATGGCGCTGATGACCCTGCAACTTCCAGTGCAAAGAAACAAAAACAAGGAAAACAAATGGTTTATATATAATATTTTGATCAATTAGAGAAAATAGATTTTCTAACAGAATGCATTTGGTCTTCAGCTTCATCACCAACTCAATCTCTCCCCC
Source organism: Pinus albicaulis (assembly GCA_034641835.2). Taxonomy (NCBI): domain Eukaryota; kingdom Viridiplantae; phylum Streptophyta; class Pinopsida; order Pinales; family Pinaceae; genus Pinus; species Pinus albicaulis. Next base: position 360,743,281 of record CM076581.1, read on the forward strand.
GCTATCTGGGTTTTCAATAACATCAGATATCTATATGGCGTGGGAGGGAGCCTCCTACTCCAAAATCTTTGGAAATTGTGGTCCTAATACCAAGCAGTGAATCCTGTTTTTGAAGAAATAGTGACCTATTTTTTTATTCTGAAAAATATATTTCCATGAACCTTGTTCTGGAAATGCTTGCTAATATTAGCTGCATGCATGTTTGGTGTAGTTAGACTAGTGTTGGATGTTTTCTACTTTGGAGCTCTTTCACAGTAAGAGGCTTCTCTGATATGAGGGCTAGTTACGAAGATTGGGAGTCTATCACAACCCGTATGTGTCATGCATTCTTCATGTTGCTACAACGAATTCTTTTGGGTATTGTCCAATTGTTCTACTTATTGGACCTATTTTAGTAATATATTGACTGATTTTGGTCATGATGTGACTGATGTTAGTCATATATGGGTCCAAAGAGTAGAGAAAATAGCTTTGATATACATTGAAAGCTATATTAATTTGGCCAAGTTAGATTGGTTTTGAAAGCCATAGGTCCATTGTTCATTCTATATCTAAGAGTTAATCTCTGTTTGTCCATTCTATATCGAATAGTTAATTATCTCTGTTTGTCACTTGGTTGACAGCAATTTGTTTGAATGCGCCCGGATATGGTACTGGTATCCAAGGTTATAATGTTTAAGCAACTTTATTCTTATTTGCGTCTCTATATGTATGGTTGTTGAAATGGTTGGAAATATGAGCTGGAATGCGTCTCTACGGCCATGTCCTTCCCCATTATCCTTGTAATGGTATGTTTTGTTGTAATTCCTTGTATCAAGGAAAAGATATATATGTTGTTAGTTTTTCCTTCATGTTCTTATTAGTAAATGTATTAGAGAAACGTCATGTCTGTTAATGGAACCTATAAAGTAATTGTGCTTATCTGATTTAGGAATCTTATGCTTTATAATGAATATTGTATTAGTTATCAATCTATCCTCGTTAACATTTTATTGTTTCCATTCAGTCTTCATCACCTTGGGCGCTATAAATAACGAAGATACTGCGTGGTTATTAAAATTAATGATACATTTTTTTATAGAAGTTAAAAATCTGAGCAGAAATAAATATAGGATTGTTATTATTATGATTTTAAATTGGCACTCCAAATTTAAAGAAGACACTATTTTTCAAGAATGTAATGCCTAATTTTTTCTGCTTTTTTTAGTGAGACAACTTATTATTAGTATACTAGTTAGTAGTGAATAAAATGTCTTGGCATTATGCCTAATGTCTTGTCCTTGATGGCAACCCGTTTGACAAATATGTCTTTGATGTCAACATGGTTATAATATGATGATTATAGATCTGTTGCAAACTTACAAATGACATGATTGATGGTACAAATGTTACAGAGGATATGGAAGAGAATTGACAATTCAGTCACAGGATGCATGAAAAATGTGAAGTTTGAAAAGTATACGCAACCCCTGTGAAGAAGAGTCGTTATGTGAATAAAAGTCACGTACATAATCTGAACCATGGAAAACAAGAAACCAAGAGCCATTACCATGTTAATTGCCTATAGTATTGTGTCAACACCAATATTGTGTCAACACTGTCTATTTGATCCTTTCAAATGAATACCAACAACATTACCAAAGGATTTTTATGTGGTATTGGCAAAGACAAAAGCTATATAAGAAGATGGAGATCAAGGAGTTTTGTGTGCATTTGAAAGACTATTCATGTCTTGATTTGATCTGGAACATGTGTGCACTAGGAAGCAAGGAGAAGGTTCAAATCTGAAAGATATAAAATTTTATGGATATGCTTGATTGATCTATTTATGTTTAAGAAGCTAACATTGCAATAATGGTGCTATGATCTGAATATGTTTGTTGAAATCTGTAATTGTCTGATAGTATGTGCGCAAATATATGTATTTGACATGAGTTGTGTTTGCAACAATGATCTGATTCAATAATTTTAAGATTTGTATGCATGTTTGCTTTAGGAATATTGCGTACACAAATATTCTTCAGGTTAGTTGCGTATACATTTTGAGATAATATGTTTTGGTATTCAATATATTGAAATATGTACGCGAGTTTTATACATGGGAAGCGTGTATATACACAAGTCTATTTAATGGAAGTAGCACATATGTTATAGGGTTTATAATTGTTGCTTGGTGATGATAGTTGATGAAGTTTGTATTATTTGCTGCTGTCTATCAATGATGTCTTGATCATGATGGTTTGTATTCACTGTGGATTGACATATCCTTGGTTGTGCATTGATTTGATTTGGTTATAGTGATTCAGTTTGTCAATGTTCAATATTCAGTGATTTGAGATTTGTTCACAATTTTTATGTAGAACAAGCGTATATATATGTGGATATGCTTCAAAACAATCACGTATACACTCTGAGGTGAATTTGATCAGGGTTTGTAATGATTGCAGACTAGTTCTGTGTTGATGACAATGTGGGTATTGACATGATTGGTTGATTTGAACATTATTCATTGTTTGATTTCAAAATGGTTATTTGGTATTGAGCATGTTGTTGGGTGTTCGTCTAGTTTGAAAATTTGATGAAAGGTGGTTTACATGATTTGTGTTGGTTGATTGACAGGTGGATCTAGTGTGAAAGATTGTGAAACATGGTCCAAGAGGTGCTAGGGGTTGTAGCTTTCAGTGAGGGGTTAGGTGCTCCCTTCCAATAGGAGTCGATAAACAATATTAGGGGGTTGTAGCTCATTTCCAGTGGGTGATGGAGAATGAATGGAGGTAGGAGCTTGTATGTTGATAAGAGTGCGTTAGTACAAAATTGTAAGTTTTTTTTTTTATAATAAAAGAAGACATAGACGACAACAACTGTGGTTTTCTCTCATATTGGGTTTCCACCTAAAATTTTTATGTCCTTATGTGTTGATGTGTTGCTTGTATTTATCTGCTCTTTACTGCATACTGAATAGCTAATGAACGAGTAATGCAATGATTAAACATTTGATGGTAAGTATTAAAATCGTGTATATCCAAATATACACGATTTTAATTCACGGAAGACGCATACACATGAGTTGTCTGAATAACAATAGCGTACACTTCTAAATTTGAAATTGAAAACTGAAGCAAATTAAAATACTGATTCACCGCCACGACAATATTTTTCCTAACAAAATGTAATTCCATCTCTCTTCATTGAACTTTGACATTTATCACAAGTTTAAGCAAATTGATAATAATCTTTAAGGATAGTAAGCCAATAGAAGAAGACATAATTTTGTGAGCATGGTAGCAAAATACCTGCCACAATGAAACTTTCTTATGCACTAGCATGAAAATTCATTAGTATTGAGGATTTCTCGATATAATATAATAATGTCATTCCAAAATAAACAATCCATTGATCAACGCGCACTTCACTTTTCATTCAATTTTAAATGAGTCGCTTAAAGTATTAATATTTGTTTCTCAATCAATTTACATGAGGATATAATTAGTTTTGCAAATTGCAGACAATATCAAAATAACAAGGATCATAAAAAAACATCTAGGTCGATGTTTTCATAAATTATGGATAGAATTTGTTTGTAAAGGCAACTCACGATCATCAAATAAAAGGGTAAAATCATGAAATCCAAGCGTTATGAATGGATTAGTCTTGGCATTTAACAATGTTAGCAATGAAAATTTAAAAAAAATGTACATTAATTTTTGTTAAGCGGTGTGCTACTTCTCTAAAAGGCATGTTTGAGAAATGTGTTCAATCACACGCAAGGGAACATTACCAAACATGTTTTCCTGAAGTGTGATTAATAAAGTTACCAATAAACAATATGCACGATTGAAGACAACCAAGAACTCAATGAGACATAGAGAAGTTAGGTCAATGACTAGTGAAAAACCCACAAGGAGAAAACCCAACCAGATTCCACTTCTATTAGAAACAAATTGTTTAGTAGAGATACAAAGTATAATGAAATGATGAAGAAGCTCACCCAAACCTGAAGAATATCTTTGATAGTCGTTGTTGATGCAAACACTGAATCATTTTGGCTCTTCAAGATTCGCTCTTGCTATTTAAGACTCTCTCTCTCTCTCTCTCTCTCTCTAGACTCTCTAGCTCTCTCTTTCTCAAGTTCAAGTTTTCTTTTCACAAGCATAAGTGTATAAAGTGAAGATAATAGACACAAATATATATGAAAAACAAGGAGGTCGAATTCATGAGGGATTAACTCCTATGCCTTGAGGAGTAGTTACATATGCCAAAATATGAGTGTAACTTATGCCATAAAGGAGAGGAGTGTAACTTATGCATTTAGGAGAGAAATGTGACTTATGCATTAAAGAGGTGTAAGAGGAATCCTTTTATGTCGAGTCATTAAAGTGTGTAAGAGAGTGTAAAATGTGCATAAAAACATTAAAGAGAGATCACTGAAGCCATTAAGAGAGAGAGAGAGAGAGAGAGAGAGTAACATATGCATTAATTGGGGGGAGTTACATATGACATGATTGAGTCTAATGATTGAGAGACTTGGATTTCTTTTTAATAATACTATAATAATAATATTATTAATTTTAGTGATAATATTATTATTAATATTAATGATAATATTGATGATTAAGTTGAAATTGAACTATTAGGATTGATTTATGATCAAGGGATTTTCCATCAACAATACATGGGCGATGATTTACTATTTTTGGAAAGTCATACTTGAGACTTTATATTTTTAGAAATTCATCCCCGAGCTGCCAATTTTCAACACTTCCTCTCAGCTAGGGAGGAATTTATTTCGGCAATAAAGATCTCTACTTCTCTGCTCATCTCTACTCTGTATCATCTGGAGCAACAATATCTCTCTAATGAAGAAGAATCATCATAAGGGGAGATTCATCCATGACCTTATATTCACTTGCGGGGAATGCTACTTGCCAACATATGGTAAGGATCTCGCACAACCAAGTCTCATCTCTGCTTGGGGGGATCCACTTGTCAACACATGACAAGGATCTCACACATCCAAGGCTCATCACTGCTTGTGGGGGTCCACTTGTCAACACATGACAAAGATCTCACATATCCAAGTCTCATTAAACGTCAAGTAATGGAACATCAACATCCCAGACAAGTCACACAAACAAGTCTCACTACACCTATTGGCCAGATAGGTGGCTCTCCCACATCTCAGATTGTGGTTCAGATGCATATTGAGGCTTACTTTTGTGGCAAACACTACACAAGAGGTCTCTCATCCTTAAGAGCTTTTCGACATCGTTACCTTATATTCACTTGGGGGGAATGCTACTTGCCAACATATGACAAGGATCTCGCACAACCAAGTCTCATCTCTACTTGGGGGGGTCCACTTGTCAACACATGACAAGGATCTCACATATCCAAGTATCATTAAACGTCAAGTAGTGGAACATCTGCATCCTAGGCAAGTCACACAAGCAAGTCTCACTACACCTATTGGCCAGATAGGTGGCTCTTCCCATATCTCAGACTGTGGTTCAGATGCACACTGAGGGCTACTTTTGTGGCACACACTACACAAGAGGTCTGTCATCCTCAAGAGCTTTCCGACATCATTCGATAATCTTGTAAGCTCTGACAGGGGGGAAGGCAACTCATTGTTCTCGATCAGCTGTGACTGCTTCCTGGAAGGGTCACGTCCAAAGTCTAAGATGCTCTCTAAAAGCCAAGAACTTTCCTTTCAGTAAAGGCTTGGTAAGAATGTAATCTATCTGATCATCAATCACAATATGATGGAGCCTCATTGATCCTCTCTGCACCATATCTTGTATATAGTGATGTTTGATGTCAATGTGCTTGGACTTGTCATAGAACATATAATTTTCTGCAAAACAAATCCCACTCATATTGTCACAATATATAACTGTTGTGTCTGGAACTTGCTCAAATAACTCTCCAAAGAGATTCCTCGGCCATATTGCCTCACAACTAACTATGCTAATAGTAATGTACTCAACTTCAGTTGTACTGAGTGCAACAAATTTATGCTTTTTGCTCATCTAAGAGATCATGGTATATCCCAAGTTAAAGCAACACCTAGAAGTGCTCTTTCTATCAACAAAGTTACTAGCCCAATCAACATCAGTATATCCCTGAAGTCTTACGTTTTTAGTAGTATATCTCAATCCAAGATTGATGATCCCATGCAGGTATATCAACACATGCTTTGCAACAATCCGGTGTGCATGTGATGACTTAATCATATATTGGCTCGGAGTATTAACCACAAAACATATGTCCGGTCTAATGTTCACTAAGAACATCAATGCCCCAATAAGTTGACTTACTCAGAAGGATTTGCCAAATCATGACTTCTAGCTTCACCACATAACTTCTTGAAATTCATTTCCATTGGAGAATTCATGGACTTGCATTATGTCATACCAAATCATTCTAGTAGTTTGATAACATGTTTTCCTTAAGAGAGGAAAATATCACCATGTCTCTACCATACTTCAAGGCCTAGGAAGTAGTGCATCAAATGAATATCTTTCATTTCAAATTCAAAAGCTAACTCCCTCTTACATTAGAGGACAAGAGGTTCACCACCAGTCATAACATATAATACCAAATTAAAAAATCATACCTTGGACTCCCTTGAAGTAAATATTTGGATCAACATTACTTCTAGTAAAACCAAGCTTCATAAAAAAACTACCAATGTGGGCATACCAAGCTCTTGAAGCTTGCTTCAAACTATAAAGGGATTTCTTCAGTTTGCATACATGGGTTTTCCAGTCATGCACTTCAAATTCTCTTGGTTTCTCCACAAATACTTCTTGCTTGAGAAAGCCATGCAGAAAAGCAATCTTCTCATAAACTTGGTGAAGGGACCATGCTTGGTTTGCATCTAGATCCATAATAGATCGGATGATTGTATAATGGGCAATGGGTGCAAAGATTTCTTCTTAGTCTATTCCCTCTTTTTGAGAGAACCCTCTGGCCACAAATCTAGCTTTATACTTTTTCATACTGCCATCAACACCATGTTTAATTTTATACATCCATTTAGAAGACACGACAAACATAGCTTTTGGTCTTGGAACCACTTCCCATACATCATTATGAATGATGGACTAATATTCTTCAACCATTGCATCTTTCCACACTTGATCTTTCACGACTTCTTCAAAAGTGCATGGTTCAGTCTGAATAATGTTGCTCATGGCTACCATGTATTCCTGGAACCGACATGGTTTCTTTATTTCTTTGAAGGTTCCTCGGGGAGCAACTTGTCTATCCATATCTTGTAAGGTGTCAAGAAACCATAATCATCTTTTTTCTTACACATGGAGAAGGATCCAATGAGTCCATGGGATCCATGGGTTCATCAACACGATCATCCTCAGGTTTGGGATCTTCTTGTGCATCCAAGGCATCTTCTTGTCTTTCAACCTTAGTAGGAGGAGTGCCTATGGCTTTTCAAAGAGCTGCATCTTCATCAAATGTTATATCTCTGCTAAACTCCATATTTTTTTTTGTCTAGGTACATATATTCTATACACTTTAGAATTTTCATAGTAACCAAAAATCATACCTTTCTTACTTGAAGCTTCCAACTTAGTACTCTTTTCCTTTAACACATGAAAATAGACATGGCAATCAAATATCCTTAAGTGCCCATTTTGTTTTGGGTTATATCGTACAATGGTATCTTTGTTGATTCTAACTTCTTTGCAGAAGTCTTGAGATCTTGTCCACTTCATGTCTACTCAGGTCATGGGATGACTCGACACTTTCCTCAATATCGATATAAAGGACTTGATTCTCACATTATCAAATGTAGCTATTGATCCCAGAATAAGAGCAAGAGAAATAATATAAAATTTAATAAACATAATGAAAGTATACCTGGTGATGAGGCAAATATTTCTTTCTTTTCTAGATGTGAGAGTGGCTCTTTCATTATCCTTGCACCAACTTCCCTTTGGAGTTTACTCTTCCTGCACTATTCTGCACCCTGATGATCTTCAAGATCTGTTTTTCTTGATTGCATCCTCATCAATAAGTTAGTGAAAGAATCATTCAAATACTCATGCAAAAATAATAATTAATGATCTATAAAGATAAATATAAACAAGAGCAATTAGTCAAAAAAACAACATAAGACTTGAAAATACTTATTTGTTAATGTTAGCTCCCTCTTGATCTGACCTCTATAAGTTACCACTATCCATCAGTCATATGTCATTGGTATTAGAAATGCATCTTCTTGAACACCACTTGGAAAACTCCATTATGAGCCACTCTAATCTGAAACATTTCGGAAACTATTTTTTTCACATGAGGTAATGCTTTATAGTGAAGATGAGTGAACTTTCGGTGCCACAATTTATATTGATGATTACTTACCATGAATGAATGCATGGATATGTTTTCCATTAAATTTATAATGATCTTCAAATCTTGATCCCATAGTGAAGGCATGTAATAATAATTATACATATTGACTTCACTGTCTACAATGATATTAGATATAATCCATCTTTGATCATTGGAAAATAACTTAGTTTAGAAAACTATCATTCTATCTTTTGGAAAAGTCATGATCCTTACTTGTAACCACTATTGTCAGTAAACTCTAATATCAAAATTACCAAAACCCATAAGGTTATGTCATTTTTCATATAATGTGAGAATCAAAATCAATCTATCTTCAACATTCAATTTCTATCAGTTAGTCTTTTATAACTTTCTATGCATTATACTTCTTTTCAAGACAACACTTCCTTGCACATGCATAAACACAAGTAAAACTATTCTTTACTTTTACATGCATAAAAAAATATCAAAACCATAATTGTCAAACACATGGAACACCTTAATTTTAAAACAGGTACATACAAAACTTCTTGATCTAGATAAAAAGAAACCAAACCAGATCCCTTTATAGGATATGTACTATTATTTTCAGATATGTCTCCTTCTCAACCGATTTTGAGAGAACTTCTTTATAACTAGCAAAGTGCATTGCAGCACTACTATCAACCAACTAGTTTTCATAAGAATATGTAGCAAAGGAACTAGAAAGAGAATAAACAAGAAAATACTTTGATTTTGGTTTTGTTTTCAGTAGAAAATAGGACAAAAAATAAGATCATCTCATTTCAACAACAAGGAACAACAAATAAGATTTTAGCAACAAAGAAGGAACAACAAACAAAATTTCACTAATAAGAAATAAGGGGCAACAAGTGATATTTAAACAACAAATGAGAAGAGACATTCCAATAGAAAATGAACAAGTAGAAAGAACAAGAAGAGATATTTCAACAGAAAGAGAACTATAAATGGAGCAGACACCAAGATATATTTCAATAGAAAGAGATCTTGGAGTTGATTGGAAAAAAAAATATATTTGAACAAAAAGAGAGCTGCAAATGGAGTGGACAACAAGATATATTTCAATAGAAAGAGAATTACAAATGAAATGGACAACAAGAGATATTTTATCAGAAAGAGAGCTAGAAATGGAGCTTGTCTTCACCAAAATTATGATACCATGTTAGGTCAATGTTTTCGTATATGATGGATAAATAAAAATTGTAAAGGCAACTCATGGTCATCAAATAAAAGGTTAAAATCATGACATCCAAGCGTTATGAATGGATTAGTCTTGGAATTAACAATGTTAGCAATGAAAATTTCAAGATCATGTACATGAATTTTTGTTAAGCGGTGTGATACTTATCTAAAAGGAATATTTAAGAAATGTGTTCAATCACACAAGGGAAAATTACCAAGCATGTTCCTGACGCGTGATTAATAAAGTTACCAAGTGTTTAACTAAAAATAATGAGTTTTCATGATAGAATGTGTTTATACTTTAGAATCATTAACACTTCAACTCATGTAAGTTATTGTTTATTCATAAAAATGTCATCACATTGCATACATATAGTTGAAATTGTTGAAATTCAGATGTTCTATGCTGTTACAATCGCTTAAATCTAGAATTTCTTTATGCTGCAAAATAAATTAAGTAATTGTAGTTAAAACATAAACCATATAAACTATATGCACATTGGAAGACAACCAAGAACTCAATGAGACATAGAGAAGTTAGGTCAATTACCAGGGCCAAACCCACAAGGGGAAGACCCAACCAGATTCTTCTTCTATTAGAAATTAGTTGTTTAGTAGAGATATAAAGTACAATGAGAAAATTAAGAAGTTCACCCAAATTTGAAGAATATCTTTGATAACAGTAGCTAATGAAAACACTGAATCAATTTGGCTCTCCAAGATCTTCTCTTGCTCTTCAAGACTCTCTCAATCTTCCTCTCGACTCTCCAACTCTCTCTTTCTCAAGTTCAAATTCTCCTTTCACAAGCACAAGCAAGTGTATCAAGTGATGATGAGAGACCCAAATATATAGGAAGAGCAAGGAGGTCGAATTCATGATGGAGTAACTTATATGCCTTGAGGAGTTACATATGCCAAAATAGAAGTGTAACTTATGCCATAAAGGAGAGTAGTGTAACTTATGCATTTAGGAGAGAAGTGTAACTTATGCATTAAAGAGGTGTAAGGGGATTTTTTATGGCGAACATTAAAGTGTGTAAAGAGGAATTTTTTAATGACGAGTCATTAAAGTGTGTAAGATAGTGTAAGAGGTGTGTACGAGCATTAAAGAAAGAGATGAATGCATATATTAAGAGAGAGACACATATGCATTAATTGAGGGGAGTTACATATGACATGATTGGGTCTCATTATTGAGAGACTTGAATTTCTTTTTAATAATAATATAATAATCATAATGTTAATAATATTAATAATATTAACATTAATGATAATATTGATGATTAAGTCAAAATTGAACTACTAGGATTGATGGATGATCAAAAGGGATTTTCCATCAATAATACTTGATTACCAATTGATGTAAGGTGATTTACTATTTTTGTAAAGTCATACTTGAGACTTTCTATTTTTAGACATTCTATTTTTAGAAATTATGCTTCTTATCTTGTTTAGGCATTGTATACTTCATAAATATTGTATTAGTTATCAATTCATCCTCGTGAAAATTTTATGTTTTCAATGTAGAATTTATTACCCTGGGCACTATAAATAACTAGAGAGGACATGGAAGATATATGCATTGTTATTAAAATTAAAGATGCTATATTTTTAAAAAGGTAAAAATTTGAAAAGAAATAAATATGGGATTTTTATTATCTATGATGTTAAATTGATACTCCAAATCTAAAGAAGATGCAATTTATAAAGAATTCAATGCCTCATTCTTTCAACTATTTTAGTGAGACAACTTTTTATTAGTTTAGTATTTAGTAATGGACCAAAATTAAATTTCACCTCTCTTCACTTGATTTTGACATTTATTATATGTTTGAACAAATTGAAAAGAAACTTTAGAGTTAGTAAAGCAATAGAAGAAGACACAATTTTTGAGCAGTGCACTTGACAACAAAATACTTGCCACAATGAAACCCTTTTCATGCACAAACATGAAAATTCACTAGTCTTGAGGATTTCCAAATATAATGTAATAACATGTCATTCCAAAACCAACAATAAATTGATAAACATGTACTTATTCGCTTTTCATTCAATTTTAGATGAGTCACTTCAAGTATTAATATTTGTTGTTCAATCAATTTTATATGAGGATATAACTAGTTTTGCAATTTGTATATAATATAAAAATAACAAGGATCATAAAAAACATCTACGTCAATGTTTTCATCAATTATGGAAAAATAAGTATCATAAACGAAACTCATGATATTAAAATATAAGGGTAAAATCATGATTTCCAAGTGATATTAATGGATAAATCTTGGCCTAACAAGGTTAGAAATGAAAATTTCAATACCATGTACCTGGATTTTTGTTAAACTATGTGCTACTTCTCTAAAAGGCAAGTTTGAGAAATGTGTTTAATTACACACAAGGGAAATCTACCAAGTGTGTTTTCCTAAAGTGTGATTAACAAAGTTACCGAGAATTGAACTAAAAAATAATGAGTTTTCATGATAAAATGTATTTACACTTCATCACCGAGACTTAGACTCATGTAAGTTATTTCTTATTCATAAACAATGTCATCACGTTACATAAGAATAGTTGAAATGGTATCCTTGATAACACAGGGATAAATAATATACATTTTCTAGTAAAATTGAGCCTAGTCAAAATAGGGGAAAGAAGACATAACATTCCTAGTTGCATTAAAGGCTCAGTTTCTTTTGTCTTTTGTCTTGAAAATTTCATTATATTTTCAAAGAGCATTATGGATATGCTTCAACTATTTTAGCCACACATTCTTGTATACCGTTATGGATGGTTACATGTGCTAAATCATGCACCCGTGTCCTACTGCGGCCAATACAACCATATAAAATAGAAGTTTAATTGTAGGCTGTGCTTGAAAATATCACTATTACTACTCCTCTTCTCACTTGCCTCACCTTTTTACTTGAGTCCTTTGCTTTTAGTCTCTCTGATATGCACCTTGATTACCCTTGAAACAAAGTATGCTCTCTCAAAGTCTTTGGACACCCCGTGAAAACAATTCCCATTTGGCCTATCTTGAACAAGCTTGCAAATGCCACTACTTTTTTTATTTGATATCATAAGTACACTAATGATATCAAATAAGATATTACATATTTCATATGCATTTAATTTTTTTCAATATTTCAAATCTATTAGGCCGGTATCCTACCATGAGCACATGGTTTCCAATGTTAATGGAATATATAATAGAATATATAAATTAATTATGATTCTGATCTTATTTAGGTATCTTATATTTTATAATAAATATTGTATTAGTTATCAATTCATTTTCATTAATATTTAATGTTTTCCATGCAAACTTTATTATATTGGGTGTAGTGCTACATAGTAACTAGTCTATGGCACTTAGTTTAAATATATTTAAATTAGAAAAATGTATTTTTAATTTAAAAACAAAATTAAATAATTATGAAATATTATAGTTAAAGGAAACAATTTTTTACTTAAAAAATACAATTAATTCTAATTTAACACAACAAGATAGAAATAAGTAATATATTGGTCAATAATCATAGCTCCATGTAAGTACACAAATTTCTGCATCTACCACAAATAAACTTTACCTAACTAACATATTAGCCCTCTGTGATTTACCAAGCAAATAGTTTTACCTATGATTAATTTAAATAACCAGTAGGTAACCATACTAGGTAAGCATGCTCTTTACTGAATATTAATGTAATTGATAAGAGGTGTAATTTCTCTATGACCTATAAACAAGATTGATAAGTTTTATAAAAAATATAATATTTTAGGAATTGGAGATGAAATTTATTGAAAATTTAATCTTTAACAAACACATGTTCCAATACATTGTAAATTTGATTGTTTGGATTAATCATAAATTTAATTGGTTGGATTTATCATCAATGGTTGTGGTCTCATATAATCACATTACTTGTAACACACAATTTGGTACAATATGATGTAATCGATATTTATATGAAGTTTTGGGTATTTAACTTAATATGATTGTATGCGTAGCTTCATAGGGTTTTGCGAGATCAAATCACCTTGCACGTTTTGGTAGTCGCTAATAAAATATTTCAAAATATGGAATTCTACCATGTTAGAAGACATCTCAAATCAAAGGTAAAATCTTTTTATATCTAAAAATTAAATTCTAATTAAAAGTTTGCGAGGTACAAATCATTGTTGTGCATTGTGAGTTATGAAGGAGGGGAGGCAAAATGTTATTAGGAAGCAGCCTAGTCATCTAGTGTTATCTTAAGCATGGGTAAGGGAAAGCCCCTTTTGTTTTTGAAAGAGCATATGGACTCTATGTTATCAAATGAGGGAGACTCTCATTTAATTTAGAAAAAATGGTAAGCATATTCAAGCCTCAGAGAGGGAAAGGTATTCATAAGGAAATAGAAAATGAGTTTCCCTCATCTCCTGTATAAGGAATTGAGGAAGATATGGGACCATGTTTAGAGACTATGAGAATCAAGGAAGAAATTCCTTCGAAGTTTCATCAGCGGAGAGAAGCTTCACTTTATGACTTTTAATTTCTTGAGATTTATGCTAATTATATATGAGTATATAGTGATCATAGATTAATGATCATGGATTAAAATTAATAGTAAGTTTTATTTCATATTACTCCATAGCATGACTTAGAATATGGCATAAATACAAAAATATTGATCAACTAAATTACAATTCAAAACCCTAGTCAAGAGTTTCAAAATTAATATCATGATAGAGAAATTTTAGAGATGCCCTCTTTCCCAATATCCCTAAATCAAGATTTGAATTTTGGCTTTGTATGGTAAATCCAAGCTGTATAAATCAATTGGATCTGGACCCACAACCACATTAATAATAACTACACTCAAGGTGGTTTTGTTTATTCGCAAATACCCCTTCAAAAATTTGAAACAACCATATAAACTTGTAGATTAGATTGCAATGAGAACATATACACATACACATGATAGGGAAGAGAAGAGAAATGTGAGATAAAAATTAATTTTATTAAAGGAAGATAGAAAAATATGAATTGTGCAATTTTTTAAAGGCTTTGAGGCTAATCTTCCTTGCAAGCAGTAATATCAACATTGTTCCCAAACCTCTCGCTAAAGAGACTATGCTTCTTTTTTTGAGATATACTACCACAACTCTTATGGTAATTGCCATACTGTAAGTAATTGTGAATCAAAAGCCATGCATAATTGATGTTTCCATTGCTCATTATAAGGAGACTTCTAAAGATGCTATTTTAGTAGACCCCTATAGTCTTCAATAACATAGGACTTCCACAATGTAATTCTCAAATGTAAAGAGAACTATTTTTACTTGTTATGCTATCCATAGTAGTAATGCTATTTATACACAAATTCCCATTAAAAATGTCTATTTATTAAAAAAACTGGTTGTGCAGATTCAAGATAAGCATGCAACATGCTATTACAAGTTACCTTGCTACCTATTTTAACAAAAAACTATCACCATGAAATTTGAATTTCTCTAAAACCTTAAATGTCTAATATTATAGATGTTATAGTGGATTTTTTGAAATTAATGTTAATAAACTATTTAAAAAGTAATTTTCTTTTAAGTTTAATTGATTAATATTTAAAATCTAAATTTTATTTTAATTTTTTAAAACTATTTATGAAAATAATTTCTTTGAGTTCAAATTTGAATAATCTATGGGACATTCTATATACATTTTAAATTTAATATCATATTTAACAATTATCACCATATTGAACGATAGATATTCCAATACAACTTTAAATGTTTTGAGGTTCATTGCATTTATTTTTCATATAGTTTATTATTGATGAAAAATGAGATGAGAATACAAATGGAGGATATGCTATAATACTTTTGCATGCTCATGGAGATAGCCACTCTGGACCAAAAACTATAATTGATAAAAAGACGATATATCGATAAATTAATGATGCACACAACCGATACAACTTTGTTACATTTATGTTACATGTATTTTGATCGAATTTGTTTTTCCAGGTGTAGAGTCCACAACTCTCGATTTGAGCCAGAGGACATGTGGGTGATAATGCGTCAGTGCATTAATTGGGAGCTACAACCAAGCTTACAGATACCTCCATTAGCTGTTCAAATTACATGATCCTTGCCTCATACATTTATGGGTAGATTGGAAGTTGCATACTGAGCGTTATGGCAATGGATCATTCTGTCTGGCGATCAGATGCGAAATTATGCAACCTCTTGCAACCTTTCACTGGTGTCAGCACTGGTATGACAACAAAATCATTGCAAAATAAGAACTTAACCAATAGAATGCAAGAAAAACAAAATAAAATTTATTTTTTAGTCATATAGCTAACTAATTGGGCAGTCAATGACTTACGAAATGTGTTATACCTGCTAGCAGCAGGGATAATGCCTAGTGGGCTACATGGAAAATATATGCATTGTTATTAAAATTAATGATATATTTTTGATAAAAGTTAAAAAAATTGAGCAGAAATAAATATGGGATTGTTATTATTTATGATTTTAAAATGACATTTCAAATATTAAAAAGCTATTTTCAAAGAATGCAATGTCTTATTATTTATATATGTTTTTAGTGAAATAACTATTTATTAGTATTGTTGTCGTCTAAGATCTACACTTAAATGTGGGAAAAGTCTTTAACCCCACAAGGTTTAGTCTTCAAGGCACAACACTTAGAGAAGGGTCTGTCAGCTATTCCCAAATATCTCTATTTAAGCTCTCTCCTAACTAAGCTATGGTGGGTAGTCCCTACATATGATTATTGAAGGATAAATTGTTGAAGACAACAAGTTCTAAGAAACAAAGGGCAAGACAATTACCACTCAAAATAACTTGAACTAAAGATGAATTGGCAAGTATGAATATTAATGAGCAAATATACATTAGATATATTAGATTAAATCAATATCACATCCAATGAAATAATAGATGAAACACTAGTGCCTTATAAACAATGCTCGAATAAAGTTACAATACTTGCAAAATGATGCTTCAAGTTATTAGATAGGCAATGTTGCAAAACAAGTGTTAGCACAAGAGATCAATTACAAAATTGAGATATGAGTGATAGAAATATTTGCAAGATAGATAAAACTTATACTTGTAATGTTAGGATAGATGATCCAATAATATAGAACAACATCAAAGGACAATAAGCATATCATTCAAAAGACAAGTACAATAGTAACACAATATAATACTTGTAAGTAAAATGTGATGCTCACAATTCAACTTGTGCAATGAACAATTGCAAGATGAAACGATTTTATGTGAGTGTGTGATGCAAGTGATGTTGGTAAATTTTAATTATGTGCCTAATCTATGGTGAGACTTCCCCTCAATTTCTCAGAACTTGGTAATGTTGGGTATGTGTTATATTCTTTCCACGACTAGTCACACACCCTAGGAAAAAAATTTTGGTCTTTATTTTTCGGTGGGCGGACCCGCCCATGGTTTTGTGCAAGGGTTTGCACATGGTTTTGGGGCATGATGGTTTTCAGCCCCTGGTATTTTGTAGATCCGGTCAAGTGAACTACGATTATGTTCTAATCCAGGGTTAATGGATTGGGGTTTATGTATGCTTCGAAATGTATATATATGTGTTGTAACACTAAAAGGAGTATAATGAAAAATCAAGCTGGTCGTCCTGATTTGGGATCCAGAGGAAAAATCTCTGAGTATATCTGTTTCATGTTTTATGCTCTCGCTATTATTTATTTTCTGTTTTTAAGATTCGTTTGCAAATAATTTCTGTACAGGCTTAAAACCTACAGGTAAGGACTGAGGTGAATTGTAAGAAGGCGAGGACGATGAGGCACTTAGTTCGTCATTAATGATACCCAGCTAGACTCCAAGACAACCCACATGCCTTCGTTCCTACAAGAGTTGGACCACAAGAGAAATGCGAGGTCATGTATTTTACCTTTTCTCCAAACTCAAATTTGTCAAATTGAATCAAAGTTAGGGAAGTTACCCTAAAATTTATATCAACCAAGATTATGCTTGGAGGTAAACTTTGGAAATGCAAAACTAGATCTGATATGGATATGAACTGCAACTGTTAATAAAATGTTTCAATCAGATACAATTAGAACAAGAAGTTTCAAATAATGAAAAACCAATCCACTTACAATCAAGATTACTTTGAGCAAAAAATTAGCTTATAAAAATGGTCAATGAAGCAAGTATAATTTATTGAATGGAACAAAGTGAATTAAATAAATGTTAATTAGAACTAAACGTTAGAGAAATAACAAAAATGATTCAATATCAACCAAGGTGCTGAAATGTGAAATGAATTATTGATATGTTATAATGTGTTATTAAGAGTACTTAAGAGAAATAGAGCAAATATGAGATCTAATAGTTAGAGAAATTAGTGAATTAGAAAGAATACTTTAAATCTAAAATACAAGTGAGATCAAGACAATAGTTGCTCGAATGAAATTTAAATCAAATAGCTAATGGAATTACAAGAGAAATTATATCAAATAAATAACAATGAAGTCTAGATTTAACAATGACCAAGTGAAGAAATTCAAGAGATTAGATTTAATATGTAAAGAACATGAAAATGAAACTAACCCAATAAGAGAAAGATACAAATCTAGATATTAGATCTAAAGACTAAGATAACAATGAAATGAAAACTAAACTGAGAAGTCAGTCACCACCACAAGAAGTCCTCCTTTCAAATAAGGAGGTGGGATACCATGGGAAATCCCCAAGCTCCCTTAAAAGAAAATATATTTTTATTTATATTACAAAAGATAAACCTCTTAAGACAAGGGAGAGGGCATCAAAACCCTTGAGAAGGGCTTACAAGATTTAAAATTTGAAAGGAAAGTACCTCACAAGCCACAAGAAACACAATAGGAAAACTACAAGGCTCTCAATGAATTACAACAAGATTTCCTCAAACTATTTGAACCAACCTTCACCAAATCACCACTTCAAAATCCTATCCATCCAAATCGAAAGAAATATGTGCAAAGAGAGAAGGGGATGTCTTCTCTTGCTCACGACCTAGGAATATTATGCTTCAAAAGATTTAAAATTTAATTATAAGCCCATATCGAATGTGATCTCCTTGAAGCAAGATCAAAACCCTTTAGAAAAATCACCTTCACTGTAAGATGTCCAAGGATTTATCAATTTCGTGTAAAAAATATCTAACACAGCTCCAATACCATGTACAAATTATATGAATGGACTAAATCTGATCATGCAATGTACTAAATCAAGATAATGATTCCTTCTACTATATTTGCGGAATATAAATTTTAATCGCTCAATCACATGCAAGTAAGAGAAATAAGTAAATAAATACACAACACCAGATATTCATGGAGAAAGAAAATGCTCAAAACCCCTCCATATATATTGTATAATCAACCAAGGAATCATGAAACAATACAATGTATTTGTGATCACCACAATCTCATACACTCTACCAATTGATTCACATTGATCTAGGAAAAATTGGACAAACACATAGCCAATTATCAACCTACCCTTAGACTACCCTGCTTACACAATCCCTAGAGAATTAAATCCCTATTAAATAGGAAATTCAGCCTTCCTTGATTGCGCAATTCATCATGGGCTTCCTGTGGTTTTATAATTGCACCTGGGCAGTTTGCCTAAAATACAACTGACAGTTTACTAGCCTTGAACCTTTGTCTCAAATGGGTCTCCACCAGAATTAGCATGCATGCAACTATAAATAGTGAATCATTAATTGGTAGATCACTACTGGTAAATTACATTGATTTTAATTCACTTGATATTCCACTAGCTCATTAATCAAGTAGAACTAGTTAAACTGATTTTAACTCAATTAATGAGAGTTAATGGATACCACTCACACCACACTAGTGGTACAACTGAAACTGGACCCTGTAAATAATAGAATCAGTCTACATGCCTATCCTTTGACCCTCAACTCGAAATTCTTGAGCTAACTAATTCTATCACACTTAGTTAACTATTACAAGTTGTTATGCGACAATATTACAATAATTTTCCAATTTATTTAAAAATTGGTTGCACACTAATGTGTCGCTAGGATCCATCACTATGTGACATGTGATCCCACACCAGTGTGTGTGTTGTTTCTGGATGCCAATTTCACTGTTTCTTGTTGCAAATTTCAACACTCCCTCTCAACAAGAAGGGAATCAATCTATCCTAATCCAATACCTTTGGAATTTTCTTGCATGCAACACTTCCTAGTGTTGTTCGCACATGAAACTCTCCTGAAACTGAATAGCCTCCAAACCACTGAATCAGTATAATGCATCTGTCATCAGAGTCTTCTGACTGCTGGTAGCTACTGCACATGTCTACTGGAATCTCTGCACTGCTGAAATCTGCATCCATGCGGTCTGCATTGCTGCCAACTATGATATGTGCTCAAGTATCCGACACCTCTCATTCTAATTTCTGTCCCCCTGACATCTGACTGCATCAATCTATTTGATCCTTACTGCTACTTTATTGTGGGCTCCTCATAGCCATGTTCGATCCATGAGACACACCATCTTAATGGGCCCTGCCCACATTTATTCTTGGGATCATATCTACACATCGCCCCATCTCACACCTGGAGGTATAGCTGCATGTACTCCCTCTACCCATCTGGCCCAAAATTTACCCCTCCTGGAGGTCTCTTTTTGCTTCACCTTGTAGATCCATCTAAATCCAACCATTGAATTCCCCAATGGTCTTGGGACCACTTCCCATGCACTGTTTCTGATAATGGAGTAATACTCCTGAACCATGGCATCAACCCATGTTGGCTGCTGCACTTCTTCCTCAAAAGAGGATGGTTCTGTCACAATACACTCGCTCATAAAAGCCATGTATCCAATATACCTGTCTGGGGACCTTCTCTGCCTGCGCTGTGATGTAGGTGCTCCTACATGCTCTGTCGCATATAACATCAATATGTCAGAGTCTCTGGTGCGTTTCCTATTGTTAGAGTCAGAATATGCATTCTGCCATCAATGATCAATTTCATTCCTTCATTTTTCATTTTAGGTGTCTCATTCTGAAATTTTTATATCATTCCTTTAGGTCATGCTAAAAATTGTTTCACTGATGGTAGCCTCCCTTAATAAAACTTCACTCTCCCTCAGAGAACCATATATTTGCTGACTCGCCTTCCATATCTTCTTGAGCATAATAACACCTATGAAAATGCTCATTTCAACATGTCTTATCTCAGTTAAAGTCAGTCATGGAGATTAGATTTCAAAGTCTCATTAGGTCATTAGGGTTTTGTCTTTCAAGGTCCAAAATGCATTACTCCATCCAAATAAAGTCAGAAAACATATGAAAGCGACTCAAAGACATTCTATCTTCCTCTACCGAATATCATCACTATGTAACTATTATATTTTTCAAGTTGTAATTTTGATTTTTATGATTTTAATATCAAAATGTCATTTTGATATAAAAATTAAAAAATGTAATTTATTTTTTATTTTCAAATGTAATTTTATGTTTTTTATATGTAATAATTCATTTCCTAAGTTGCCAACTCAAGCACTCTTTCCAAACTGAAGCACAGAAAGTCAAACTCCATCAGCTGATCAATCTGCAAAACAAAAAGTCAGAAAAGTCAAAGAGTATCAGTGTCAAAGTTTGAGATTTGAAAAGTGACCATAAGGAAAGTGGGTCTTTTAAATTATAAAACAAATCCACTGGACTATAAAAGCCCTCAACACCTTAAGACAAAGCTCTTTCGTTTCAGTCAGCCTTCAACAATCTTCAACAAAGGAGAAAATTCGAATTTCAGAGTGTAACTGAGCGAAATTTGCTGGTCACTGCACGTTCTCTAGGTCGCTTGGTGTTTAGGAGGGATGCTACTTGTTTGGTCGAGGTTTGCAGTGCAAAATTGCTGGTCATTGCACGTTCAGGAAGGGTGCTGCATGTTTGGGAAAGACACTGCACGTTCAGCAGGATGTTGCGCATTCACTCAACAAGTGTCACAAAACCTCTTTTAGCCTGCCACTCCACCAAATGATGCCAAATCTCTACAAATTCGTTCTTCAAAGCTTCATTTATCAGTAAGTAACCCAACCATCATCTCATTGATGTATTGTTGTGCTTCATAGTCATTCAAACTTATTTCTAAAGAAAGAAACCCTAATTCTTATTTAAACCTAATCCCTAAACCGTTATACACTTCCCTTCATGTTCCTATAAAAATTCTCCCATTTCCCTATTTCCCCATTTCCTAAATAATTTCATCCCTATAGCCTTAAGTCCTAGGGTTACTTACCTAGGCTCCCTTCACATTCCCATTCTCTTCATTTCCCAGCCTATAGTTGATTGACCTAGATGAGGAAGATGAAGAAAAAATCACAAATGCAGCAATCAAAGGTAAAGAGGCTAAGATTAGTGAGCTCCAAACTAGTCTTGAGCGGGCCAAGTATGTGATTCACTTCCTTGAGCATGAAAATCAGTAGTTGAAGACCAAGCAGGTCATTGATGAGGTGAAATGCATCAAAGCACAAAAAGAGGTAGAGAAGGCTAAAGCCTTGTTTGAGGAAACATTAGAAAATTTTGGTGAACTCGATGATGATGAGGATCAACCTTTAAGACAGGGACCTCAGAATAGAGGGCTGAAAATAGCTCTAGCCCTAGAGAGACAAAGGGAAATTGACCTAGCAGACCAACTTACACTAAATTAACAACTTGCCCTAGAAATTAGCAAGAAAAAGGAACCACGGATTGATAGAGCCAATCTACATTTGGAGAAGTTGCTAGAGAAGGCCAACAAGGACAATGACTTGTTGAGGACAAGAATCAAACTTCATTCCCGGAAAGAGAGAATTGCATTGGCTAAGCTCAAAAGAGCCAATGCCAAGATTGAAGTTTTGACCAATCAAGAAGAAAAAGAGAAGTTAGACATACTTGGTGAGGTGTCACTCCATGCCTCAAACACTTTATGAGCAAGTACCCTCACAATTTTGACAAAATTTTGGCAAACTTAGCATTTTGTTCATTTTTGTGTTTTTGAGAATATTTTGCACACAGAAAATTTGCTAAACGGGTAGCGCCTTGGATGCTATACTCTTTTTGGAGCATCTAAATGAAAAATGGCCACCAACATCAGGTTTTTATTGATGAGGACATCAAACCTATGAAGTTTCAGAGTTTTTGGAGGAGAATTGGTCCATCAAAAAGTCAAAAAACCATCAAAATTTCATGTTTCTGCCTCAAAATCTGCTTAGTCATTGCGCGTTTACTAGTCTTGGGAGAAGAATTTTTTTGCAGGGAAAATGAGCACCATTTTGAAAACTGGAGGTCATTCTGGAAAGAAGACTCAAAAGGATTTCCAACGAGCCATCATGGAGCAGATTTGGATACCAAGAATGCACTCAAATTCAGCCTTGAAAAAAGGTCATTTTTTTTGCCTAGACGTTGCACGTTTTACATGAAATTGTGTTTTTTACAGTCTTCAGAATTTTTTTGAGTTTCACTCCAGTTTTGAATTTCACCTTGGGAAATGTTGAATTTACCTATGTAAATGATCAAGATGAATGTAATTATCATGTTATTACTATTTACTAGGGTAAATACATTAGGTAAATCAAGCATATGAGGTGTAATGAATCAATTCAATTGAGATAGGAATGAGTCACTTTTCTCATCCTATACTCTAGCTATCAGTTCAAATTTTTGTGTAATATCTCCCTCACCTCATGGATTCGACCCCTGAGGATGAGTGGAGGTGGTTTTCATGTCTATTTAGCTCAGTTCTTCACAGGAGTCAAGGGTTGGGAATCAGTTTCATTTTGCTACTTGATCAAGGGAACTTGTACTTAGTTTTGGCCAAGCTAATAAAGAGGAGTTGTAGCTACATTTACGGGATACCTGTGGTATTGAATGAATTTAATTGTTTCTTCTTCAGCCACATATGTTTGAATGTGTTATTCATTTTCACTTTCATATCTATGTTATGATCTTTTATAAGTTTGAAATTCAGAATACATGCTAGCCATGCTCTGTTTTGGATAATTGATCATATTTTGTTTCATTATCTTTTGTCTGAGATAAATACATCTCTTATGATTCCCTCAACCTCCTTACATTTTAAAAACCATTCCACAACCATTCTCTTCAAGTGATTGGTATTATACCTACCTTTCCCTATTCATCCATGCAACCCTAAATCTATTGCCTTGACCTAGCTTTTCCTTGACCTAATTCCATTATCCACTGATGTAACCAACCAAAACCAAATCAAAACAACCCCTTGCACTCATTATCTAGCCTAAAACCCAAATTTTTCCAGCCCTCCTGGCTGTGACCCTTTTGGAGAGAGCCCTCTTCGGCTTGATCGGGCTAGCTATGAAGTCAAAAGCTTGGTTTGTGGTTACCTCTATTGGGATCTCTTATTTAGCCTTAGATATCTGGTGGAGTGATAACATACTGGTGTCGTTGTCGGGGAAGGAAGAGACACAATTTTCCCTGGGTGTACGACAAAGATCAATTGGAAACTGATCCGTTGGATGATAGGATCGAGTTTCGGAAGGCTGATTTCATAAGTGTAGTGCCTCACAATGTATCTGACTTCTACAAGATACACCAGATCGAATCCAGACCCTGATCCAGTTGACCCCGTTGATGATATGGAGAAATTATTTTGAAGACATCGATATAAAACTCCACAAATTTAATAAAGACCAAATCTGTTGGTAAGATTAGTATCTCTACTTGCAAAATATCTTTCTCTAGAAGATATACCCTATGACATAAAGTTTGAATTATCTTTATTCAAGTCCAAATCTGAAAATTCCTTGTCTGATATAGTTTTTGATCCTCTAATATTATCTAGATTAAATCTTTGTTAGAATTAAATTTAAGTTCTTTGAAAGATTGGTTTTACAAAGAAATCATGCCTGAATCTGACCTAGACATTAAAGAGTGGATCAAATTTTATCATCTTGAAGAAGTTTTTGTTACATATAAACCTCAAAATCAGTCAATATCAGTATATTCATCTGCACCTTTGACTTAATCATACATACCTACTACTTCAACACCAACAATATCAGCTCATTTACCCATTCATACCATCCCTCAGGTTGTTAACCTAGTACACCATCCAGCCGGAATTATGGCTCATTTTGGACCATTAGTGCTCCTTGGTAATCTTGCTGATTTGCCTCAAGGGTATGGTCAAAGGCTTCCCCTTTTTGATGAAAACTATGAAATCACTGCCCTTCAACACATAACCAAAATCACAACCTTTATATATTTGGAGGAGTTAGATGCAGATGATGCCAAGATGCGAATCCTCGCACAAAGTTTTTCAAGTGAAGTCAAATTCTGGTTCCGTGACCTAGCAGAAAATTAAATTAGGACTCCCATTGAAATGACTGATGATTTCTTAGCCAGGTGGGATGAAAATAAAAACCCTTTGCAGATCCTTGCTGAATATGATTCCTTGAGATGTAATCCCAATGAATCAGTGCCTGATTACAGTGCCCGATATCTCAGAATTTATAATTCCATTCATAATGAAATGAAACCACCTCCTGGTTTAGCCCTTTTGCGTTATCCCGATGCCTTTGACCCAGATATGGCCTATTCATTAAGAGAAAGAAATCCTGCCACCCTTGAAGATATGATAAAGAATTCAGTAAGCGTTGAAGCAAATCTATTAATTAAAAAGGCCAAACTTAAAGGTGAACACAAATTCACTATCAAAGAGGAACCATCCACTTCATCTGATACCAAATTTTATGCCCTGTTGAAAACCATGGAGAGAATGGTTGATAGGATTTCTATTTCAGATAGATAGACTGAGCCTCAAATAAGAAATCCAAACTTCCGAGGCCAACAACAACCTTAGTTTTGAATAAATCAATGAGAACAAATAGCTCCCGAAACACAACAACACCAACAAATCAGAACACCACTTCAACATAACTATGCCCAAAGTGATGAAGAGGAAGAACTGATGGTAGAAAATAATCTTCTTTTCACAGCCGATGGTCAGCCCATTTTTCTCACCGAGGATGAAGAATATGTGGAGAATACAAGTTCACCTAACGACAAAAATTTCATAATGGCGAATGACCATGAATTATAGGTAGAATCTGATGACTATCAGAGAGGGTACCTAAATGCAATGAGTTCCCAACAAAGGCAGTATACCTTAAGAGGTCGGGATGTTCCAATAACTCCACTTCTGAAGAAAATAGTTCAGCAAGAAGAAGCACCACC
This sequence comes from Pinus albicaulis, assembly GCA_034641835.2. Lineage (NCBI taxonomy): Eukaryota > Viridiplantae > Streptophyta > Pinopsida > Pinales > Pinaceae > Pinus > Pinus albicaulis. Next base: position 360,769,096 of record CM076581.1, read on the forward strand.
GAAACAAGTTCAGAATAAGGGTAAAGAAATTGTAGCAACGAACCAGAACAGAAATAATCAGCCTAATACACATGCACCAGTCAAAGAAAGAGACATTCAGAGAAAGGAAGCTGCACCCAGAGATCATGCAAAAAAAGGGATGCTATCACGAAAGAGGTAGAAAAAACTACACCTTTTAATTTTGAGTCTGAAATTTATAAATTAAAAGTGTCTATTCCTCTTACTGAATTGGTCAAATTGATAAGTTCAAAACCCATGTAGCCAAAACCTTAAAAGTTGACCCTTTATCCAACATGATTAATGTAGAGGATGATCAACCTGAATTGATATTTGGTCTCGCCATTGATGTCCAATCCGAAGATATTGAAGTTCCACCATTCTATCTGAGTCTTAAAGTTCATAAGTGCATTATTCATAATACTATGTTAGACTTTGGGGCTTCTCACAACCTCATGCCCAAAGCCATAATGGAGAAGCTTGGCCTTGATATTACCCACCCATATCATGATCTATACTCTTTTGATTCTGGTCTTGTCCACTATTTATGTCTGATCAAAGATCTAGTGGTCTCCTTAGAACAAATCCTAGCAAAAAATGTCCTTATGGACATGGTAGTTGCTGATATTCCACCACGTTTCAGTATGTTGTTGTCGAGATCCTAGGGGGCTAAATTAAGAGGTACACTATAGTTATGATTTTCTTATGCCACTATCCCTGTCTTTGGTCAAATGAGAAAGCTATATCGTGAGACCAAAATGAAGTACATGATCACTAATAAGGAAAGGCCTAACAATCATCCAATCAATGCTGTACATGTAGATTTAGAGTCTTTCATATTGTACAATGATTCTGGATTAAATGATATAGATTGTCAAATAGTAGAAATAGAGGACGTTCCCAAAGTTTAATATTGTATTAGAACACTGATAGATAAGAGAGAAAATCTCCCTACTGTAACCCAACAACCATCAGAGAAGGCAGACAAAAATTCAGAGCAACATGAAGAATCAGACCACCAAATAGTGTCAAATCAAAATCAGGAGTTTCAGCACCTTGAAGAAGAAGAAGATGGTCTTTGGAGCCTGGAATTTGATGGTTCTGTTGGAAAAGACGAAGATGGAATTGGTTTATGGATCCATAACCCATGGCAATAGAAAAACAAGGTCCCAAATAGTGTAAGGTTGTGTTCCTATAAACTAGCGTTTGATTGTACAAATAATGAGGCTAAATATGAAGCACTCATTACTGGTTTGAAAATTCTGAAGAAATTGGGAGCTAGGAGAATTTCAGTCTACGGTGATTCAGAGCTAGTGATCAAACAAATAAAAGGTGAGGACCAAGCTAATCACCCCAAGATGAGGTAATATAGGAATGTAGCATGTGACATTTTAAGAATGTTTCCTGAATACACACTTAAGGGAGTGCCTAGATTTCAAAACTTGATGGTTGATTCATTAGCTACTGCTACGAGTAATTTAAGATCTAGTATGTTTTCTAATAAAAATTTAGAGATCCATATAAAGCACAGGCTTGCCATTCCGGATAAATTGAAATTTTGGCAAGTTTTCTGGGATGATAAAAAACTGAACAATTTCGAGCAGAGTGAAGGAGAATTTGAAAATTGTTCTATGGACGAGGTATATGATAAAAATGTACAAGTTATTGAAGCAGATCAGATTGATATTATTTAGTTAAAAGACAATAACATTCCGAAAGGTCTCATACCTTTGGAAGAGTTGTCTGATTAGGATGATGTGGCGAGAAAACAAACTTTGGTTCCCACGGAAAAAGGAGTAGAATATGTGAATATTGGAACAACTGATCAGCCAAAGTTCATCAAACTCTCAAATTCCTTGCCATTAGAGGTAAAGCCTAAATATATTGATTTGTTTACTGAGTTATCTGATGTATTTTCTTGGTATTTTTCAGACCTAAAGGTGTACAATCAAGATATCATTCAGCACACAATCTTGATCAAGCCAAATTAGAAGCCCTTTAGACAGAAGCTTAGGAGAATTAATCCAAAATTGTTGCCATCCATTGAGAAGGAGGTAAAAAAGCTTTATAAGGCAGGAATCATTGTTCCAGTCAGATTTTTACATTGGATCTCCAATTTGGTTCCAGTGTAGAAGAAGACCGGTGATATTCGACTTTGTATAGATTTCAGAAATCTGAACAAAGTGTCGTTGAAAGACAATTACCCGCTGCACAATATGGATCACATACTTCAGCGAGTTGTAGGAGCCAACATGATGTCATTGTTGGATGGCTACTCAGGCTACAATAAGATCCTGGTACATGAAGATGATCATGATAAGACAACATTCACTACACCATGCGGGACCTTTAAATATGCCAAAATGCCATTCGGTTTGAAGAATTTCGTGCCCACTTTCCAGTGTGCCATGGACATAGCTTTTGGTAATGAAAACAATGTTTTCCTGGTAATTTATTTAGATGATCTTATTTTTTATTCAAATTTAGATGAAGAGCACTTACATCATTTGAGAGTTGTATTCCAGCGGTGTAGAAAGTTTGGGATTTCCCTAAATCCTAAAAAGTGCCTGTTTTCTATGGAAGAGGGTAAGTTGTTGGGACACATCATCTCAAAAGATGGAATCTGAATAGATCCCGCTAGATTTGAAGCAATACAGAAAATACATTTCCCTAGAAAAAAAATGAAATTCAAGCATTCAATGGTAGGATGAATTTACTACGCAGGTTTATTCCCAACCTAACAGAACATCTCAGAGAATTGACCAATATGCTAAAGAAGGAAAATGATGTTAGATGGTCAGAAAATGCCCATAAATCATTCAGCTTGGTAAAATTTTCTTTAACTACTACTCCAGTGTTGACAAGTCCTGATTATTCTTTAGATTTCATCATATTTTATTTTTCTTCTGAGCATACCTTGGCAGCAGTGCTTATGCAGAAAAAGGATGGGACAGAGCTGCCTATAGCATTTTTCAGTTGCACCATAAGAGATGCAACTGTTAGGTCCCTCTATTACTAGTATAGTCCCTTATTGTTGTTAGTGTAACCCCTTATTGTTATTATTGTACCCCTGTAACCCCCATATTGTTATTATTGTGCCCTTAAATTATTTTTTTTAGGTCGGCTAGGATTACATTGTGGCCCCACTAGGATTACAATGTGGCCCCATGGACTCCTATATATAGAAAGGAGGTTTTGTAATTTGTATCATCCAAGAATTGTTCATTCAAATAATGTATTGGAGGTTTCCCGTTGAAGAGGCTTATTTCTAAGATGTTGATATCTCTTTTCTTCTATTTTTGGAGTTGGTTTCACAACATTTGGTATCAGAGCTTTGGATTCTAGGGTTTCACTGCTCCAAACAGGTCATCGTGGAATTTTCGCTATAACGTTTTTTCTACGAAGGTTAAGAAGCTGAAATTTTTAGAGTGCGAAGCTAAAATCCTGAGGAACATCATCACAAAATTTCAAAGCTTGGTTCATAATATTTTCAGAGATATGATCTGTGGAAGTTAGGGCTTCTTGCAGGCTTTTGAATTTCACTTAAAATTGTCATCACAGAATTTTCGCTATAACGTTTTTTCTACGAAGGTTTAGAAGCTAAAATTTTTATAGGGTGAAGCTGAAATCCTAAGGAAAATCATCACAAAATTTCAGAGCCTGGTTCGCAATATTTTCAGAGATACAATCTGTGGAAGGCAGGTCTTTTTCAGGCTCTCGAATTTCATCTTAAAGAGTTGATCGTGGGGAAATATTCATAACTCTTGCTCTGAGCTTCGGATTGGAATGCCGTGAAATGTGACTGGAATTATAAGGACTGTAGTTTCCTCTCTATAAATTTCAGAGCCAAAGGAGCAAACAGTGACACGTGGCAAGTCGTACAAGTTCGCTCTACTGAACTAGTCCATAATTAGGTCATTGTGGGAGATTGGACATAACTTTGCCTTGAAGAATCAAAATCAAGTCAGACGTGTGGCATGTGAAAGAAGATTCAGTGGAATACTACAGGGCTAAATTTCAGATATTGAGGATCTGAAAGGATATAGATAAGCCAATTTCAATATTGAGCTCCTCAAAAGTAAGTAAAAGGTGTGTATTTTTTTTTAATTTTTTTTCCTAATTACATAATTATTGTTTGAAGAATCGAGTTGAATTGATTCCAGGGGCATATTGTAGAATAGATATCAATATTAGATTCTAAAATGGCCCCTAAAAATAATTCAACACCCATTAAGCCTTTAGAACGCTCTACTATGACTCATGAAGACGAAGAATGGAAACATGACATATCAAAATTACAAGAGCAAGTGCAACAAATTTCACTCTGGCAATGAGCAACAAAAAATGACATGGAAGTTTTGAAGAAAGGCATGGAAACTAAGATTGATGGTTTGAAGAATGGCATGGAAGATAAGATGGATGACATGGAAGCTAAGATGGAAAACATGAAGAATGATCTAAAAGCAGACATGGAAGGTTTGACAAAGTTGATACAAGAAATGTTCCCTAATGGTGAAAAGATAGTAGAGGAAACTCATGATGAGAACAAAATAAATATTAATCATGATTTCATAAACTCTAATGTTGGATGGAAGAACCACCATATTCCAAATATGGATATGAGGAAGTTTGATGGCAAGGATCCCGTAACATGGATACTACAGATGGAGCAATATTTTGATCTCAATAGTGTGCAAAAAACACAAAAGGTATGCATTACAACTTTACATTTAGAACAAATACATTTGTATGGTATCGATGGCTTTGATCCCATAAGAAAATTGTCACTTGGTCAATTTTTATGGAGGAAATGATAGCACATTATGAGGATACAAAGACCAACACCTTCTTTAGCCAATTGATAAATACGAAACCAAAGAAAGTATTGGAGTGGGGGAGCACATTGAGGACTTCCAAAAATTGAATATAAGGGTAACTAATATTCCAGAGGAACACAGGATTGATCTCTTCATAGGTACTTTAAAGGATAACATCCAACATGAAGTTCGCATTTTGGAGCCTGATTCATTGGATAAAGCATTCAGGTAGGCAAGAAAAATTGAATGTAAAATTATGGAGACAAGGAAGCCTACCACTAACTTCTATAAATATGGAAGTGTTGCTACTCCTAGATTTCCACAACCTACAAAAAGAGAAAAAGGGCTTTGCTACAGTTGTGATAGCAAATACACTAAAGGTCATAAGTGTGCTGAGAATAAATTATTTTACATAGATTGTGAAGAGGAAGAAGAAAATGAACAAGAATCTTCAAAAGAAGATGATATACACCATGAACCAGCCCTAGAAGAGGAAGAAATGAGTCTGACCATATCGTGTAATGCATTGGTAGGAATTACCACTCCTCAAACTCTCAAGATAGAAGGACATGTTAGGAAGAAAAAGGTAATAGTGTTGATTGATTAAGGTAGTACCCATACTTTTATTCATTGTAAGGTAGCCAAGGAATTCAATTGTTTCCTATACCCAACACCAGAATGTCAAGTGATGGTTGCAAATGGAGGAACTATAAATTGCTCTAGAAAATGCCATAATATCAACCTAACCATGGGGGAATATGTAGTGAATATTCCAATGCTTTCCATTCTTATGGGAGGTGCTGATGTTGTACTAGGAGTACAATGGTTACAATCTTTGGGGACGGTAGTTTTTAATTTTCAAGAACTTTTCTTGAATTTTTTTTCAGAAGGAAATGAAGTCGAATTATGGGGTATTAAAGGGAAGCCGGGAAATATAATAAGCTCTAATGTCATGACAAAGCTTCTAAAGAAAGAACAATGAAGCGTAATTTCACAATTATTCTCACTAGAAGTTCCAACATCAAAATCATCTATTTCTGCAGATCTCCAAAAAGTCTTGGACAATGATTCCAAGGTGTTTGAAACTCCCAAAGGAATCCCAGCTATTCGTGATCATGATCATGCTATTCATTTGATTCCAGGAAGCGTTCCTCCAAACATTAGGCTTTATGGATATCCTTATGTCCAAAAGAGCGAAATTGAATGTATGATTGTAGAAATGTTAGAGGCAGGTATAATTCAACCTAGTCAAAGTTATTTCTCTACTCCTGTAGTATTGGTAAACAAGAAGGATGGATCATGGTGCATGTGTCCGGATTATAGGGAGCTCAATAAGCTCACCATTAAAGATAAAATTCCCATTCTTGTGATTGTTTATCAGATACAAAACAATGAAGATATCCTTCCAAAATATGAGTTTTCCTGCTAAAATATGATTTTTCCCTCCTCATCATGTTTTGGAAATATTGTTTGAACTGGAAGATTTTCACCTATAGCCTTCTTTAAGCATGAAACATGGAAAACTGGATGCACTCGTGAAGAAGCAGGAAGCTCCAATTTGTATGCCATAGTACTAATCTTTTGCAACACCTTGTAAGGACCATATTACTTTGGCGATAATTTATTATCCTTATTAGCTTGCTTGAGGGACATTTTTTTGTATGGTTGTAGCTGTAAAATAACCCAGTCTCCTACATCAAAACTTCTCTCATTGTGATGTTGATAAATATAACATTAAATTGGGTCATTCTACAACATATTATCCGTAGGGCAACAGATTGGTAGAATCTTCCAACAAGTCTCTAATCAGAATCATCAAAAAAATGTTGGAAGCTAACAAGAAGAATTGGCACAAGAAGCTAATAAATGCACTATGGGCAGATAGAGTAAGCAGCAAAAGATCCATCGGCATGTCTCCATTTCAGGTAGTTTACGAGGTAGATATAGTTTCCCCCACTTCATTGGCTGTCCTAGTCATGAAACTTCTGCAAGAGGTTGAAAGCGAAGAAAATGATATTCAACGAAGGATAAACCAAATGATCCACTTACAGAAAGCAAGGGAAGAAGTGTTCCAGAACACTTCCAAGCTTCATGATAAGATCAAGCATATTTATGACAGGAAAACTAAACAAGATGATTTCAAGATTGATGATGTGGTACTCCGCTGGGATGCCAGGAATGAAGACAAAGGTAAGCACAAGAAGTTTGATAATCTATGGAAAGGTCCTTTCAGAGTTGTAGCTTCTTGTGGACATAATGCATATCTCTTAGAAGAAATGGACGGGAAAAGTTTCTTAGGAGGGCCAGTAAATGGTAGGCTCCTGAAGCACTATCTCTTCTGATATGAAACTTATGAGAATTTTTAATCCTCATTGTATATATCAGTTTAATATTTCTGCAAGTGTGAAGTGGAACAAGCATTGGAGTTCAGAGCCCGAAGTGAAGGCCATGGAGCTTCATTGAAGTTTCTACTTTTTCAAGTTAAGTTTTCATTAGGGTAAGTTCAGTTTTTGAGTCTTTATTTCAGTTAAGTTAAGTCAATTTGAGTTAGTTTCATTTAGTTTGTGTCATTGAATTGTCAAAAATCAATCCTACCTTTAAGCTTTAGTTATTTTTGACCGTATTGGCCCAATGGAAGAAAGCACTGATATACTCAACTCAGAGATATATGGTTCTTGAAACCATTTTCAGAGCTTCCATCCCCAATAAGGCCAATGTTAGAGTCATAATATGCATTCTACCATCAGTGATCAATTTATTCCTTTATTTCTCATTTTAGGTGTCTCATTCTGAAATTTTTATATCATACCATTAGGTCATGCTAAAAATTGTTTCAATGCTGGTAGCCTCCCTCAATAAAACTTCACTCTCCCTTAGAGAACCATATTCGCTAACTCACCTTCCATATATTCTTGAGCATAATAACATCTATGAAAATGCTTATTTCACCATGTCTTGTCTCAGTTAAAGTCAGTCATGGAGACTAGGTTTCAAAGTCTCATTAGGTCATTAGGGTTTTGTTTTTCAAGGTCCAAAATGCATTACTCCATCCAAATAAAGTCAGAAAACATATGAGAGTGACTCAAACACATTCTATCTTCCTCTATTGAAGATCATCACTATGTAACTATTATATTTTTCAAGTTGTAATTTTGATTTCTATGATTTTAATATCAAAATGTCATTTTGATATAAAATAAAAAATGTAATTTATTTTTTATTTTCAAATGTAATTTTATGTTTTTTATATGTAATAATTCATTCCCTAAGCTTCCAACTTAAGCACTCTTTCCAAACTGAAGAAAATAAAGTCAAACTCCATCAGCTATCAACCTGCAAAACAAAAAGTCAGAAAAGTCAAAGAGTATCAGTGTCAAATTTTGAGATTTGAAAAGTGAACATAAGGAAAGTGGTTCTTTAAAATTATAAATAAAATCCACTAGACTATAAAAGCCCTCAACACCTCAAGACAAAGCTCATTTGTTTCATTCATCCTTCAGCAATCTTCAACAAAGGAGAAAATTCGAATTTCAGAGTGTAACTGAGCGAAATTTGCTGGTCACTGCGCGTTCAGGAGGGACGATGCGCGTTTGGGGAGGACGTTGCGTGTTTGTTCGAGGTTTGCAATGAAAAATTGCTGGTCGCTGCGCGTTCAGGAAGGGTGCTGTGCATTTGGGAAAGACACTGCGCATTCAGCAGGATGTTACATGTTCACTCAGCAAGTGTCACAAAACCTATTTTACCCTGCCACTCCACCAAACGATGCCAAATATTTGCAAATTCGTTCTTGAAATATTCATTTATCAGTAAGTAACCCAAACATCATGTCATTGACACATTGTTGTGCTTAATAGTCATTCAAAATTATTTCTAAAGCAAGAAACCCTAATTCTTATTTAAACCTAATCCCTAACCTGTTATACACTTCCCTTCACGTTCCTATAAACATTCTCCCATTTCCCTATTTCCCCATTTCCTAAAAAAATTCATCCCTATAGCCTTAAGTCCTAGGGTTACTTACCTAGGCTTCATTCACATTCCCATTCCCTTCATTTCCCAACACTTCCTTTCGCTTCACATTCCTACATTTCATTCCATCACCCTAGGGTTTTTGACATCAATTATGGCTGAAGAGGAGAACATAAGTTATAGTGAGGAAGAGAGGTAGAAGAAAAAGCCATATAAGAAGGGAGGGAATATCATCATACATGAACCAACAACCACTAGAGAGCTTATGACATCTCCCATCACTGTGTCATGCTTTAAGCATGTAGGATGTTTTGAATTTTGTGAAAAACTGCAAAGAATCTAGTACCACCCTATGTTGACAAGATTGTTCATTTCTAATCTTCATGACAAACATGTCACCCTTGTTGGGATCAATTTCACTATTTCCACTGATATTATTAATGCAAATTCTATAGGGATCCCAAATGTAGGAGAAATATGGTTTAAACAAGGGAATCAGAATCGTAATTATTACGAGCCATATCTTAAACCAGGGCACAAGAATGAAAAAACGATGATTTTTCCTTTCTCCAACCTCCTTGACAGATATTTCCCCATGATGAAAATCATCATGAAATAATTCACGTGTGAGGGAATGTTTTCTAGACTTTATTCCTATCATATCTGGCTCCTCATGCACTTCGCTAGGGTCAGAATGCTTCATATACCCTATTATCTCAACCAGAACATTGATAAGATGACATTTATTGCCCAAAAGAGAGATTATGATCATCAAATGTACAGTCTCTTCCACCACTCCCTCATCAAAATGATGTCATGCATCAACTTGATCAGTTAAACATTACATGGGACACCTTCATATCCAATGATATTTTCACTGCCCCACCTAGTCAGAATGGCCAGAATGCACCTTCATCATCTCACCCTCCCTCATCTATCCCTCCATCTCAGCCTCATCTATCCCTCCATCTACCCCTTTTGCTCTTTTTTCTTCCAATTTTTGTGGTGTAAACCTTGTAGGTTGTGGAATTTTAGGAGTAGCAACACTTCCATATTTATATATGTGAGTGGTAGGCTTCCTTGTCGCCATAATTTTACATTCAATTTTTCTTGCCAACCTGAATGCCTTTTCCAATGAGTCAGGTTCCCAAACGTGAACTTCATGTTGGATGTTATCCTTTAAAGTCCCTATGAAGACATCAATCATGTGTTCTCTGGAATATTAGTTACCCTTATAATCAATTTTTGGAAGTCCTCAATGTGCTCCACCACTGAAACCTTTTGTTTGAGATTTATCAATTGGCTAAAGAAGGTGTTGCTTTTTGTATCCTCATAACGTGCTATCATTTCCTCTGTAAAAATTTACCAAGTGACAATTTTTTTACAGGAGCAAAGCCATCGATACCATACAAATGTATTTTTTTCTAAATGTAAAGTTGCAATGCGTACCTTTTGTGTGTTTTGCACATTATTGAGATCAAAATATTGATCCATCTATAGTATCCATGTTACGGGATCCTTGCCATCAAACTTCCTCATATCCATATTTGGAATATGGTGGTTCTTCCATCCAACAATAGATTTTATGAAATCGCGATTAAAATTTATTTTGTTCTCATCATGAGTTTCCTCTACTATCTTTTCGTCATTAGGAAACATTTCTTGTATCAACTTTGTCAAACCTTCCATGTTTTCTTTTAGATCATTCTTCATGTTTTCCATGTTGCCTTTCATTTTTTCATCGATCTTAGCTTCCAATTCATCCATCTTAGCTTCCACGCCATCCATCTTAGCTTCCACGCCATCCATCTTAGCTTCCATGCCTTTCTTCAAAACTTCCATCTCATTTTTTGTTGCTCTTTGCGAGAGAAAAATTTGGTGCAGTTTCTCTTGTAATTTTGATATGTCACGTTGCTATTCTTCATCTTCATGAGTCATAGTATAGCCTTCAGAAGGCTTAATGGGTGTTGAATTATTTTTAGGAGGAATTTTTAGAACCCAATACTGATATCTATTCTACAATATGCCCTTGGAATCAATTCAAACTGATTTTTCACACAAGACTTATGCAATTCAAAAAACAAATACACACCTTTTTCTTGCTTTTGAGGAGCTCAATATTGAAACTAAATTATCTCTGTTATTTCAGATCTTCAATAACTAAAATTTGGCGCTGTAGTATCCCTATGAAGCTTATTTCAAATGCCATAGGTCTGACCTAATTTGGATTCTTCAAGGAAAAGTTATGCGCAATCTCCCACAATGACCTAATTATGGACAAGTTTAGTAGAGTGAAATTGTACGATCCACGTATCACTGTTTCCTCCTTCGGCTCTAAAATTGATACAAAGGAAACTACAGTCTATGTAATTGTGGCCACTGTTTACAGAATTCTAATCCGATACTCAGAGAGAGAGTTATGACGATTTTCCCACGGTTACCTCTTTGAGATGAAATTCGGGATCCTGAAACAACCCTAACTTCCACAGATCATATCTCCAAAAATATTGTGAATCAAGCTCTAAAATATTTCCACTCAGGATTTCAGCTTTGCTTTGTAAAATTTTCAGCTTCTGAAACCTCGTAGAAATTTTTTTTATAGAGAAAATACCACGATGATCTGTTTAGGTTAAATTCAGGAGCCTGCAAAAAGCCCTAACTTCCATAGATCATATCTCTAAAACTATTGCGAACCAAGATCCGAAATATTTACAAGAGGTTCCTTAGGATTTTGGCTTCGTGCTGTAGAAATTTTAGCTTCTGAACCTTCGTATAAAAAATGTTATAGCGAAAATGCCACGATGACCTTTTTGGAGCAGCGAAACCCTAGAATCTGAAAGCTCTGATACCAAATGTTATGAAACCAACTCCAAAAATAGAGGAAAAGAGAGATCAACGCCTTACAAATCAGCCACTTCGAGGGGGAAATCTCCATTACATTACATAAATGAACAATTCTTGGATGATACAAATGACCAAAACCTCCTCTATATAGGAGTCCATGGGGCCACAATATAGTCTTAGCCGACCTAACAATAATAATGTAAGGGTACAATAATAACAATATTGGGGTTATAGGGGTACAACAATAACAATAAGGGGGCTACACTAATAACAATAAGGGACTAAAATATTAATATAGGGACCCAACACAGCTCCATTCACCCGATTCATATCACATTGAGCCTTCTTCTTCACCTTTTTATAACCATACATCATCATCACATCATGATTTTGAGTCATCAAGCAGTGATGAAGAAATTGAGACAAAATGGGCTAGTTTGGTTGAGGTTGAGCCATTGCCCAAAAATTACCAGAGAGGCTATAAGCATGTGTTTGCTTCACTTGGAGTGAAAGGGCCATGCCTTCTTCATCAACATAGTAGGTAAATAAAGGTAAGGAACAGGTGATAGAGCTAGTCATTCATGATGAGGAGGATAATCATGAGACAGAGCAAGAATTTCAGTTGATTGAACTAGATGAGGAAGATGAAGAAAAAATCACAAATGCAACAATCAAAGGTAAAGAGGCTAATATTAGTGATCTCTGAACTAGTGTTGAGTGGGCCAAGTATGTGATTCACTTCCTTGAGCATGAAAATCAGTAGCTGAAGACCAAGCAGGTCATCGATGAGGTGAAATGCATCAAATCACAGAAAGAGGAAGAGAATGCTAAAGACTTGCTTGAGGAAATTAGAAAAGTTTGGTGAACTTGATGATGATGAGGATCAGAATCTAAGACAGAAACCTAAGACTAGAGGGCCAAAAAGAGCTCTAGCCCCAGAGAGACAAAGGGAAGCTGACCTAGCAGACCAACTTATAGTAAATGAACATCTTGCCCTAGAAATCATCAAGTAAAGGGAACCATGGATTGATAGAGCCAATCTACATTTGGAGAAGTTGCTAGAGAAGGCCAACAAGGACAATGACTTGTTGAGGACAAGAATCAAACTTCATTCCCGGAAAGAGAGTATTGCATTGGCCAAGCTCAAAAGAGCCAATGCCAAGATTGAAGTTTTGACCAGATAAGAAGAAAAAGAGAAGTTAGACATACTTGCTGGGGTGTCACTCCATGCCTCAAAAACTTGATGAGAAATTACCCTCACAATTTTAAAATTTTTCTGGAAAACTTAGCATTTTGTTCATTTCTCTATTTTTGAGAATATTTTGCACACAGAAAATTTGCTAAATGCATAGCACCTTGGACACTACGCTCTTTTTTGGAGAATATAAATGAAAAATGGCCACCACCAGCAGGTTTTTATTGATGAGGACATCAACCCTATGAAGTTTCATAGTTTTTGGAGGAGAACTGGTCCATCAAAAAGTTAAAATACCATCAAAATTTCATGTTTCTGCCTCAAAATATGCCTGGTTGCTGCACGTTTACTAGTCTTGGGAGAAGAGTTTTTTGATAGCGCAAATGAGAACCATTTTAAAAAGTGGAGGTAGTTCAGGAAAGCTGACTCAAAGGGATTTACAACGAGCCATCATGGAGCAGATTTGGATACCGGGAAGATACTCAAATTCAGCCTTGAACAAAGGTCTTTTTTTTCTTCCTGGGTGCTGCGCATTTTACAGGAAATTGTGTTTTTTTACAGTCTTCAGAAATTTTTTGAGTTTCACTCCAGTTTTGACTTTTACCTTGGGATATTTTTAATTTACGTATGTAAATGATCAAGATGAATGTAATTATCAGGTTATTACTATTTACTAGGGTAAATACATTAGGTAAATCAAGCATATGAGGTGTTATGAATCAATTCACTTGAGATAGGAATGAGTCACTTTTCTCATCCTATACTCTAGCTATCAGTTCAGATTTTTGTGTAATATCTCCCTCACCTCATGGATTCGACCCCCAAGGATGAGTGGAGGTGGTTTTCATGTCTATTTAGCTCAGTTCTTCACAGGAGTCAAGGGTTGGGAATCAATTTCATTTTGATACTTGATTAAGGGAAATTGTACTCAGTTTTGGCCAAGCTAATAAAGAGGAGTTGTAGCTACATTTATGGGATACCTGTGTTATTGAATGTCTTTCATTGTTTCTTCTTGAGTCACATATGTTTTAATGCATTTTTCATTTTCACTTTCATATCTATGTTATGATATTTTATAAGTTTGAAATTTAGAATACATGCTAGCCATGCTCTATTTTGGATAGCTGATCATATTTTGTTTCATTTTCTTTTGTCTGAGAGAAATACATCTCTTATGCTTCCCTCAACCTCCTTATATTTTCAAAGCCATTCCACAACCATTCTCTTCAAGTGGTTTGCATTATACCTACCTTGCCCCATTCATCCCTGCAACCCTAAATCTATTGCCCTGACCTAGCTTTTCCTTGACCTTATTCCATTATATATTGATGTACCAAACCAAAAAAAAATCAAAACAACCCCTTGCACTCATTATCTAGCCTAAAACCCAAATTTCTCCAGCCCTCCTGGATGTGACCCTTTTGGAGAGATCCCTCTCCATCTTGATAGAGAAAGCTATCAAATCAAAATCTTGGTTTATGGTTACCTCTGTTGGGATATCTTCTTCAACCTTAGAGATATGGTGGAGTGATAACACCTACCATTTATGGTGGATGGTTCTACATGAGTGGTTTCTGCCACTCCATGATCCTCTGCTTGTGGCTGCTCCACATCTCAAGGTTCATCCTTTGGAACTAAGAGTTCCTCATCTGCATGCAAGTCAAGATGCTTCTTAAGGGACAATCACATGGCTTTCTCATAGTTCCCCATGGTACATCCCTTACATGTGTCTATCTGCGCAAGTGTACCCTTTGGAAGACCTGTAGAAATTTGTTGCATGATCCTCAAAGCACTATGGTGTAGATGACCCAATCTCCTGTGATATATCTCACCTGTATCCCGACTCATCTCCTTCCCTACTTTACTGCTCAATGCTACGCAACCATCTACATCAAGTTTGTAGAGGTTATTCACACGAACCCCAATCCTCTTTACCTGTGTTGTGGCTTTGTGATGAAGGAACACCTTTCCTTCACTGAAAACCACATCATATCCAAGATCCTCCAACATAGCAACTAAAAATATATTCTTTTTCAAGCCTGGTACATGCATGAAATATTTTAATAAGAAAGGTTTACTTGATTGTCTCTGGAAAGTAACTATACCAATCCTGTGTTGAAAAGTGTAACTAGGTCGGTCTTCATATTGACTATGTAATTATATGTAAGGAAGAAGACAAATATAATAAAATGTATTTTGTAAGATTTTGTTATAGGTTAAATAACCTTCTTCTTGATGTCTATCTAGGGTTTTGTCTTCTAGGTAAAAACGTAATTTAGTGTCATATGTATATGAACAATCTAGTCTAGTATATGCTCCAAGATCTTGTCAAAGAAATCATGGAAGGAGGATTATTCAACTCTCAATACACGCTGGAAGATAAGCACAATATTGAAGTCAACCTTCAACAACAAGATAAGTCGATTTTCAAACTAAAGGTATGGTCGGCCTCAAGACATTCTGTCTCTATAAATACCATTGTTCTGTGGATCATTCTAAGCAACAAGTTTTCGGTCATCTTTGAAGTTTAATGCAGATAACAGTATGAGTTTAAGGTAGATGTTGGACAGGCTTTCATGTAGATCTCTTACAAGTTACATGCCGGTTTAAGAGATATACATTCCGGTGATATCTTGCTGTAATAAGTTCCACGACTAATTGAAATAAGAGTGTGGATTATCCACTAGGTGAAGTGCATATTATACTGAAGAATTTATAGTGATAAAAGGTTAATTCAAGAACAATGTTTATATATATTGAAGTACGGATCTGTTTATATATTGAAGTGCAGATTTGTTTCTATATTGAATGTGGATCTACAACAACTTTGTTATAGTGAGGAAACCTGAACAGATCAACCATAGGTAAATCTGCAGATGCACCATAACAACTAAGTGCGGACCAGATAGGGAATTAGGGAAACAAATAAATGCGGATAAAGGTTAACCTATGTATGCATAATTGAAGGAAGACAAAAGTCCGTGGATATAACAGTTTGTAATAGCAAGTGGTTGATATACATAATTAAGAACTGGGATATCAAGATTAAATGAGTAAAGGCTGAGAAAATGACCATAAGGAGAAGCAACAGTAATAGTGAGGAAGGTAAATCATTGATTTACCTTCCCACAGTTCAAGCTATTCAAATACAAGCATACACAAGGTGAAGATTGAAGTTTTGAAAGAAAATCTAGGTCTAGGGTCTAAGTCTGGGTCTTGATTCTTGTCATTTGAAGATCGATAAGAAGAATTCTTTGCGGGTTTTTCCTCTCCAAGAGGGAGAGGTTTTGCCCTGGCTCTAGGAGCCTAACCTTTGTGTTTTGTGTTTTGATAATTGAATTGATTAAATATTAACATAACTAAAAGAAGTGAAGACATAAGTATGTTCACAAGTAATTATCAAGAAGAGAATTTTATTAACCTACAACCTTTCAAATTCTCAACATGGTTTCAGAACTAAGTTGCTGAACATAAGGGCTGCTTGTCAACAAAGACACTCAAAGAAGCAAAGATCAAAGTTTGGGTTGTAAAGACAAACCAGTTTGCAAGGAAGACTATCCAAATACTTCATGTGAGATCTCCTACCTCATTCAAATGATCAACTCATTCGGGAAATTAATCTATGGCATCAAAATATTTGCACTCAAGACATTGTTTGAAGGAAATCTCAACTTCTGAAGATAGTCATTATAATCAAGGGTTCAAGTACAACAACATTGTAGAAAGGAAACCCTTGACTTCATTCTCAATCATCATCAAGGAAGCTGCAAGAAAATCCACTCAAGTAAGTATTCATTACCCTATCTATCAAGATGCCTTATTGTAAAGAAATCAACAAGCTGGTTGGGTCATCAAACTTCAGTGCATGGAAGAAGAGAATTGACTTGAATTTAATTGAAGACGAATTAATGGACTATATCGAAGGATCTTATGTTCAACCTCCAAAAGAAGATATTTCAGCCCATGCCAAGTACATGAAGGGAGAAATTAGAGCCTAAAGGATTCTCATAGAATCCATCAAAGACTCTCTCATTCCCTATGTATCAAAACTAAAGACTGCAAAACAAATATATGAGAAATTGGTGGAGCTAATCTCTGTGAGTACTACTGGAGAAGAAATCTCTCTGAGACAAGAACTATACAAAATGAAATTATCAAGGGAAGCAGGAATCACTCCATACTTTATGAGGATTTCTGAAATAAGAGATCAAATGCAGGAACTAGGAGAAGTGATGTCTGACACTGAGATGACAACATTGGTGTTGAATGCTCTACCAGAGGAATGGGGAAGCTTCACTTCTAGTCTATATGGGTATTAAAAATGTTGATCAACGGTTGTCATTGATGTCAACCCAAGCAGCACCAGGGGCTAACCCAATATTGCATGGGAATTTTGACCTACAAAATTAATATATTATGGGTCAATAATGCTTTTGATGGTTTCTAATTTTCGAGATGTTTCCGTTGATATATGGCACGTCATGTAATTCTTCACGGTTTGAGAGATATTCATGTTTGAAGTTTGTACCCCCAGTTAGTGGGCTAAAACCCCACGGGGTTGGGGCATGGGTCATTGAAAAGTCATAATTAATATATCTTTTAAGCTCCTCAAATCCATCCCACGCTCACTTGTTGAAGCCCCTCTTAACTTAAGCATTTATATAAACTGTGATCCTCATTTCCTCCTTATGCAAGGGATTCGGCCATCTGAAATAGGTCATATTGGAATTTTCGCTCTAAATTTTTTTCTACGAAGGCTCAGAAGCTGAAATTTTTATGAGGTGAAGCTAAAAGCCTGAGGAAGCTACAGTAAAAATTTTAGATCAAGGTGCACCATATTTTTGGAGATATGATCTGTGGAAGTCAGGGTTTTTGCAGGCTCCTGAAATTCATCTCAAAGAAGTGACCGTGGTAAAATCGTCATAAATATTTCTCTGAGTATCAGATTGGAATTCTGTAAAAAGTGGAGGATAGTGCACAATATTTATTTTTTTCTCTACCAGTTTTAGGTCAAATGAAGAAACAATGACACATGGCATGCCGTACAAATGCGCTCTGATAAAAAAATCCATAATTAGGGCATTGTGAGAGATTGGGTATAACTCTATCTTGAAGAATCAAAATTGGGTCAGACCTGTGGCATTGGAAAGATGAACCAGAGGAATGCTACAGGACCGAAAATTAGATATTGAGGATCTAAAATAACATAGATAAACCAGATTCAATATCGAGCTCCTAGAAGGAAAGAAAAATATAGATCAAGTGTTGTCAAGGATTGCAAAGGACCATAATTTCTACAGCAGAAAAGAAAAGAAAGGTGCAACAGAGGGTAGCATGACAAGGGCAGCAACCAAGGTGCATAATAGTAGCAAGAAGTTCATCATATGAAGTCTTGAAGTGGGCAAAACTGTATACAATCATTGTAAAGGTATCATTGTACTTAGTCATTTTAAATACGTTATTTTACAAATTGTACTAGTATCTATCTGCCAAGGGTTGAAGAGGCAGTTTTGGGAAGTCTAGGATCATCATTAGGTGGTTGTGTCAAAGTTGGGGTTATGGTCTAGTATATATTATTCTTCTACATTATTCTATATCATTGTAAAGTGGACCATTTTCTCTGGTACGAGAGTCCATTCTTCTTGTAGGGTGGTGCTAGGGTGAGTTGTAGCTCATTGGGTGTTGGGGCATCCGTTCAGTTGACTACTGAAGAATCTTGGGCGTTGGTGCGTCCATCTAGTGGGAGCTGGAGAAGAATGCTTTTCTAGATTCTATGAAGTTGGAGCTTTATTTTCAATTGGAGTTGAATATTAAAGAATTATTAGAAAAGCATTAGGTGGTTTTTGTCCCAGAGTGGGTTTCCACCTTAAAAACTGTGTGCATTTGTGTTCCTCTTTTTTGCTGCTATCATTGTACAAACACTGATAATAATTGAATATTAACTAATGTTCTAATTGAAAGGAATACTGTTTCACCCCCTCCTCTCAGTATTTCCAACAAAAAAACCACTCCATTCCATGATTTATGGTCTCTATGTAAAATAGAGGAAACAAGACTAAAGGCCAAAGCTGATACATGACCAAGTGAAGAGAATCATGCCTTTGCAGCATCATACACGAAGAAAGGAAGATTCATAAAATTTGGCCCTCATAATAAAAGAAGGAATATGGACAAGAGCGATGCTTTGGAAGTGATGAGCTTGGACATTATAAAAAATATTGTCCTAAATCTGGAAAGGAGAAGAGGAAAAAGGAAGAAGCCCGTGTCACTTATGAAAGAGAAGAACCTAACACTAAAAGATCTAAGAAGGAGGAAGAAAGAGATCTCTATTATGATTGAGATCATCTTCCTCTGTAAGTGATCCCTGACTAGTTGTAAAATTATATGATAGCATGTACATTAAGAAGCATCTCGATAAAAGCATGGAAGGAGCTCTCGGGGAAAGAGCTTCAAGAAAACCTCTCTACTAAAAGTAAAGCCGTCATCAGATCAAGGGTCATCATGGAGACAAAATTTTGGGATGTGATGACATATTGTTGAAGCAAGTCAAAGGAATGAGGCTCTCCATTCAAGAGAAATTTCTACAAGATGACTCAAGGGAAAAAGGTATGAGGTATGTATATATATGCTGACATTGGATGCTGTGAAGTCGTGTCATGTGGTTGTAGGTAATGGACTTCTATACTTAGAAGTATGATATATGGAGGAGTATCTCTCAATGCATGGACACATGAAATCAACATAATATGTCCTCATGGAATATGAGGTAGTTGTATATGAACTAGAAACTAGAAAAGTTGTATGTTCTTGGGAATCAAGAATGTGCAGAGAGGAAGAGATCATGAAATGAAACCATGTCAAGAGGCAGTTATCATCCAGAGGCCAAGTAGATGTGACTAGGATATCTCCTGGGAAGATATGTAGACCCTGATGGAAGTTTGGTAAAGAAGAAGACCCTTAGAAAAAACATATCATTAGGAGATGTGCCAATCTATATGAAGGATGTCGATGCCTACATGAAGATTTCATGGTGAAAGATCATCACTAAGGTAACTTTTGTTCTAAAAGTTTATATGTTTATTTGGATGAATGTGTGCAGGGCTACTAATCATGAGAAAGGATGTTTGATCCTTGGAGATGATTTGAAGGAAAGTAACATGGAATAATAGTGGACCAGATAAGAAAGACTGACGAATCACTTTATGATAGTTGAAATGAATTAGGATGAAAGTGATGGATGATTTTTGCCCTATGAAGCTAAAAGTTGGAGATTCCTTGATATCTAAATCCATGACATCAAGGACATGAATTATTCATGAGCAGTTGGGTGTCTCACCATTGCTGCTGGAGGTCCCTGGTTAAGAGGGAGCCTGATGATAAGTTTTTTACTTGGAAGAAACTTGGTAATTCCTAATAATGTGATTATGTACATTCCTTGCATGGAATGAGTACATTCCCTTGTGGAATAGGTCCTCCCTGGTTGAGAGGGAGAGATAGACACATAATTCTGGTCTTGGGAAGACATAATGGAGAATTGGGTAATCATCTGGCATTCGATGCTCTTTGAGAATGTGTTAGGGAATTCAATATAAGTGTAGTCGGGGACCGATATTATTTGAAGGCTAGCTACCCAAGAGAAGAATAGTCCAATAAGGTCATACTTTGGGAACACCTGAGCAGAGTATGTACCTTGGAGAGACAATGACGAAGGTGTTGATAAGTCATGTTTCTCGCCAGCATTGCAGCCCATTGTCTCGTTGAGAGATGGGGCTGTTAGTCAAGGCCTTGCACTGGGACAATGCTGGTTGATATGATGCTATACAGATGCGATTACCAATTTGATTCTTCTGATGAGATTCTTTAGTTTGAAAGTGACCATGCATGTGTATGAATACCTCCCTAGTTAAGAGGGAGTGTTGAAAAGTGTAACTAGGTCGGTCTTCATATTGACTATGTAATTATATGTAAGGAAGAAGACAAAGATAATAAAATGTATTTTGTAATATTTTGTTATAGGTTAAATAGAATTCTTCTTGATGTATATCTAGGTTTTTATCTTCTAGGTAAAAATGTAATTTAGTGTCATATGTGTATGAAGAATCTAGTCTAGTATATGCTCCAAGATCTTGTCAAAGAAATCATGGAAGGATGATTTATTCAACTCTCAATACACGCTGGAAGATAAGCACAATATTGAAGTCAGCATTCAACAACAAGATATGTCAGTTTTCAAACTAAATGTATGGTCGGCCTCAAGACATTCTGTCTCTATAAATACCACTGTTTGCAGATCATTCTAAGCAACAAGTTTTCGGTCATCTCTGAAGTTTAATGCGGATAAAAATATGAGTTTAAGGCGGATGTTGGACAGGCTTTTGTGCATATCTCTAACAAGTTACATGCCAGTTTAAGAGATGTAAATTTCGGTGATATCTTGCTGTAATAAGTGCCACGAATAATTGAAATAAGAGTGCGGATTATCCACCAGGTGAAGTGCGTATTATAATGAAGAATTTACAGTGATAAAGGTTAAATCAAGAACAATTTTTTATATATATTGAAGTGCGGATCTGTTTCTATATTGAATGTGGATCTGCAACAACTTTGTTATAGTGCGGACACCTGTACATATCAACCACAGGTAAATCTGTGGATGCACCACAACAATTAAGTGCGGACCAGACAAAGAATTAGGGCAACAAATAAATGCAGTTCAAGGTTAACCTATGTATGCGTAATTGAAGGAAGAGGACAGTATGTGGATATAGCAGTTTGTAATAGCAAGTGGTTGATTTACATAATGAAGAACTAGGATATCAAGATCAAATTAGCAAAGTATGAAATAGTGACCATAAGGAGAAGCAACAGTAATAGTGAGAAAGGTAAATCCTTGATTTACCTTCCCACAGTTCAAGCTATTCATATACAAGCATACACAAGGTGAAGATTGAAGTTCTGAAAGCAAATCTAAGTCTAGGGTCTAAGTCTGGGTCTTGGTACTTGTCATTTGAAGATCGATAAGAAGAATTCTTTGCAGGTTTTTTCTCTCCAAGAGGGAGAGGTTTTGACCTGGCTCTAGGAGCCTAACCTTTGTGTCTTGTGTTTTGATAATTGACTTGATGAAAGATTAACATAACTAAAATAAGTGAAGACATAAGTACGTTCACAAGTAATTATCAAGAAGAGAATTTTATTAACCTACATCATTTCAAATTCTCAACATCCTGGTAGTGCTATACCTCCCATCATCACCCATCTCAATGTGCATATGAAGATCCTTCTCCTCCAAGCTACTAAAGAGTTCTTTGTTTCTCGTCATGTGGAAAGATGCTCCAAGTTCCAAGTACCACATAGATCCCTTCACAGTTTATGCCATGCATGCGATGAGAGAGAAGTCCAACTCAAGCTGTGAGGCCAAAGCTTCACCTGCTGTAGCTCTTGGAGCCTTCTTGTTGTTGTTATTCTTTTTGATTTTCCTGAGCTTGTCCTTGAGTGCCAATTTTCTGTGGTCACTGATACTTTGAAACAGATCTGTCAAGGCCTTCCACATAGAATATGGGGTTTCCTTTCCATGGAGACTCGAGACAATATGATCTCAAACTCCCTCTAACAAGATCCTCCTCGCCTTTGCTACCTTCTTCTGCCATGCATCACAAAGTTGGGTATATGATGCTGCGGGCCTGGGAATATCATTATCTATGAATTCATTCAACCCATTGTCCTCTAAAAATGCCTCCATCCCATCCTTCCATGCAATATAATTTAAACTACCCTCGAGTGCATATTCGAGTCTCAAGCCATTGAAAGACATCTTGATCATCTTATAGCTCCAAAGAAGGTACTCACAAATTTGAATATTGTTCAACACAAACTCAATTTCTTCTCCACTATTGTGATTCTTGGCGCTCTAATACCATGTATAAAATCTCTAACAAATCTCCAATACCATGTATAAATTATATCAATGGACTCAATCCAATAATGAAATGTACTAAAGCAAGATACTCAATCCTTCTACTATATTTGCGGAATATAAATTTCGATTGATCAATCACATGCAAGTAAGAGAGAAGTAAATCAATACACAACACCAGATATTCATGAGGAAATAAACTGCTCAAAAACCCTCCATATTTATTTTGTAATCAACCAGGGAATCATGAAACAATACAATATATTTGTGCTCGCCACAACCTCATACACTCTAGCTATTGCTTTAGACTGACCTAGGCAAAATTGGAAAAACACATAGCCAATTATAAACCTACCCTACTTATGCAATCCCTAGAGAATTAAAACCCTATTAAATAGGAAATTCAACCTTCCTTGATTTCACAATTCATCATGGGATTCCTGTGGTTTTATAACTTCACCTGGGCTGTTTGCCTAAAATACAATTGATAGTTTACTAGCCTTGAACCTTTGTCTCAATTGGCTCTCCACTAGAATTAGCATGCATGCAGCTATAAATAGTTAATTACTTGGTAGATCACTACTGGTGAATTAAATCTATTTTAATTCACTTGATATTCCACTAGCTCATCAATGAGTTAGAACTAGTTAAACTAATTTTAACTCAATTAATGTGAGTTAACTGATCCCACTCAAACCACACTAGTGCTACAACTGCAACTGGACCTTGTAAATAATAGAATCACTCTACATGCCTATCATTTTACCCTCAACTTGAAATTATTGAGCTAACAAAGTCTATCACACTTAGTTAATTATTACAAGTTGTTATGAGATAAGATTACAATTAATTTTCCAATTTATTTAAAAGTTGGTTGCACACTAATGTGTCACTAGGATCCATCACTATGTGACCTGTGATCCCACACCAGTGTGTGTGTTGTTTATGGATGCCAATTTCACTGTTTCTTGTTACAAATTTCAACATTTCGCAATAGGAGATACGATCAGGCCTCTAAGGCTCATGACTTAGAGAAATAAAGTCCCAAGGGTATGCGGCCTGCTAAAAAAATTTGTTTCAGATCTGAATTTTTTTAATGACCCCAAATGAGGCTTTTCCAAATTGATCTCAGATTTAACCTTTGAAATTAAATCTTTTTACAAACCCTCCAAGGATATTCACTTTAGATTGGAGGAGACTCATTATGCTTGAAAACTAAGGAAATGAGCTCAAAAATGGTAAACGACCTTCAAAAACATCGATATGCTAGAAAGTTTAGACGTCTAGGAGAGAAGGGGTTTTCCCTATGTTACACCAATTTTTAGTCATCTAACCTGTTACTATTAGATGGACCAAAGTACACCATGCAAGACCAATTTTACCATAGTAAAATTACTTTCATTATGAAAAATAACTTAGTAATCCATAATTTATTAAGTTGTTTCTGGTCTAAACAGGAAACCCCATGAGGAATAATTGAATAAATCCTTATTTGTTTGATTTTCCTCAAGGGATAATTAATTAAACAAGTGTTTAATTAATATTCCTAGTCATATTTAACCCAAAACAGGAAAATTAATTTGATAAATCATTATTTATCTTATTATTTTCTAGGAATAATTATTTAAAACATTATTTAAATAATGTTCCTTGTTAAATTTGACTAAATAATTTATAAATAATTGAATAAATCACTATTTATTTAATTATTGCTCAACCAGATTCTTAAAATATTAAATAAATCATTTATTTATTTATTATTTATTAATAAAGGGATTTGACCAAATTCAAATTCTTTTTCCCTCCAACAAAAATAATAAAATATTCCGTTAAAGTTGGATCTAGATTTGGTTAATAATATTTTAATTATGCACAAATGTCTAGACTAACTCAATAATTTGTTATAATAGAAGGTTTTTCCCGTTCATTCACTACCATTTGTTGCCTAAAGATCACTTTGGATCTATTCTCTTGGTCTGACTTTGATCCTCCATCATTGTCATATTTTTCTACTTTTTGAGCTCCCTTCGAGTTCCATTTTTGTCTGGGTTATCTGCACCATCAAGAGAGATCTTAGATCTGAAGCATTGAGGACATACAAGAACCCATCCCATTAAGGGGGACTAGTAACATCTTTCTATGTTCCCTTCCCATGTGTCATAATACAAAAAATTCTTTAAAAATTCTTGTCTTGTTCATTGGATGCATGGAGCAACTCTTGCTTATTATTTGTTGTTTAATGTATTTAACTGCATAGATCTGGATTTTTGTAGCATTTATTCTAATCACTAACTCTAGATCTAAGGAAATTGAAAACCATCTTTGATGTTAGGGCTGTTTGTTATGCACAGCTAAAGTGATATTTTTTCGTACGCTTGCGATTAGAATTCACACTAACACCCTAAATTTTTTTTTCAATTTTCCCTTGATCTTCAACCAAATCCACCTAGAACTCATTAACCCAAAAACAAACCCTTACTCTTTCCTTCAGATCTACAATAAAACAACAAGAAATGCCCAAAAACATATACAAGATGAAAAAAATTATATACAAAGGGTTACAAAATATGTTTAAAAAATTTACAATAGGTAATCTAAAGGGTATGAGGAATCCTCTGCCCCTTAGAAATCCAAAATAAGCTCTTTAAATCAACATATATTTTTAATTAAACCATGATATAGAGAGAATAGATAAGATAAATAATTTTTTCACAAGCAGTGGCCAAGAAACCCGTGCAATATTTCATTAGATAAGTCTTTGATAGCAACCAAAGTAGGATCTTCCACTTCTATGTCTTGGGAGTTGGTTGGTTCAACCATAAACATCCCTTAATACTAAATATCTAAAAAAATGGAATGATCTCTGCACATTGAGGATGAAATTTTTTAGATCACAAGGAGCCAAATAACATAATGAAATAAATGCCTAGTGGTTCAATAAAAAACCTACTAGATTCACTACCTCTAAAGTGTTTCTCTAAACTCAAATACTAATGTAAGATACATGTAGAAATAGTATAACCACCAATGGAAAGTGAAATAAAAAATATTTAAATTAAAACCAGTAGAACATTAAGAACAAAATTCAAAAATATTTTACCATAAAAGATAGAAGAAGAACACCACTATGAATTAACTGCAAAAACTTCCTTTATTATTCAGAAAAAAATGGAGCTTCCTTAGCCAAGAGCTCGATTACAGTGATCAAGAGACCAAAAATTATACAATGAGGAGCATGATATTTCTTATATAGAGAAAAATTAGAGAGTGAGACCCCTCCAAGTGGAAAAACGGCTAGGTCTGTTTCGTTTTTCAACTTTGACAATGAGAGAATTCAACCCCCTTGAAAAACCCCTGTGCTAGCCTTGGGTGGAAGTCATTTGCGTTGAAAGAAAAGCTAGTTTGACTAAGATTTGATCCTGGAGTGGTTTGGACCACTAAATTATTTTTCAAAATTTTTCTGCTCGAAAAATTCTCAGTCTATTCAACCAACTTGGACGATCCTTCTTAAAAAATCAATTTTCTGGGAAATTAATTCCTTTCTGGATCAATGAATTTGTTGTGGGACTTTTCCTTAATTTGTGGAGATTCATTGAATTTTTAATTTGATCCCTTTCTTAGTGAAGTCCCCATCCATTTTAAATTATTTTTCCACTTGGAGAGAATTTTTATTTGGTCTCATTTTACTTTTCTAGATAAATTCCAGCTAATTATTTGCCATTTTTTGCGAGAAATTAGAAAATATGATTTTAGAGGGGTATAAACATATTTTTCCACCCTCAAAGTGCGTCTAGATAAAAATATGAGGTGTTGAGATCTAATTTTGACTACGCATAACCCCTAAAATTTCTATAGACAACAAGTTTTACATTTTACATCACATATTGCATAAAAATCCCATTGGGCGGGGGAATTTTGAAAATTAAAAACTGACCCCTAGACATAACCAAATTCTACGAAACTTTAGACATAATCTAGTACGGAATTTTACATCGACTTTATATGCAAGGACTCACATAATACTTTATCATCAAACCTCACTCTAGCTTTGGGGTATATTTGGGAGTAAAAATTTACCAATTATATAGTGTTGAGAAATACAAATAATTAGCTAAGGAAAACAAAACTCCATATTGTGAAAACTCTAGAAAAAACTCTTAAGCTACATATATGTGTTACATGGATCTATATTCATCATACTAGATTTTTTTTACGTCATCCCCACAAGGCTTAATTTGGTTTACAATATGATGACCAGAAGCTGAATGATGATGATGAAGTTCTGAAATTGGATTGCCATGACCGTGATGGACTGCTTTGAATTGTACTCTAACATGGAGTCTTTGAAAATTATGATGTTGAAACTTGAGTGGTCAACATCTGGATCCACATGCGGACATGTACTTTCTTGAAAGAATGTGAGAATTCATAATCTGTATCCAAGCCAAAATAAAGTAATTTAGGTCGTATCTATTAAAATATATATCAGAAATCATCACAGAAAATCAAATTATGTAATAGAAAAACTATTCTAACAATTTAAAATAAAATCTATTATAATGACATGAAATAGATTCTAATCTTTGGAGATGAAATAGTGTAGAAATTATATGCACTAAGCATGCATATGTCCTTGATTCACCTAATATCACACTATTTAACTTTATGAAAAATACTGAATCAATTCCACTTGTTAATATTTTGTGGAAAAATTAATTGCACACACATGTGAAGCATAAAAAAAAATAATCAATCGCACATAACACAGTTTTTAACTGGGAAAGCCTGAAGCTGAAAACCCCAACTTTATATTATGTAACATGGAGATCATATGAAAATTTCATACAAAACATACAAAGCTTATCACAAGCTCTTAGTACAATACAATCGTCATACAGTAATTAGGACCAATCTTGCAAATCCATGCACTGATTTTTGCCTCCTTCTAGCCTGCCTCCACTACGCAATCCCTACTAAAGAATAGATCTGAAGGAATTCGAATTACCCTTGCCTTGACTGCGCAATCCTCATTGGCAACTCCAATGTGTGTGTGATGCAATCAATGCATCACTATAGTCACAACAGATAGTCTATCTTGCCCTTTCACCTACCTCTCCACTGGGTCTCCACTGAAACTGCCATGCACTTTAGATTGGAGGAGACTCATTATGCTTGAAAACTAAGGAAATGAGCTCAAAAATGGTAAACGACCTTCAAAAACATCGATATGCTAGAAAGTTTAGACGTCTAGGAGAGAAGGGGTTTTCCCTATGTTACACCAATTTTTAGTCATCTAACCTGCTACTGCTCCTAACCTGCTACTATTGATGGACCAAAGTACACCATGTAAGACCAATTTTACCCTAGTAAAATTGCTTTCACTATGAAAAATAACTTAATAATCCATAATTTATTAAGTTGTTTCTGGCCTAAATAGGAAACCCCATGAGGAAGAATTGAATAATTCCTTATTTTTTTTATTTAACTCAAGGGATAATTAATTAGACCACATTTTAATTAATATTCTTGGTCATATTTAACCCAAAACAGGAAAATTAATTAGATAAATCGTTATTTACCTTATTATTTTCTAGGAATAATTAGTTAAAACATTATTTAAATAATATTCCATGCTAAATTTGACTAAATAATTTATAAATAATTGAATAAATAATTATTTATTTAATTATAACTCAACCAGATTCTTAAAATATTAAATAAATCATTTATTTATTTATTATTTATTAATAAAGGGATTTGACCAAATTCAAATTCTTTTTCCCTCCAACAAAAATAATAAAATATTCCGTTAAAGTTGGATCTAGATTTGGTTAATAATATTTTAATTATGCACAAATGTCTAGACTAACTCAATAATTTGTTATAATAGAAGGTTTTTCCCGTTCATTCACTACCATTTGTTGCCTAAAGATCACTTTGGATCTATTCTCTTGGTCTGACTTTGATCCTCCATCATTGTCATATTTTTCTACTTTTTGAGCTCCCTTCGAGTTCCATTTTTGTCTGGGTTATCTGCACCATCAAGAGAGATCTTAGATCTGAAGCATTGAGGACATACAAGAACCCATCCCATTAAGGGGGACTAGTAACATCTTTCTATGTTCCCTTCCCATGTGTCATAATACAAAAAATTCTTTAAAAATTCTTGTCTTGTTCATTGGATGCATGGAGCAACTCTTGCTTATTATTTGTTGTTTAATGTCTTTAACTGCATAGATCTGGATTTTTGTAGCATTTATTCTAATCACTAACTCTAGATCTAAGGAAATTGAAAACCATCTTTGATGTTAGGGCTGTTTGTTATGCACAGCTAAAGTGATATTTTTTCGTACGCTTGCGATTAGAATTCACACTAACACCCTAAATTTTTTTTTCAATTTTCCCTTGATCTTCAACAAAATCCACCTAGAACTCATTAACCCAAAAACAAACCCTTACTCTTTCCTTCAGATCTACAATAAAACAACAAGAAATGCCCAAAAACATATACAAGATGAAAAAAATTATATACAAAGGGTTACAAAATATGTTTAAAAAATTTACAATAGGTAATCTAAAGGGTATGAGGAATCCTCTGCCCCTTAGAAATCCAAAATAAGCTCTTTAAATCAACATATATTTTTAATTAAACCATGATATAGAGAGAATAGATAAGATAAATAATTTTTTCACAAGCAGTGGCCAAGAAACCCGTGCAATATTTCATTAGATAAGTCTTTGATAGCAACCAAAGTAGGATCTTCCACTTCTATGTCTTGGGAGTTGGTTGGTTCAACCATAAACATCCCTTAATACTAAATATCTAAAAAAATGGAATGATCTCTGCACATTGAGGATGAAATTTTTTAGATCACAAGGAGCCAAATAACATAATGAAATAAATGCCTAGTGGTTCAATAAAAAACCTACTAGATTCACTACCTCTAAAGTGTTTCTCTAAACTCAAATACTAATGTAAGATACATGTAGAAATAGTATAACCACCAATGGAAAGTGAAATAAAAAATATTTAAATTAAAACCAGTAGAACATTAAGAACAAAATTCAAAAATATTTTACCATAAAAGATAGAAGAAGAACACCACTATGAATTAACTGCAAAAACTTCCTTTATTATTCAGAAAAAAATGGAGCTTCCTTAGCCAAGAGCTCGATTACAGTGATCAAGAGACCAAAAATTATACAATGAGGAGCATGATATTTCTTATATAGAGAAAAATTAGAGAGTGAGACCCCTCCAAGTGGAAAAACGGCTAGGTCTGTTTCGTTTTTCAACTTTGACAATGAGAGAATTCAACCCCCTTGAAAAACCCCTGTGCTAGCCTTGGGTGGAAGTCATTTGCGTTGAAAGAGGAGCTAGTTTGACTAAGATTTGATCCTGGAGTGGTTTGGACCACTAAATTATTTTTCAAAATTTTTCTGCTCGAAAAATTCCCGCCTATTCAACCAACTTGACGATCCTTCTTTAAAAATCAATTTTCTCGATATTAATTCTTTCTGATCAATGAATTTGTCAGGACTTTTCCTTTAATTTCAGGAGATTCATTGAATTTTTAATTTGATCCTCTTAGTGAAGTCCCCATCCATTTTAAATTATTTTTCCACTTGGAGAGAATTTTTATTTGGTCTCATTTTAATTTTCTAGATAATCTCAGCTCAAAGCTTAATTATTTTGCCTTTTTTCCCATAAAATAAAAATAATCACCCTTGTGGGGTTTAAACATATTTTTCCACCTTCAAAGTGTGTCTAGATAGGAATTTTAGGGGTTAGGGTGTAATTTAAGTACTCATACCCCCTATAATTTCTATATACATCAGTTTTTACATATTTACATTAAATATTACATAAAAATCTCATTTAGAAGGTGAATTTTCACAATTAAAAATTGATATCTAGGCAAAATCAAATTTTTTGATACTTCTAACATGATCTAGTATGACATTATACATCGAATCTATACACTGGGACTCACTTAATACTTCACCATCAACCCCCACTCTAGCTTTGGGGTATGTTTGGTAGAAAAACTTAACCAATTATTTGTAGTTGAAAAACACAAATAATTAGCTAAGGAAAAAAAACCTCCCTAGAGTGAAAACCTAGAAAAACTCTTGCTTTCACATATATGTGTTACATGGATCTATATTCATCATACTAATGCTTTTTTTTACGTCATCCCCACAAGGCTTAATTTGGTTTACAATATGATGACCAAGTCGAATGATGATGATGAAGTTCGAAATTGGATTGCCAGCTTAATTTGATGGACTCGCTTTGAATTCGTACTCTAACATGGAGTCTTTGAAAATTATGATGTTGAAACTTGAGTGGTCAACATCTCGATCCACATGCGACATGTACTTTCTTTAAAAGAATGTGAGAATTCATAACTGTATCCAAGCCAAAATAAAGTAATTTAGGTCGTATCTATTAAAATATATATCGAAATCACGCGTAAAATCAAATTATGTAATAGGAAAAACTATTCTAACACTTAAAATAAAATCTATTATAATGATACAAATAGATTCTAATCTTTGGAGATGAAATAGTGTAAAAATTATATGCACTAAGCTTGCATATGTCCAAGATCCACCTGATCTCACACTATTTAACTTTATGCAAGATACTGAATCTATTCCACTTGTTAATCTTTTGCAGAAAAATTAATTGCACACACATGTGAAGCATAAACAAAAATATTCAATCGCACATAACACAGTTTTTAACTGGGAAAGCCTGAAGATGAAAACCCCGACTATATATTATGTAACATGGAGATCATATGACAATCTCATATAAACATACAAAGCTTATCACAAGCTCTTAGTACAATACAATCGGGCCATACAAAGAATTAGACCAATCTGCAAATCCATGCCATGCACCGATCTTTGCCTCCTGCTAGCCTACCTCCACTGCGCAATCCCTGCTAAAGAATAGATACGAAGGTCCAATTACACTTGCCTTGTTCTTAATCAGTTTGGGCAACTCAGTATGTGTGTGACAGCTTCAATGCATCACTATAATCATGATAGTCTTCCTCTTGCCCTGCCTACCTCTCATGGGTCTCCCGCCAAGCGCCGTACCTGAAGATTTAAGCCTTCCTTATTGTTCACTTGATTAATGAGTTATTATTTGTGAATTAATTAACTAATTAATTCACTCCACTCTCACTACTGTATCATTCAGTTAGACTAGATACAACTAGCTCAACTGAGTCTAACTGAGTTAAACTAAATATAACTCCATGAACTACTCTTCCAGCTATGTCATAACTACGCCACTTGAGTTCTAACTGATTCCTCCATGCATTAGCTCCAATAAACCCTTGGGAATTGCGTAATTCCCTCAGTCCATTGATGTGCCACATCGTACATGGCCCCGAAGTGGCTCGAGAGAATGAGACTAACATTTGAAATTAGGATTATTGAAGAGCTAATAATAATCAACATGCATCTGTACAGATCAGCAGTCTGTAATGAACTTTTTAATATTGTAAAAATAAATTTCAATTATGTTTCAACTTCGATCAACCATCCACAAATAGCATCCTGCTGACTTTTGAAATATGATCACCATGTCTAAAAATAGACATAGTCTAAAAATAGACTTGCGTCAAAAATAGCCTGCGGGCCCACTTAGTGAAGGCGACTCTTTTCACTAAACTCGTCATCTTTCATCATCTTCGTGAATCTCAACACTCCCTCTCAACAAGATAGGGATTATCCTTGCGATCTGCCTCTATGATGTTCCGTTGTCACAAAGTGTTCTGCGTCCCCGCTCGTCGAGTCACTCTGCATCCAGTAGAATACAATCCTCTTCCTTGGGAATGTCTTTTGAAGCAACTTGATCTTCCATTGCCCCAATCCGTGGTCTTTCCATGGTGTGTTCTGGACATCACAATCATGAAACATAAGCAGTTCCAACAGTTCATGCCATCGTTATCCCAATAAATCTTGTCTTGATCCAGTGGCTGAACCAACTCAGCAGGTCCTCATCCATATAGCCTCATATGCATCTTGAATTGCTGCCATGTATTCTTCTTCCGATGAACTGAGTGCCACGGATCTTTGTTTCCTGCTGTACCAAGAAACTATCGTAGATCCGATACTAAAAACCCCTCCTGATGTGCTCTTTCTATCTGTTGGGCTTCCTGCCCAATCTGCATCCGTGAAGCCATGCAACTTCAACTCATCCGTATGTCTGTACCATAAACCATACTCAGATGTGCCCCTAAGATATCTCAGGACATGCTTTCCTGCCCTCCAAAAGAGCTTGGTAGGCTTAACCATCGCTTGTGAAAGCTGGTTCACCGCATAGCATATGTCGGGTCTTGTATTGACTAAATACATGAGCGAGCCCACCAAATATCGATAAAAGGTGGCATCCACTACCTCTACCGATGTAGCATCCTATTTCTTCCAATTTCCTGGAAGAGGAGTTTCCATAGGCTTGCAACCTTGCATGTGAAACTTCTCCAATATCTCCCGGGCATACTTTCCTTGAGACACAAACAGTTCACCTTCCCGCTGCCATATTTCCAATCCAAGGAAATAATGAAAGAGCCCAAATCCTTCATCTCAAACTCCTTTTGCAAGATACTTTGCATGAGTGTATCCATTGCTCATCACTGTTAGTATTAAATCATCAACATAAAGTACAATGATTAAAAGCTTACCCTCAACCAAAATCTGGTACAGGTTTGCATCCACCTCACTCTTGGTGAAGCCAAGTCCAGTGAAATAGCTGTCGATCCAAGTGTACCAAGCACGGGGTGCTTGTTTCAGCCCATACAACGCTCTTTTGAGCCTGCACACATGCAAATCGCTGCTGAAGATCTCAAATCCTTTAGGCTGCTCAATGTACACCTCTTCCTCAATGATCCCATTAAGGAACACAGTCTTCACATCCATATGATGAATGTGCCAACCCATCTGCGCTGAGAGAGCAAGGATGGTTCGTATGGAAGAATACCATGCGACAGGTGCAAAGGTTTCTTCATAGTCAATCCCCTCAATCTATGAGAAGCTCCGGGCAACAAATATTGCCTTATACTTCTCGACACTCCCATTAGCATCTTGCTTTACCTTGTAGATCCATCTTGATCCTACAACTGATTTTCCCACCGGCCTTGGAACAATATCCCAAGCACTGTTTCTGACAATGGAGTCATACTTCTCCACCATGGCATCTACCCATGTGGGCTCCTGCATTGCTTCTTCGAAAGAAGATGGCTCTATCATGATACACTTGCTCATAAGAGCCATGTATCTAGTAAATCGGTCAGGTGACTGTCTCTATCTGCGCTGTGATGTAGGGACTCCTACATTCTACGCCTCATCAAGCTTCAGTCTCTCAGCTTCTGTGGTACGCTTTCTGCCTTGTCTGATGTTTGGTTTTGCATGAGTGGACTCCTCCACTCCATGAATCTCCTCTTGTGGCTGATTCACATCCAGAGGCTCATCTTTGGGAACAAGAAGTTCCTCCTCTGTGTGCAAGTGTAGCTCCCTCTTAAGTGACAACTTCATGGCTTTCACCTCATTGAATTTTATATCCTATCGCACAACAGTCATCCGACTGTCTGGAAAATACACATGATAGTTATGGGGTGTTTCTGTGTACCCCAAAAATATCCCAACTTCTGTAGTCAGCTCCAACTTCTTCCTGACATCCTTCATCACATGAATGTAAACAAGTGAGCCAAAAATCTTCAAATGAGAAATATCAGGCTTCTTACCAGTAAAAGCTTCTTCAGGCGTACTCATGCCAAGTACTCTATGAGGACAACGGTTTTGCACATAAATTGCAGTGTTGCATGCTTCTGCCCACAAGTGCTATTTAGAGTCTGATTATTATTAAGAGCTAATAATACTCGACATGCATCTATTTTTATATCAGTGATCTATAAATAGACTTCGCCCAATATTCTAAAAATAAAATTTCATCTATTTTTCCAACTTGATCAACCATCCACAAATAGCATCCTGCAACTTCTAAAATATTATCACCATTTATAACAATAGACATAGTTTAAAAATAGACTTGCGTCAAAAATAGCCCACGGGCCCACTTAGTGAAGGCGACTCTTTT
The DNA here is from genome assembly GCA_034641835.2 of Pinus albicaulis. Lineage (NCBI taxonomy): Eukaryota > Viridiplantae > Streptophyta > Pinopsida > Pinales > Pinaceae > Pinus > Pinus albicaulis. Next base: position 360,803,946 of record CM076581.1, read on the forward strand.
CACTAAGCTCATCATCTTGTTGAATCTCAACAAATAGAAATGTTGAAATGAATTATAATGTAATAAGATAAATGAAATCTAATCTAAAAGGGTGGGTTAGAATTACAATGCAGATGATTCCATGTGGCATCAAATGTTATCTTTGTAAAACAACTTTAGCATTTGTCCATTTTCAGGTAAGTCAAGCAACTCGCCATCCAATGTGCTCAAGTGGAAGGAATTCAGTCCAATGAATCTTTTGATGATGTAAGGTCCAAGCCATAAGCTGATAAAATTCTTGTGATTTCCCGACTTCTCGTTCCTACAATCCCATAAGAGTACCATCTCCCACCTAAAAAGGTATAACTTGAGAAAATTTATCAAAAAATTTCTTAACTTTAGCTTGATTTTTAAAATTATGCTCAAAATACTTTCTGAGTCTCATCTAACTCCACTATTTGATAAATTCTATGCTACACAACATCCTTATCAGAAGAGAAATGTTGAAGAAGTTGTTAAGCTGGAAGCCTAATGTGCACATGTAAGGTTACATGCAATCCATAAATAAGTTCAAAGAGAATGTTTCTGGTAGCTTTATTTTTCTTAATCCTGTCTCACCATAGCACATACTTGATTTTTCTATCCCAAGCCCGGTTATTTCCCCTTACCATATTTTTGATAATGCTTATAAGATTCTTATTATTAGATTCAACAATACCATTACCTTGAGGATAGTAGTTTTATGAATGGGAAAAAACATTGCCATACTTAAAACAAAAAGATGAAAACTCTGAAGAACTAAAAGCTTTGACATTACCAGTGGTAATATTAATTGGGACTCCAAATCGAGTAATGATTTTATCTTCAGTAAAGTCCATAACAAAATTTTTAGTGTAATTATTTGTAGGAATGACTTCAACACATTTGGTGAAATAACTGGTAGTAGCTAAGATCCATGAATATCCATCATTAGAATTTTCAATAAATTTTCCAATAAAATCTAGATCGGAATGATGAAAATGAGCCTAAAAAACCAATGGCTGCAAGGGAAAGGAAACTATTCCCAGTGAATAGTTGACAAGATTGGAAAAATATAACATATTTGTGCACATCCAAAAAAATCAAAGGAAAATAATAAACCTCTCTAAGAATTTTGTGGGCGATAGTATTTGCAGCATAATGACCACCACAAAATCATGCATCAAACTTAGAAATAATTTTTTTTCTCCTCAACTTCATCGATGCATCTAAGTATTATCCCTTCCAGATTTTTCCATCCAAGAACATGTTTCATGATGCAATACTTAGTTTCTTTGAACCTTAGAGCTATTCTCTTATGAGAAACTAATTGATTAGGACATGTAAGATTTTTCAAGTAATAAATGATATCCTTGTACCCTTCAATTTCTCCTAACATTTGAGGCTTAGGTGAAGTTGAAAATTTCGATAAATCATTCTAACAAATCAAAACTAAAGCCTTCTCATTACCTTAGGTTAAAATATGAGCTAATATTCGACCCATAATGACATTAGTGGGTCTAATATCCAGATCATAATCTTCATTCATCGTGACCCATCTAGCAACAATACCTAATCAATCGATTTGAGTTAATATATATTTAATCGTAGAGTGTGGGATGCAAGAAATTACTTTAGAATATCTCACGTGGGTCCTAAAATGCTCAATACATTTTATCAAGGAACAATCTTGCTTATCCATAGTACTGTAATTTAACTCAAACCTCTGAAGTGGCATACTCATGAATGCAATCAGTTTCTCACGACCTTCCTTATTCTTTTGAAGTAAAAAATTTGCAATAGTATGCTGTAAAGAAAAAGAAAAAGAAAAAACATCAATTCCTTCGAATAATATAGGATAATTAAAACAATATCATTCAAAATAAAACCATTGATATCATGAAAGCCTTATTTCCTTCATATTTCCATATAAAATTAAGCCTTATTTCCTTCTTTCTTCAAGGGACTTTGAATATGATTAACAATCTCCACATAATTTGGAATAAACCTCATAAGAAAGTTAATATTTTCGAGAAAGATCTGAAGAGATTTAATGTTATGAGGAAATGGAATCTTCTGAATGGCCTCAAATATTTCATGATAAATCTTGATCGTATCCTTAGAAATGACATGACCAAGTAATTTCCCTTCAGTTACTCCAAACATAGACTTAGCAGGATTCAAGAATATTCCATACTCTCTGCACCTATCAAAAATCTGTGTGAGATGATCTATATGACTAATACCATCTTTATAAAAAACAGTAAGATCATCTTGATAAATCTCGATAATTTTAACAATTAAGCCCTTAAAGGCATAATCCATAGCCCTTTGGAAATTTTATCCAACACTAGTTAACCAAAAATGCATCTTGATATACTCAAGTGTTCCCCATGATGTGGTGAAAGTTGCTTTATGTCTATCTTCTTTATTCAACCAAAATTGGCTGTAACCTAAGAAACCATCTAACAATAACATCATGCCTCAACTTGTTTCCCTTTGCAACATAGTCTCCATATTAGGCAAATGATAATTATCTTTCTCACAAGCTAAGTTAAGGTTTCTAAAGTCAACACATAGTCAAATTGATCCATTTTTCTTCCTAAATATCACCAAATTTGAACACCATGATGAGTGCTGAGTTTGCGCAATAATTCCAGCTACAAAAATATTTTGAAATTATTTTTGAACCAAGGGGGATAACTCATAATTGATTTGCCTAATTTTTTGACAGAATGGTTTAACATTTTAATCCTTCAATGGGATAATATGTTCCATAACATATTCCCTACAACTCTTCAACTCATCATAAGAAAATGATAATAAATATCTATATTCACGAACTAGATCAATCAATTTCTTCCTTTCTTCTTCAGTAGTACATTTACCAATTTTAATAGTCTTCAGTTCTTCACCAATACCAATATTTACTTCTATGAATTACCCTAGATCAATTTTCTTTTATTCTTTCCTCTTTGCGGAAACATGCCTATCAAAGAGTTGCTCGAAAGCTACAATATTTATGGGAGTGGGATATGTTACATATTCATACTTAGTAAAATACAATCCCTCCTCCTTACAATTGACCTTAAAATATTCGAATTCATTCAAATTATTAAGGAAATCGACCACATGACTTTCATCATCAAATACTTGCCAATGCTCAACATTATTTGGAACTAAAGGTCCAAAGATAACTTCCATATTAATTATCATTTATTATTCCATTAGACATTTTCAAAGTAATTTAAATATTGGTACCACATGACTATTATTTTCTCTATGGATAGTCTTTATATTAAATGTGTCAAACAAATCTATATTGTCCCAAACCACATTTCGATATTTCTAGGGTCTATCATTCTTACAAGAAAAAATAGCTTTGAGTTGTTGAATAACTAGATTATAATCTCCCTTAACACTAAGAATTTTAACCTTTAAATCTTTTGTTAAATCCAGACCCAACAAAAGGGATTCATACTTAGCTACATTGTTGGTAGCTTCAAACTCCAATATATGGGAAAATTTAAAAATATGACCAAGGGGAGATCTGAGCACCACTTCAACACCCTTACCATGCAGAGAGTATGCAAAATATAGATACATATACCATATTTTATTCTTCAAATCATCAAATTTTTCATCTAAAGGAGCTATAGAGTTATACATGAAAAAATAATTCCCAAAGATTTCATATATATTCTCATTATTTGGCATCTTAGGGTCTTCTACATGAAATTTCCTTTCAAACTCCCTATCAAGACTAAGAAAACAAATGCCTCTAGGTGAGGAAATAGTAGTGTACAATCAATTCATATGAATACTCCATCCTATATCAACAACCCACTTCCTTGATAGCAACATGCCCCAAGCACTAGGCACAACAATCACAACAATGTCCACGGAAATCATTATATCAAGATAACAAACAAATGAACTTACAAGTCCTTAATCAAACCACAAAATTCAATCCTCTTGGAATCCATGGAGCAGATGTTATGATATGGTTTAAAGACTCTTAAGTTAAGCTGCTCAATGATCCTCTTAGTGATGACACAAGATGATGCACCTGAATCCAACATGAAATTATATAGATGAAAACCATTGAAAAGTGAGGTAATATAAAATGGTTAAGGGTATTTATTATATGGATCCAAACTTCACATATACACCAGATCATCCTCTTCAATATATTTTCCATGAGAAGTATCAATACGCGGAGCAACAATAGCTTTCAATAACTTAGAATTTTGAGAGGATATTTTTAATATATTTGTGATAGGAACTAATATATTTTCATTATTAATCCAAAATCCTATTTCAATATTCAAATCAAGGTTAAAATTTTTATGGGAAATATAAGTCTCACTTTATTCCTTATTTTTCTGCTGATAAGTTAATCCTTTATCCTTCACAATCTCCAAGACTTGTTCTAAGAAGGCTTCTCCCATAAAACTCAGTAATGATTTTATCTTCAATAAAGTCCATAAATTTTTTTTTAGTGGAATTATTCGTAGGAATGACTTCAACACATTTGTTAGAATAATCGGTAGTAGCTAAGATCCATGAATAGCCATTACTAGAATTTTTGCTAAAATTTCCAATGAATTCTAGACCCCAATGCTGAAAATGAGCCTAAAAAACCACTGGCTGCAAAGGAAAGGAAACTAACTTTTTCTTCCTAGTGAATAGTTGACAAGCTTGGAAAAATAAAACATATTTGTGCACATCCGAAAAAATCAAAGGAAAATAATAACCCACTCTAAGAATTTTGTGGGTGATAGTATTTGCAGCGTATTGACCACCACAAATCTTGCATCACACTTAGAAATAAGTTTTTTTTGCTTCAACTTCATCTATGTATCTAGTATTATCCCTTTTAAATTTATCCATCCAAGAACATGTTTCATGATGCAATACTTAGTTGCTTTGAACCTTAGAGATCTTCTCTTATGAGCAACTAAATGATTAGGACATGTAATATTTTGCAAGTAATAAATGATTTCCTTATACCCTTCAAGTTCTCCTAACATTTGAAGCTTAGGTGAAGTTGAAACTTTTGATAAATCATTCTAACAAATCAAAACTAAATCCTTCTCATTACCTTAGGTTAAAATATGAGACAATGCTTGGCCCTTAATGAGCTTAGTGGGTCTAATCTCCAAATCATACTCTTCAATCATCGTGACCCATCTAGCTACATTACCTAAGCAATCCATTTGAGTTAATATATATTTAATCGTAGAGTGTGGGACACAAGAAATTACTTTAGAATATCCCACGTAGGTCCTCAAATGCTTAAGACATTTGATCAAGGAATAATCTTGCTTATGCATAGTACTATAATTTAACTCAAACCTCTGAAGTGACCTACTGATGAATGCAATCAGTTTCTCATGACCTTCCTTATTCTTTTGAAGTAAAACACTTTCAATAGTATCCTATAAAGGTCTCCAATGGTCAAATAATTAAAACAAGATCATTCACAATATAACCCTTGATATCATGAAATAATTATTTCCTTCATATTTCCATACAAAATTCCCATCTTTCTTCATGAGACTTTGAATATGATTAACAATCTCCACATAGTTTGGAATAAACCTCCTAAGAAAGTTAATCTTTCCGAGAAAAATTTGAGGATATTTAATGTTATGAGGAAATGGAATATTATGAGTGGAATCAACTCTTTCAGAATCAATATTGATCTTATCCTTAGAAATGTTGTGACCAAGTAATTTCCCCTCAGTTAATCCAAACAGCAGGATTCAAGAAGATTCCATACTCTCTGCACCTATCAAAAATCTTCCTGAGATGATCTATATGACTAATACCATCTTTATAAAACACATTAAGATCATCTTGAAAAATCTCAATAATTTTAACAATTAAACCCTTAAAGGCATAATCCATAGCCCTTTGGAAATTTTATCCAACACTGGTTAACCAAAAAGGCATCTTGATATACTAAAGTGTTCCCCATGATGTGGTGAAAGATGTCTTATGTCTATCTTCTTTCTTCAACCAAACTTGGTTGTAACCTAATAAACCATCTAACAATGAGATCATGCCTCAACTCGTTTCCCTTTGCAGCATAGTCTCCATATCAGGCAAAGGATAATTATCTTTCTCACAAGCTAAGTTAAGGTTTCTAAAGTCAACACAAAGTCAAATTGATCCATTTTTCTTCCTAAATATCACCAAATTTGAACACCATGATGAGTTCTAAGTTTACGCAATAATTCTAGCTGCAAGCATCTTTTGAAATTATTTCTGAACCAAGGGGAATAACTCAGAATTGATTTACCTAATTTTTTGACAGAATGGTTTAGCATTTTAATCCTTCAATGGGATAATATGTTCCATAACATATTCCCTACAGCCCTTCATCTCATCATAAGAAAATTCTAATACATATCTATATTCACGAACTAAATCAATCAATTTATTACTTTCTTCTTCAGTAGTACATTTACCAATTTTAATAATATTCAGATCTTCACCAGTACCAATATTTACTTTTATGAATTCCCCTGGATCAATTTTCTTTTCTTCTTTCCTCTCTGTGGAAACATGCCTAACAAAGAGTTGCTTGAAAGCTACAATATTTATGGGAGTGGGATATGTTACATATTCATACTTAGTAAAATAAAATCCCTCCTCCTTACAATTGACCTTATAATATTCGAATTCATTTAAATTATTAAGGAAATCGACCACATGAATTTCATCATCAAAGACCTTCCAGTGCTCAAAATTATCTAGAACTGAAGGTCTAAAGATAACTTCCACATTAACTTTATCATTTATTATTCGATTATACATTTTCAAAGTAATGTAAATATTGGTACCACATGACTATTCTTTTCTCTATGGATAGTCTTGATATTGAATGTGTCAAACAAATCTATAGTGTCCCAAACCAAATTTTGATATTTCTAGGGTCTATCATTCTTACAAGAAAAAATAGCTTCGATTTTTTGAATAACTAGATTGTGATCTCCCTTAACACTAAGAATTTTAACCTTTAAATATTTTTCTAACTCAAGACCCAACAAAAGGGTTTCATTCTTAGCCACATTGTTGGTAGCTTCAAACTCCAATCTATAGGCAAATTTAAAAATATGAACTAGGGGATATCTGAGCACCACTTCAACACCCCTACCATGCAGAGAGTATGCAACATATAAATATATATACCATATTTGATTCTTCAAATCATAAAAATTTCCATCTAAAGGAGCTATAGAGCTAGACATGACAAAATAATTCCCAAAGATTTCTTATATAATCTCATTATTTGGCATCTTGGGGTATTATACATGAAATTTCCTTTCAATCTCCCTATAAAGCCTAAGAAGGGCCAATTCCTTTAGGTGAGGAATAGTAGTGTACAACCAATTCATCTTAATACTCCCTCCTATATCAACAACCCACTTTCTTGATAACACCATGCCCCAAGCATCATGCACAACAATCAAAACAATGTCCATGGGAATCATTATATCAAGATAAAAAGACAAATGAAATTTCAATTCCTTAATCAAACCATGAACTTCAATCCTCTTGGAATCCATGGAGCAGACGTTGTGATATGGTTTAAAGACTCTTAAGTTAAGCTACTCCATGACCCTCTTAGTCATGACACAAGATGATGCACCTAAATCCAACATGAAATTATATAGATGAAAACCATTGAAAAGCGAGGTAATATAAAATGGTTGATGGTATTTATTATATGGATCCACACTTCACAAATACAACAGCTCATCCTTTTCAATACATTTTCCATGAGAAGTATCAATACGAGGAGAAACAATAGCTTTCAATAACTTATAATTTTGAGAGGGTATTTTTAATATCTTTGTGATAGGAGCTAATATATTTTCATTATTAATCCAACCTCCTATGTCAATATTCAAATCAAGGTTAAAATTTCTAGGGGAAATATAAGTCTCACTTTATTCCTTATTTTTATGCTGATAAGTTAATCCTTCATCCTTGACAATCTCCATGAAATGTTCTAAGAAGGTTTGTCCCATACAACTCATTAACCATATCCTTCTCATCGTTAAAATTGTTACTACTATAAGAAGATTGGAGCATCTTCACATCATGAATTTTCTCTAAAAGCTTCATCTAATCCTTCATAGACAAGTGATGTTGGTTATGAACAACATTAATTCGATCACTTGTTCCCACCATTCCACTATCCATGATCCTCTTCACAACAAGGCAAGTAGCCTCATCATGAAAATTCTCACAAGGTCTACAAATGGTAAATATTGATAAAAACAAAATTGCTTACGAGCGGATTTGGTGGTCTTTTCTCATTAGGAGGGCCCATATTTTGCCATGCATTATTACTTTTATTATTTTGAAGATTATTTCCTTGAGGCCTTTCCATATTAATTAAACAATTCTTAAGGGAATTAATTCGATTCACATGATCGACTTTCATAGTTTTAATGATTTGTGTCAATTCTTTAACAATATCTTTTTAAGCTTATTTAACTTCTTTAACTTTTGATTCATTATTATGATGACTCTTAGAAAAAACTTGAATTTCAGACTTTCCAGATGCTTTCTTACTCTTTTAGAATTCTTTAGCCAAATTCTTAACAACCTTTACATCATTAGGCTTAGCATGTCTTAGCTCATAAGTGTTGAAAATGTAAATAGTTTCGGTCTTTATAATTGTTGCTGTACTCATTTAAATATGTATCCTATGTAACAAAAAAATAAGAAAAGAAAAATTTATTGTTATTAAAGCATGGGTTTCATTCTTCTTATTGACGGTATTCTAGGTAAAAGTATGATCTTCATGTTTCTAGGGTTTTTTAGGTCTTTGGTTTTATTGTCATGAGTGAAAGGAGTCAACATCATGTTTATAAGACCCTTCCAGGAAAAATGTAATTGGAAAAATAACTATTTTTGAGTCTAGAAATACCTAGAAACTCCAAAAGTACCAGTCGTCCCTGGAAGCTTCAAGTTGGTCTAAAGGAGGGAATTTGAACCCTTAGAAAGGGCTATATAAATGAGTAGTTCAACCACATTTGTGATCGACTCACCAAGAAATTCAATCTATTGCTGAGAAGTGAGAATATAAGAAGAGTGAAGGTCTATAAGAAGAAGAAGACTTGTTTTTGGGCTATCTCTCTCTCACACATGTATAAGTTTAGGGTTTTTGCAGCTACAAAGGAGGTTGAAACTAAAAATTTGAGTTGCAGTACGATGAAGTGCAGTATCTTGTAGTTGGAAGGAAGAATACTATGTCTTGACCTTGTTGACCTTGGAAGGAGCTGACTTGCTCAAGGAAGGTCTCAAGAGGAAGCTAGATTATGGTTTATGTAGCTACTACAGGGATGAAATTGTATGTCAAAGGAGAAGTATTGAAGCTAGGAGGTCGAAGTTGCAGTTTGAAGCTGGCTGGTGCTAGATCAAGGAAAGAATTGTTGGAAGGGATGACTAGGTACTTGGAGAAGGATTTGGTTTATGGTTTTGGTATTTTTTGTCTCTTCCAAAGTAGATTCTATAAGAAGAGAAGAGTTTTTCAGGTTTTTCCCTTGGAGGGGTTTTGCCTTAGTTTAGAGCTTAATTTTTTTATCCTCTGTTTCTACTATTTTTGTTCTTGATATTTTTTTGATGAAAATATTTGAATAAAGAACACAAAGACTAACTAAGTTCACGAGCAAATATTAAGGTCAAGGAAAATGTATATAATAGCCTACCACTTTGAATTTTCCAACAATAAAAAGTATCAGTTGTAAATGAATCAATATAATACACGAAAAGAGACTTCTCGGTGTTGCGAAATCAATGCCTATAGGAATTAGGGTTTGATTCCTTGTTCTTGATAATTACTTGTGAATTATGTTGACTTATTTTACTTATTTATTAGTTTATATTTTATTAAGAAATTACTAAATTATATGTATATGAAGATCACAAGAACAAGAGACAGAAGATGTACGTGTTCAGCCAGGGAAAAACCCATCCAAGGGGAAAAATCAATCAAATTCTTCTACTTGTAGATTTATATCAAGATGAGACTCTCCAAGGCCTCTTAGACCTAGAAAAATACCTCCTCCAACCACCAAGTCAACCCTTCCCTTCAATAGATGATCCTTGTCAAAGTATCGATGTAACAACTCTCTAGTAGTAGCTTCTGTCTAGAATTTCGATCCCCAACAACAGAACTTCAACCCCCAACAACATAATTTTTGACCTGTAATAGACACAACATTTTTGGCCGTAGAAATTGCCAAAACACTTCAGACATGTGAGAGATAGATAACCTAGAAAATTGAATTATGTCTTCCTAGAAAATTTCGTCCTTCTCCAAATACTTTTCTCTCTTTTATGCTTCTCTTACTCGAAGATAGAACTTGTTGATTGAATTATCTAAATAGGTTGAACTACCTCTCTCTATATATAGCCTTTCAGATGGGTTGAATTTCTCTAATGTAGGCCGACTTCATCGAGACAGGGCCGAATTGGTATGGAGGTGACAAATAACCTTTTTGACTAAAAAATAGTTATTATTACATGATAAAAAAGCCCAAAAAGGGTTTAATAAAAATGACAATGACTCTAATGACTCAAGACAAAACCTAGAAGCCTTCAATGGAGGTTTTGACATAGAAAACATTGACCCAAGAATGAAACCCATGCTTTAATAAGTCATTTTATTTAATAATAAAATTTATTTTGACAAGTACAATTGTGGAGATTGACACTAGTTACATTCTTCAACACTTCCTCTTAACTAGGGAGTTATTAATAATTATATACATATAAGAATACACGGAAGATCTAAAAATGAAGTGAGCTCTGAATATTTCTAGCATACTCAGTGCTACAATTTAGGTACCAAACCAGGGTACTCTAATTGGGTGTTGTTGTAGCGACTACAACCACCCTCCAAAATTTTGTCGTTTCTTAGATTTTGGAGCCTAAATTCCCTTCACAGGAGCATACCTTGCACTTCTATCAATTATGTGTGCTTTGATTTATGTTTATATTTCGGTCTTTCTTGTGTTAATTTTCTTTTCCACTTAGAAAATTTTTCTAAGTAACAAGTTGACCTCTTGCCTAAGTCTTGCACAACAGTTCTAGGCTTACCTATAGAAACTGCACAATTCTTGAGGCTAATCTTGTCCTTGTCAATTAGAAGTGTGTAGTCTTGATTGGAAGCCCAACCATGAGCTCGAGAATTGCAGAGTCATGACATGCAACCCAACACTAAGCTCAGGAACTACACAATCACACAATGAGCTCAAAAACTGCGTAGTGCATTAAGCCGAGAGTTGCTATTTCCCTCGAACTGCGTAATCCTTCCTGGTGAGGTGCACGGAAAGTTTCCCCAGAAAAAGAAAAGAAAAAAGCGAAAAATAATCCCTTGAATATAGGGATCTATTTTTAGTAGCATGAAGGAAGCAAACTTGCTATTTTTAGAAACTTCTGCCAAGTGTCATTTTTCCCTTGATTTGTGGCATGCACATCATAAACCATAATTTCTCAAATATATTTAATTGGAACCCCTATAGCTCATTCTTAAATTCGATATTTGAGCTATATCATTCCCGAGGATATTAAGGAACCTTCTGTGTGATCGTCGTTGCTTTTCTGGGTGAGTTTTGCACTTATCATTTTTAGTCGCGTTTTTTGTCGCTTTTTTCCATTTGGCTTGCATGAGTGTTTATTTTCTTGTTTATTTTCATGCATGCTCGTGTTTTAACATGATTTAGCCTGTAGAAGTTTTTTTTTAAGTTTTCAATTGATTTTCAAAAGTGTTGCATCGATTTCTGTATTTTTGCATCGATGGTTGCTGTTGCGACGACTCTCCTCAACGATCTTGTTCACTTCTTGTTTTTTCAATTTCTACACTCAGTTTGATATGTTTCATCAACACTTAGTCATATCTACACTCATTCCTTCACCATCTCTTAGATCTGCTCATTTTTTACACTTCCCTTGGGAAAATCCGCCTTTCCCTTGGCCAAAACTCCCTTTTCCGATTTGGGCATTTTTCAATCTAGAGGCTCTTAATCTGGAAGCTCAAGCTTCAAGATTAGATTTTGGAATTGTGCAATGAGAAATAATGGCTTCCCTCATTGTCAATTACGTAGTTCGAGGCCTCAGCTAGTATCCTTGGCCACAGAGACTATGCAATGTGCAGTATCTCTAGGCTCTCTGCCCAGGTTGAACTGCACATTGCACCGTTTCAAGCCACATGCTTCATCATTGACTATTGGGACTGTGCAATGTGAAAATTTCCCATCCATTTAGAATCTCTTCCAACCAAAAATTGTGCAATCCTTCCTTTCAGTTGCTCGAAGTGTTGCATGCACATGTCCTGAAAGTTGTTTTCTTATAGTTCACATTTGCTTGCCATCAATGTATTTTATGTCCCAAACATACAAAATTTGTTGAGCATATCTCAAACAATAACATTCACAATGGCATCAAAGAGAGCTACCTCAAAGGAAACCATTGAAATTAGTACTGGGGAAGACGTTGAGAAAGTCCCAGTTAACCTGCCAGTTTACTCAGACACTCAACTGTTCATAGAGAAAGGACCTAAACTAACATGGAAGAAGATCAACAATGAATTCACAAAGGAATTTCACGTAGAATTAGAGGATGGACATGCGTATCTCAACATTATGCAGTCAAGGCATTACAATATTGCATGCAGGTATCCAACCTTCCCATGTGAGGATGTGATCAACTGGGTTGTTTCAAACATTGATGTGACAACCATGAAAATGAACAACACCAGTGGTGAGAATCTTGCTATGTTCCTGTCAACAGTCTTCAAACAGATGTATCATCTTCTTGATCCACTGAAGAACATGGAATCACTATTCTATGCCACTCATAGCTATACAAACACGAGAGATATCATCAAGAGTTGGGTGAAGGTTCAAACCAAGTTTAGACATAAAACCACCCAGATATATAAGAAAAAAACACTTAGGAAAGCCTACTGGCTTTTGGTCATACTAGCTTGTAAAATCTATGGCCAATCAGACACAAAGACCTTTCCTGAGGGGTGGGATATCTTGTTGAACCAAGTAGTGAATTTAGGGAAGCCATTCAATTGGTCAAATCTATTGGCTCATCAATTGAGAGTCCATGTGATGCTCGCAATCCACCCAAGGGTGATCAAGCATGCTTCTACATGTATGCATACTTACTGGATGAAATTTGTGTGCATAACCAATTCCATGGCATGAAATGGACATGGACACCAATAAAAAATTCCATACATATCTATTGCAAGCTACACTCGGATTGCAGTCATCGCGGAGTCATGGAGAATCTTAATAATCATTTCATTATCCCTCTCTACAAGCTCATCTTTCAGAAGGAACTACCTTGCATGCCATGAGAAAATATGGAGGTGATATCAGAGATCACTAACTGGTTCTCCTTATCGTATGGCACATTGATCAAAGTGTTCAGCGAGCAAAATCCTCCACATATTCTACCAATATATGCCATCGAAAAATTGGTCATGCAAGAGATAGCTTACCACCTCCCCATAGGATTGTCAGCAACACTGCATAGGATGAAGAAGGAACCATGGCCAACTCTTCCTTTGCATTTCAGATTATACAAGATTAAGAATCTCAAGGTCGTGGATGTTGAAATCAAAGACATGGTCAAGTTTGAGTTAAACACAAAGAGTTACAATCTGTATGATTCCAGGGGAATTTGCAAAGAAAATTGTGTGAGAGTGTACTGCAACAGGGTTAGAGGGATATATTAGTGGCTGAAGGAGGAACCATGCAATAACTATTATAACTCTTCCTGAACAATTGAGCTAATCATCATGGCTGGGACTTCTCAAGTTGTCCCGCAGGTGACAACATTTCTGTAAGTAGTAAAAACAACAAAAAGCAACGATCCGACGTATGACAAGGGAAAGAGGAAGGTAGCAGACCATGCGGAAGAGGAAAAAAATAGGAAAATGAAAGAAGAACCTCTTACTGAGAAAGTAGCTTTGGATATTGAAGCAAAGAGGGAACACAGGTATCAAAGAGCAGGGAGGAGGAAGAGAGAGAAACAATCCTTAGAATAAGCAGTGCAAAGGGCACAGAGAGCATAACACGAGTTTAAGAAAGAAGGAAAGAACAAGAAGAGAGACAAAAGAAAGAAGAGGAAGAAATGCAAGGTTATAGAACAACAAAGACGACAGATATACAGATTGAATATGTGAAAATTTCTGAATCCAAATTGCAGAAACCCTACTGCAATATTTTGATTTACTTCTCCTACTTGTTTGATTTAATTAACAAATTATTTTTCTAAAATATTTAGTAAAACATCAATGGAAACACTAATATAGCCTACACATACATATAGATCAAGTACATAAGAATAAATCCCACATGACAAAGGACACACAATATTTTTCGGACAAATGTCCTTGGAATAACCCAATGCGGGAAAACCATCGCAACAACTCTTCGAGGGTTTTATTATTATGTAGAATTCTGAATACATTCAAGGGAACCAGACATGGTTTTCTAAAATAAAAAAAAAATCACGACAAATGTACCTCTATCTCTCAGAGACAAAAAATATGGTTGATTCAACAGAGGATAAAGAACCCCATAGGTGCCTACGCAGTCACTGCATCACCCTTCAGTGTGGTTGCTTGACACCTTCTAGATTTTCTGAAAAGAGCCCTGTTTGGTCCACTGGAACCACAATGTTGCCTTTACCAGCACCGTGTTAGCCCTACAGCCCTGCGTGAGCCTCTACGCAGATCTGGTTGGGCATGCGTCACCCTGGCTGAGCCTAATCTGCCTCTCTGCTGCTCTGGATAAACCTGCATCACCTTTGTTGGGTCTCTGCGCTGCTCTGGTACAAATATGCCTCTCTGCCAATGTATCCTCAACCTCACATCTGAAATCCCACTTCCGATCTACCCCTCACTACACTACAAGCTCACTAAAAAATTCTCAGCAAAACACGCCCCAAAATTTCGACTTAGCTCAAGTGCTCCCACTATGTGTGTCTCCTCCAACTAACCCCAAAAATTCCTTTAATAATTTCTCGTTGAATGTTCAATGACTGTGATCTAATATCTAATCGACGAATAATATTAGAAAATATTTGATCCACTTCACTTAGAATATATCACACATATGTCTAAATTAATTCACTTTAATTATTTAATTTCCCTAAGTTAGACTTAGGGTCTCCATTAAAATAGTTAATATTTTGAATAACTTAGGTTTCAGGTGGAATTTATCCAAAAGATTCTGGATCTTGGAGATCTCATGTGTTATATCCCCTCCACAAAGTTTTGGAGCTAGAGCACATCCGATGATACCCAAAATATCAACACTCCCTCTTTGCGAGGAATGTGCTTTAGCAACACTTCACTCCAGAAGCGTTACTCTGATCCATGACATCGGTCCCCTGCGTTGTTGATGATCATCTTCCTACCCCTCATCCATTGCGTTGCTACCTTCTTTACTACTTCCCATTAATCTGCCACAATCACTGCCTCATCTATACTGCAACTCCCTCTCGAATGCTACATCATGCTGCCCATAGCATTGCCATTTCTAACTGCTGCACTGCAACTCAATTAATGAGAAGTAAGGAACTAAAGGACATCACCAAAAATACTGAGAGACAAGTTAGTTTGGTTGCATCCCGATACTGAAGCACCCTCTACTGTTGCTTTGCGCTGACCCTCTAAAGCTCTGTGCTGTCTACTGCTCTGCACTGCGTAAGCATTTCCTATGCACTACCAAAATCCCATTAGCCTTTGCGTTGTTTCTACCTCTCCTATGTGCTGCTCCAATATTCAACGTCCTAGAAATTCCAAAGTGCCTCCATGATCCTTTGCACCAACTAATTCAAGTCATCTTTCTACTGTCTTTAAGGGCTCTTGTATCTCATATGTGATCCAAGAGTTTGGGCACCTTAAGGATCCTGCCCTCCTCTATAATTCAAGAGAACTATAGATCAATGTAGCTCCACCTCTTCTCTCAAGGTACATGAGCGCTCATGGCCACATCATCATCACTGCCATCATCCCCCTTGGTTTCCGCAACCTTGGAATATGAATCTTCCATTCCCTTCTTCTTCTGAGGACAAGTATTGGCGAATTGTCCTAATTCGCCACATCTGAAGCACCAGACCTTAGAGAGGTCCTTTTTCGTCTTCCCTTGTTGCTGTCATTTTCCCTTAGATGCGAGAGCCACATCTTCATCCTCCTCCTTCTTGATCTTGTCTCCTTCACTGCTACTACCCATATTGGACATTCTTCTGATCTCCTCTTGATGAAGAGTTGCCCACATGTCTTCCCAATTTGGAAGTTTTTCTCTACCGAAGATAATTTGGACAAAGGTCTCCCAATCATTAGTGACTGCATTCACGATAGTCTGCACCATGAGACCATCATCAGGAGTTCCCCCCATAACAACCAACTGATCTCAAATTTCATTCAATCTAATGAGGGAGGGGTCAATTTAATCTCCCTTGTGCATCTGAAATAGTCACAGCTAATTCTCCAGAAGCATATTCCTCTGGACAGAAGTACCTTGATACAATGTGGTCAAGGTCATCCACATCTCATTTGTCGTATTATTCTCAGAAATGTGTGGGACCACATGATCCTTTACCCTTTCCATTATCAAGAGCTTGGCCCTTGCTTGCGCTTCCTCATACTTCTTCAATAGATCAACATCGATCGGATGGCCACAACCTTCTCGGCATAATATTTGATGCGATACTCATCAAGGAAAGATAGGATCCTGGCCTTCCAGATGACGAATTTAGATGCTCCATCTAACCTATCTTGATCCCTAAATATATGAGAGGCCATATCTACTCAACGAATGTCGAAACGAATGCTCTTATCCCTTCTTCTATTGTTGTTCTCAGGAAGAGATCAGATCTGGGTTTCTTGGTGATAGAAAACCCTCTAGAGAATATGCTCCCTCTGACTAGTGATTTCCTTCTCGGAAATCCTTCCCCAATCTGTCGAACCAGCCCTCTCCAATCACTCCATTGATTGGACCTCAGACTTCTGGGCTATAAAGACTGCTGAGGAACTGTTTTCCCTTACTTTGTCAACCCTGATAGACAATGTTCTGCACCGGTAGAAATAATGCCCCACCAAAAACTTCAAAGATAAAACAAAAATTGCACCTCCAGCCATAGAAAATGGCACAGTGTCACCCCCTCTCGAACTGAGTTACCCTCTTCGGCCCGCATCAGCTCTGTGTGAGCTAAACAGACTCTGCATCACCCTTCTGGACCTGCGTCAGCTTTGCATCACCCCTGTTGGGTCTGGTTGTCCCTTAGGTGCTATGATTCCTCTTTTTGGATCTGGGTTGTCTCAACTACTTTTGTGCAACAAAAATATTCGTCAGTTCGCTGATGGCTTCAAATCCCCTTGATCTGCAATAACTTTGATATCATGTGAAAATTTCTGAATCCAAATTGAAAAAACCCTATTGCAATATTGTGATTTAATTCTCCTACTTGTTTGATTTAATTAACAAGTTATTTTTTTGAAATATTTAGTAAAGCATCAAAGTAAACACTATTGCAGCCTATACATACATATATATCAAGTACTGAAGAATAAATCCCACATGACAAAGGACACAAAATATTTTTCAGAGAAATTTCCTCAGAAAAACCCAATGCGGGAAAACCAATGCATCAACTCTTAGAGGGTTTTATTATTATGCAGAATTATGAATACATTCAAGGGCACCAGACATGGTTTTCCCAAAAAAACAAAATCTCGGCAGATTTACCTCTATCTCTCTGAGACAGAAAATATGGTTGATTCAGCTGAGGGTGAATAACCCCACAGGTGCCTACGCAGTTACTGCGTCACCCTTTAGTGTGGCTGCTTCAAACCTTTTGGATCTACTAAAAACGAGCTCTTTCTGGCCCACTGGAACCCCAATGCTGCCTTTCCCAGCACTGCGTCAGCCTTATGGCTCTGCATGAGCCTCTGCACAGCTCTGGTTGGGCTTGCGTCACCCTAGTTGAGCCTACGCTGCCTCTGCGCTACTCTGGCTAGACATGTGTCACCCTTACTGGGTATCTACGCTAATTTGGTATAGATATACCTCTTTGCCAATGTATCGTTGACCTTGGATCTGAAATCCCACTGCTGATTTGCCCCTCACTGCACTACAATCTCACTCGAAAATTCTCAGCAAACCATGCCCCAGAATTTCGACTTAGCTCAAGTGCTGCCACTATGTGTGTCTCTTCCAACTGACCCCAAGCCTTCCTTTAATAATTTTCTCATTGAAAATTCAACGATCGTTTTCTAATCTCTAATCAATGACTAAGTTTAGAAAATACTTGATCCACGTCACTTAGAACATTCTCACCCATATGTCTAAATTAATTCACTTTAATTATTTAATTTCCCTAAGTTATAATTAAGGTCGCCATTAAAATAATTAATATTTTGAATAACTTAGGTTCCAGGTGGAATTTCTCCCTTTCGGGTCTTGGAGATCTCATGTGTTCTATCCTCTCCAAAAACTTTCAAAGCTAGAGCACATTCGATGCTACAAAAAATCTCAACATAATAACATGTACATGATCAAACGAAAGTAGGAGTGAGTGAATAGATGTAAGAACAAGAGTTTTCTCAAGATCTTGAACAGTTGGTTGAAATCACGGACATGGAAGTGGGACATGAGCCACTAAATGAATATGAGGAACGGATGCACAATGCACCTCAGGCCACCGCTCTGACTCCACCACCTCTAGCCACAAAGAAAGAACCGAGTGAGGAAGGGGAGTAATTACCCTTGATGATGATCCAGTCATGGAAGTCTACAATTTGTCATTTGATGAGTTGCAGAAGAATATTATAAAAGCACAAAGAAAGAATTTCCTAGATGATAATGCATCACCCCCATTAATGAGAGAAAGGGTGATCATAGAAGACACCAACAAGAATCTGAATTCCATTTCCAATGCCAGTTGTGCCTTTGTAGGAGAAGCTAGATTTGACACCTAATGTTTGGTTGCCGAGAACAAGAAGTTAGCGCAGAACATACAGGAAATTCGACAAGAGAATGAACAACTCTATGCAACAGTGTAGAATGCACCATGGTCTATAACGAGGAGATAAGAAAAATGATACTTGCTGAGGTATCTGCACTTGGAGACACTAAGCAAGATATTTATGAGGAGTTATTAACCGTACATAAGGCAGTTTTAGACGTGAATGAATTGCTACGAGAGTATATATATTTTGTCAAAATCCTTAAGAATATATAAATTGTTATCACTGCAACACATGAGTGGAAAATGTGATACAAGGCCGCTCCCCATACATTGGTAAAGAAGACCATGTAGAGCTAGAAAATGATAGAGTTCAGATGCCAATCCAGAAAAACAAGAAACTTACCTCATCCATCGGAAGCATTCACGCCACATATGGAAGGATATACGAAAACTTGGATTTCATGGCGAGAACCCACCAGATCTGATCAATTGGTAAACTCACTGAGGCCAAGCGTAAGAAGCAAGTCCGATAGGATATTGATCGTTACTTGAAGCAACTGGAGTAGAAGGCCACCCGGGAGGACATGGAGATCAATAGAAAAACCTTGCATACCTACATTGGTGTCCCATTTTAGATTAAAACCATGCTACACCTGATTGAAGAAGATGTGAAGACCGGTTCCAAGAGATTGTACCCTGATGCATTGGAGGCAAGAGTCCACTTATAGCCTAACACTCTCTTGTGGTTTGGGGAGACCATCGTACAATACCAATATTGGTATAAGTACATGACTGAGAAACACCAAGTCCAAGATTCCCGACTTGAGTTCACCCCAACACCAACATCATATTATTTTTTCTTGCTAGGCTGTTAAGTTGTCTCTACCCTATTTTGTCTTATATGGGTATGAGTGGAAATTGTAATATTATTTGTAATTATTAAATAAGTGAAATTCCATTTGTCCATGATGGAGTGTGAATATTCATATGTAATGTGAGGAGTCATGAGGGGAGTCGAAGAATCACCAGGGGGGCATGCCAAGAGTCACCCCCCTTTAGTTATAAATACATCCCCATAAATCTTGTAAATGGCTTTTGGGAGCCAAGATTTTGGATAGGCTTAGGCTTAAAGAAGGATTGGGATTTTTGTGTCAGCATTGGCTTCTTCGTAGCGTAGAGGGAGTATACTTATCTGGGAGGAGAAGGTGTTATTGACTTCATGTTCCACTATAGTGACAAGTGGTTCATCATGTTGTATGTATGAATAGAACTTTCACTTATAATATATAATCAGAGGCGACGCATCTTCATGCATATATTGTAAATGTAGTTCGACTAATTTGAATATGTTTGTGATGTATGTTTTTTAACTTATGCATATTCTTATGAACTATTTCATTTTCATTTGTATGCATCATGATGCATGCATTCTTATGTTTTAATCTATCACCTTTAACTTGTGGACTATTCTTCTTGTTAGTTTGTGTGATGTATTTTCAACTCGTGTGTTCCTTTCAAGTAGCGTACTATTACAGGCTTCCAAGGGGCACACTTCCTTCCCCCCTTCACTATTAGAACCACTTATGCATCATATTGAATTTCCACCGGGTCACATGCCTACATTAACCAAAGACACTGTACTCAGCTCTATGCATTTTTCAATCCAAGGCATATCATTAAACACCCCACTACTAGGACTCTTACTCCAAATGGTGTGAGGTATAGTTGGGGCTTGATATTAGGGAGATCCCATGAATGTTGGTGGATCCAACACCGTAAACATTTCTGGAACTAGAAGGAGGTCTAGATGACAAGTTGATCCCTTGAAGTCTGTTTTGAATTTCTCACTCATTTTTATGAATTCTTCCCAAATGATACACCCGACTTTATTTTTCCATAAAACTCAATTTTCAAGTGTCGACGAATATCATCAATGACTTGTTTCATCTCAAATTAAATGACAAAGGTGAAACAACTGTCATTGAGCACACAAATTTTTTTCTTCAATTTTTCATAGAGCGCAACATCCCACTGGTCCAGGTTGTTGGTGACAAAACTATTTTGAGCTTTCGATAAATTTGATTATAAACTTCTCTATGACAAAATTTCAAAATCGCAAAAATCACCTGATGAATCTTTACACCATTTTCTTAATCGTTTCCTACATATCTGTTCTGAATTTATAGAATATGAAGTTGATTGAGATCAATTAACCAAAATATTTTTACATCTTGTTCAGATTTCACTTACTCCGCACGAGTTACAATCTCCTAAATCACATAAAATGAACATCATGCGCAAAGCTTCTAAATCTACAATGGAAAAAAGGTGTTGTTCCAGGAAAACTTCCGTCTGCTTTTCATCTAACAACTTTACTGCCATAGGATGTGTGAAAAATTTCCGAAATAGTTTTGTTCCTGAACCACCATCCTTTCCTTTGATGTTTATGAGGATAAGGTGTTGGATGGAGTTTCTATTATGCAATAAAAATAAAATGTCATTCACAATGAGTATGTGGCAGAGCCTATTATTGAATAAGAATCTGCGATGAAGTATGAATCTCCTCCTTCCGCGGCTCTTCGACATTATCCTGACACTATCCATGATTTTGCAATTCCGGTTGAATCATGTGAAAATTAAGTTTTTGACATTGTTATTACTTCCGATCATTCACAGAATTTGCGGGATGTGATTGTTTCATTTGAGTGCGGAGAGGATGAATCTTCTATCATTGATCTTCCCAACCTTTCATCATACCATTTTGGAAATGTAGAGGGTGAAATTTATCATTTTTCATCCTCCTCTCCATATGATTCATCAAATCATAAGGATACCTCCATTTGTGATCTCAAACTTTCTAATTATGGCTGTCATGACCTTTTCATTGTTTCAGCTAGTCACGATTCTGATCTTCCTGTTATTGATTTTTCCAAGCCATCGATCTTTGATGATCTATCTTCCAATGAGTTATATCTTCTTCAAGATATCAAGGCACTTCAACCTGAGCTGATGGTTATGTCAAGTTCTCGTTGTCTTGAGTTTAGTTCCACCTCTGATCATAAGGATGTTGAATATATTGAGGATCCTCATCACTCTCCTATACATGTTGAAAATATTTCTTATTTGCAATTTTTGCATCCTCCATATGTTTTTCACGACCCTATTGCTAAATAGTTGGAGGAGTCATACTTGGCAGGCACTTTGGTGAAACATAATTTTTCGTTATTTCTTTATGTTTTCTTGCCTTCATGGTTTGAAAGTTTGTGTTTGCAAGTCTTTAGTTTGTGAAATGTCATGATACAATGATACATCCACGAAGTGTTTTCCATGTGTTTTTTGCCATTTATTTCTGCGTGCACATTCAAACTTTGAATGATTTGGTTTGCAATGTCATATATTTCATATATGTTTTTATGCTTGTATATATTTCTTTACTTTCATTACCTCGCCCACGTAGGCCTACCAATGCACCAATGGCTGCATTGGAAGTATCATTTTACGTGATTGGGCCTAATTTCCTCTTAGGTTAGGAATAGGAGTAGTGTTTGCTCTTCATTGATTCTTTGCTTTGATTTTATTTCACTTGTTTGTTTCAGTCTTTCTTCTTTATTTTATTTTTTTTGATTTCAACCTTAGGTAGTTTCCGCATGAGATCATGTTCGGCTTCTGAAGCAAGCATGGTGAAATCCAAGAGGAAATTCGTTCTTCTAATTACACTTGGTTTTCTAGCTATTCCCCTTCTTTGTGTGAATATTGATGTTTTGTTTTGGTTGATGATACTCAGATGGAAAATACGTTCCTATTAGAGAGAGTCACGGTGAAATCATGATGCTTGGGTTTTAACTGCTTCTGCCTACTCCAATAATTTTTGTTAGAAAATTAAATATTACGAAAAAAAAAACTTAGAAATAACATATAAAACAAGAGAGAAACATATATATGTGGTTTACCAAACTTGGGCTACATCCACGGAAACAACCAGTCCTTCCTTTATATTATCCAGCAAAATGAAGAGACACAACCTACATCAGATCCGATGTAGTATCCTCTACTCTCCCACACAATCCCCTTACTATTTCTCGCTCATAGTATATACACAATACACATCCATAATACAATACCCTCATACAACATAGGGGGTTTCCTTCTAGGGAGAAAAACCCTAAATTAAACATAATTTCTACCATCAGATCATCTGCCTAATGAATGGCACAGATTGAATATGAAATTGCAAAATTTTACAAAATATTTTTATCTTCGGGGCGCTACCCTCGAAACCCCTCGCCAGGGGGGGTTGCCGCCCCCCTGGACCCCCTTAATGGAGATTAAAAAATGGGCAGTGGACTTGCCCCATTAATGAAAAGGGTCCAAAGTAGCGATACATAAAGAAGATAATCATGCTCCACACCCAACAAGTTTTTATATATTTGGTTGATCCTTGTCATTCTATTGTAGGAGAGTAAGGAGAGGGGGGGGGAAACCTTAAAAAGTATGTCAGAGGTGTACATAAAAATACTTCTCTGAGGGAACAACCTATTCTTCTCTCAATAAGTTGGGATACCTCTTCTGCCCCATGAATTAAATAAGTTCCTATGCACAGTCTTTTGAAAAATGAAAAATGAAAAAAATTGAAAAAATGAAAAAATGAAATAAATGGCGAAAGAAGAGAAAGGCTTATGCACTGAGAGGTGAAGAAAGAAACTTTGCCAGGGTACTGTCTAGGCTCACTGGGAGTGGAGAAATTTTTTTGTTTCTAAAGTGACTCCTCTGGGGTACTGTCCAGGCCTACTAGTAGTGAAGCAACACCAAAGATGAAAATAAAGGCTCTAAAATTTATTATTTTACTTGTGTATCTAAATACTCCTCATCCCCAATCGAAAAAACTTAGTGTGAATTGGCTTGGTTAGTGTTCCACGGATGAATAAGATGGAAGGGGATATGTATTTAACTCATATTAAGTGAGGCAACTGTGATAATCAATGAATTGAAGACTACTCCTGGAAGGGTGAGACTCGGTTTTATGTGAATACAAGATTAATTCAGAGAGTTAGAGTTCTACCAGTGTGTCGTCGATGTTGTAGCGGCTACAATTGCACTCCAAAATTTTGTTGTTGCTTATATTTTGGAGACTAATTTCCCTTCACAAGAGCATACATTGCACTGCTAATAGGTATGTGTGCTTTGATTATTTTTATCTTTCATTTTTTCCTGTGTTAATTTTATTTTCCACTTAGAAAGTTTTTCTAAGTCACAAGTTGACCTCTTTCCTAAGTCTTGCATAGAAGTTCTGGGCTTGCCTCCAGAGACTGCGCAATTATTGAGGCCGGTCTTGTCCTTGTAAATCAGAATTGTATAGTCTTGATTGGAATCCCAACCTTTAGCTCGAGAACTGCATAGTCATGACAAGTAGCCCAACACTAAGCTTAGAAATTGAGCAATCACACACTGAACTCGGAAACAATGTAGTGCACTGAGTCGGGAGCTACCAGTTCCCTCGAATTACACAATCCTTCCTAATGAGGTGCATGAAAAGTTTCCACAGAAAAACTGGAGAAATAAAAAAAGAGAAAAATCATCCCTAGAATCTAGGGATCTATTTTTAGCAGCTTGAAGGAAACACACTTGCTATTTTTGGAAACTGTCGCCAAGTGTCACTTTTCCCTTATTTTGTGGCATGCATGTCATAAACCATAATTTATCAAATATATTTAATCAACTCCCCTAGAGCTCATTATTGCATTCGATCTTGGAGCTATAGCATTCCCTACGAGATCAAGGAACCTTCAGTGCGATCGTCATCACTTTTTCGGGTGAGTTTTGCACTTGTCGTTTTTAGTCGCATTTTCTGTCACTTTTTTCCATTTGGTTTGCATGAGTGTTGTTTTTATTGTTTATTTGAATGCATGCTAGATTTTTAACATGATTTATCCTGTAGAAGTGTTGTTTTAAGTTTTAATTTTCTTTTCACAAGTGTCGCATTAGTTTCTAAATTTTTGCACCGATGGTCACCGTTGCGGCGACTCTCCTCACCGATCTCATTAATTTCTCGTTTTTTCAGTTTCTGAACTTGATTTACTATGTTTCATCTACACTTAGTCAGATTTTTACTCATTCCTTCACCATCTCTCACATAATTTCATTTTTCACACTTCCCTTGGGTATATCTACCATTCCCTTAGCCATAACTCACTTTTCCTTGCTGGGCATTGCGCAATATGGAAGCTCAAGATTCAAGGTTGGATTATGGAATTTCAAAATTCATAGTATTGGCTACCCTCACCATTCATTTTTCATTTCCAAGCCTCAACCAGTAAACTTGGCCATTGAGATTGTGTAATGCATAACCTCTCCAGGCTCTCTTCCCAGGCTGAATTGTGCATTATGCAGTTTCAAGCCTCAAGATTCATCATTGAATATTAGGACTACACAATTCATAGTTTCCCCAACCAGTTAGAATCCCTTCCCACAAAAAAGTGCATAATCCTTCCTTTCAGTTGCCCGGAGTGCTGCATGAACATGTCCTGAAAGTTGTTTTGCTTTTAACTGACATTTTCTTATCATCAGTGTCTTTTATATCCCATAGGTACAATTTTTTTTTATCATCTCTATAGTAGTAACATTCACAATGGCATCAAAGAGATCTTCCTCAAAGGAAACCATTGAAAGTAGTACTGGGGAATATGTAGAGCAAGTCTCGGTTAACCTTCCATTTTACTCAGGCACGTAGCTATTCATAGAGAAAGGATCTAAACTCACATGGTAGAAGATAAAGGATGATTTCACAAAGGAATTTCAGGCAGAATTAGAGGACCTACATGTGTATCTAAATATTATGCAATCAAGGCTTTAAAATATTTCATGCAGGTATCCAACCTTCCCATGTGCGGATGTGATCAAATGGGTTGTTTAAAACATTTATGTGACAACCATGAAACTGAACAACATCATCGATGAGAAGCTTTCCATGTTCCTGGTGATAGACTTCAAATGGATGTATCATCTTCTTGAGCCAATGAAGAACATATAATCACTATTCTATGCCACTCACAGCTACACAAACACGAGAGATATCATCAAGAGTTAGGTGAAGGAGCCAAACAATTTTAGACAAACAACCATCCACATGTATAAGACAAAAGAACTTAGGAAATCCTATCAAATTTTGTTCATACTAGCTTGCAGAATCTATAAACAATCATAAACAAAGACCTTTCCTGAGGGGTGGCATATCTTGCTGAACCAGGTAGTGAATGAGGGGAATCCATTTAACTGGTCAAACCTATTGGATCATTAGCTGAGAATCCATGTGATAAAATATTGCAATCCACCCAAGGGCGATAAAGAATGCTTCTACATGTTTGCATACTTACTGGATTCAATCTTTGTGCAAAACTGGTTCCTTGGCATGAACTAGACATGTACACCAAGAAACACTGCCATACATATATATTGCAAGCTACTCTCGGATTGAAATCATCACGGAGTCATGGAGCAACTTACTGATCATTTCAATATCCCACTCTACGTACTCATCTTTCAGGAGGAACCACCTTGCATGTCATGAGCAGCTATGTAGGCGATATCAAAGATTTCTGATTGGTTCTCCTTACCAAATGGCACACCGATTAGAGTGTTCGGAGGGAAGAAGTCGCCACATCGTCTACCGAGATATGCCACCGAAAAATTATTCATGGAAGAGATAACTTATCACCTTTCCATAATATTGTCAGAAACTCTAGATAGGACAAAGAAGGCACCATGGCCACCTCTTCCTTTGCAGGTCGGATTATATGAGATTAAGAATCTCAAGGTCATGGATGTTGAAAGAAAATATATGGTCAAGTTCGAGTTCAACACAAAGAGTTACAATCCATATGATCCAAGGGGAATTTGAAAAGAAAACTGTGCGGAAGTGTACTTCAACTGGGTCAATGGGATATATTAGTGGTTGAAGGAGGAACCATGGAAGAAATATTATAACTCTTCTAAAAAACTTGTGATGATCAGGATGGGTGGGACTTCTTAAGTTGTCCCATAAGCAACAACAGTTCCAGAAGAAGTAACAAAAACAACATGCATTTGTACGATGCATGACAAAGGAAATAGGAAGGTAGCAGACCACACACAAGAGGAAAAAATATTGAAAATAAAAGAAGACCCTCTTACTGAGAAAGTTTCTTTGGCGATCGAAGAAAATAGGGAACATAGGTAACAAAGAGAAGAGCAGAGGAAGAGAGAAAAAATCCTTAGAAGAAGTAGTGCAGAGAGCACAAAGAGTAGAGGAGGAGCTGAAGGAAGAACGAGAGCTTAGAAGGAAAGAACAATAAGAGAGACAAAATAAAGAAGAGGAAGAAAAGAAAGGTGCCACAATAGTAGAGAAGACACCAATACAGGTTGAATAACATGTACAAGATCAACCGACAATAGATGAAGTGATCAAACAAATGAAAGAACATGAGTTTTCTTAAGAGATTGAACATTTGATTGAAATCACATACATGGAAGTGGGATTGGAGCCGTTGGGGTTCCCATGTTTTGGCCAGATTGGCAAGACCAAAAGATGAGACAACATCAGAACCACTTTCAGACCCTAGGATCTAGCCCTCCTAGGTCCAAAGAGGGATCTCTCTATATAAGTAAAGGTTTTATGTCTTTTAAGCTCAAAGTTAAGATGTTAGGCTAGTTATAAGGCTCGACGTTTGTTTGTTTGATGGTTTGTTGGTTGTTGGGAATCCGGAAAGAAGGGTTAAATATAAGACAAGGATGAGCAATGAGGATTTTAGGCAAAGGAAAGATGACTCAGAGAATATTCAATACCATTGGGAAATGGAGTCAGGAAAGGGTTTACTTGCTATTCAAGATGTAGGCTTTCAGTTGAGCTAGTCATCTAAAGCATTGGATCTTAAAGATGATAGTGTGGCATGAAGTGGTAAGAGAGAAGGTGAAAGCAAGGAAACCTCCAAGGTGACCTTTAGAAATCAGATCCAGGGACAGGACATGCCTTTGGACAACCTGTGATCCAAAACCTAAAGGCTAACTCTTCAGACAAGGAAACATAAAAGATTTAAAAACAAAGGTGAAAACCTGAGATCAGAGTGAGACTTTGAACTCTCAATGCTTCGGCCTCTAGCTCGACGGAACTTAGAAAGGTTAAATTAATTAAAAAGGATCCTAGTGAGATAGAGATAGAGTTCTGAACTCATTCAGTTATTCCAATTAAAAAGCTGTGAACATCTAGAACGATTATTAATTCCATACATCATTTCTTTATGATGTTCTCAAATACTATCAGGTTAAATTAGCTTGAAATAAATCTATATAACATAAATGAAAACATTCAAAGGAAGAAAATGAGAGAGTATAAACATAGGTACCTAACGAAGAGTGGAAATCTATACGATTCGATGTTTGGAAAAGCAGAAGTGTAATGAACTAAAAAAGGAAAACGCAAGAACCAAGATAGAAAAACATCACATACTTTAAATGGGATCTATACAAATAAATGTGCTTGTCATATTAAAGAACAACATAATCAAGTACAACAACACAATAACTGGAAATATGATGAAAACATGTTATAGCCTATTTAACTTTACGAACATGTCTCCAAGAAAACAAACTTTACAATTCATAGATAAACGATGTGTACTTACAGATGGGGTTTCTTCATAGTTTGTGACACAAGAAGAAGCGGAGATAAGTGTCATCATCTGCTAAAACTCGGAGAGGGCGAAACCACATTTGTTCATTACAGACATTTATCTTCAGTACTCTTTGGATGAAAGAGTGGTCTTTGTCAGGCTGCAATTTACTCTAGGTATGTCTTTGATGTACTTGCCGTAATACCTCTGCAATACTCTGGTGAACTGATCAAAAATAGATCAATGACTTTGGGTCTGCCATACTATGTAAAAAATGCTTCTGATAGCATAGGGCCCATTGGGAAGTGGCACTATCGTGACACGATGTGTGAAACGATGGCCAGTACTATAATGCTTTCTCAGGGGGAGACAGTGCGTGTTCTGCTGGTCTCTTTCTCTCATTTTATGCCTATTCATTATGCAGTAGCCGATTCATTAGGTCTTTGTTGATATTTTCCTTTAGTGTAGGATTTCCTTGAATCAAGTCATTCAAATGGGACCTTAAACTCTCACTTTCTCATGTTCTCTTTACTCTAATTTACCTCTGTAGTAGATCTTTTTATTTTAACAATTAGATAGTTTTCTAAAGTTAACTCTATTTCATTTAAACAGAATGTGTCATATCCTTCTAGGTTTTCTCTCCATGATTTTAAATTTGCAAGAAAAAAGGTCCACTCTGTTCAAATTCACCATAATAGTTCTTGTGTGAGAGGGAGGTTTTATCACTTGTAACCCTACAAAACACGAAAACACGTTAAGAAATCCATGCATGGGGTGGGCGGACGTAATGGAGGATTGGAGGACAGGTGGCGGAACTGTGGAGATGCATTTGGAAGATGACGGGAGAGGGAGTTTTAAGGTAAAACATTAAAATTTGACCTTCGAATGAAATATATAGGGGACGAATGAAAATGCAATTAAAACACGTGGAAAGGTGATGTGGCGGGACCGAGTCAATAGCGGGGTGTAGATTAAATCTAGACCGTCCGATCTCAGGAGGAGATAGACGGTGGAAAACACATCGGAGGGCGACAGACGGTGGGCCAGGGGTCCTATTTGCCTCGGGCTAACTCCCGAGCATCTTCGTGGCGCGAGAGCCATTGGATGGACAACTTTAGATCGGATGGTGTACGTGCATATCGTACCGGGTCCACGGTTGAACGTTAATGCGAGATGGGGGGCAGTTTTTCAATAGTGCGTGGAGCCACGCGTCATGCGGTGAATGGCATCGCTTCGAAACGAAAAATGCAGCCTGCCCTCCAAAAGCGGTGCGATGGAAACCAACGGTTTTGAATAGTGCTTTGGCGCGGGGACCACCGGGGCGGATGAAATACGGGCCGTCGATCTGCGGATCAGATCGACGGTTGTGATATGATTGGATGGGCGAACGGAGAATGAAGGTGTTGCGAGGGCTGTTAGATCTCCCGATACCCAAACGCGCTAAGCACTTTTCGGGCTAGCACTTGGTTCTAGCACTGGGGTCACGTGGGGAAAAGGTTTCGGGGGCTGGCCGAAAGGGGCTAGGCCTGAAATATGTTAAAATATGGGTTTTTGGCCCCTTTTAATGCAATTTTAGGCCCGAAAGAAGTAACGGTAGAGGGAGTATGGGGCCCTTGAACCAAACAGAGGTATTTTCTAGTTTTAAGAGGGGAATGAAGGTGATTTGGAAGGTTTAGGAAAGGTTTGAGGGGTAAAAGGGAGGCTTTGACATAGGTGAAAAAAGGTTAAAATGGGACATTCTGCAGGGACATAAGGGGAAAGTGAAGGCTTCCTTGAGCATAGTTTTTTACAATCAGTGAGGCTCTCTGGATGGAAACATTAGTGAGGGTATTTTTGAAAGGCAATGGATACACAGAGGTTTCAAGGATGATGTGTTTCTAGAGGGAAATGCATTCCTTGAAGGCTCAAAAACATTTTAGGCCCCTGCTTGCTTGTCAAAAAATTCATAGGGGGCTAACAGTGGCTTCACATGGGGATGGCTTCTTCTTGAAGGAGTCAAGAATTCAGAAATGATCTTTGAGGTAGGCCAGATGCCCGATCTTTGATCCATCTTCCTTCTTTGATTTTAAATTGCCACAAACATGATAGATCAGCAGAAACATTCTCAAATAGTCTACCTACCCAGACTATAGTCCCATCATTTTCTCTTCCAGGGTGCATTTGGACTAGCAGACCCTTTACATCATTTATTTTTTACAAACAAGAAAATAAACCTATTCTATTTCTACCCTTATTTCTCCATGAGACCAGATTAAACTGTTGGCCTCAAATGTTTCTCTACCTAATATAATATCCGTTGGGATTAGACTGTCCAGCAGATTTCTTCTCTACATTCTACAACATAAATTTAAAAACAGTCAAACTAGGATTAGACAGTCTATTTTGCTGTGGATCCAAGGCATAAAGACAATTGCACATGGATAGAAACTTGCAAAAAACTGAAAACAAAATCTTGAAGGCTTGAAATATGAAGTTTTTAAGCATCCTTATTTTCTTTGTGACTCAAGTTTTGAGCTTGTTAGAGTCACTTTCTCTTCTTCATTTCAACTCTGGTTTTGGGCATGTTAGAGCTGATCCTTGCACCCCAGAGGTTCATGTTTTGAGCATGTCTGAACCTCTCCTTTCTCTCTGTTTTTTGGAACATTTTCTCTTTTTTCTTGAAAACAAACACAACATTGGTATTTACATTGGAAATGGAAACTGGAAATTGGAAATCAACAGAAGTAGTGTTTGAGCATCCTGCCATTGACAGGACCCCCAAACAGCTCTGTGTCATCTAGTTCTTGTAGAAAAAAGGCATTTGGATCCACAGTGGCCTGGATGATGTATGGACCCTGCCACAAACTGTCAAACTTGCCGTGCTTTCCTTTGTCTTCTCTCTTTTAGTCCCACTTCATAACTTTATCTCCAATTTTGAAGTCATATGCTTTTGTTCTTTTGTCAAAAAACTTCTTTATATTTTCCTGAACTTTGATAGCTATGTTATAGACCTCTTCCCTTGTTTGTTGGAGATGAATTGTTTGGTTTATCCTCCTTACCATGATGTCCTCTTCTGTCTGAATTTCTTGGACAAGTTTAATCACTGGTACCCCAAGGCTGGTAGGAAACACTGCTTCCGTTCCATAGACAAGTTGGTATGGTGAAATGCCAATGGATTTATTTGTTGTAAGCCTGTCAGCCCACAAAGCATGCACTAACTTGTTATGCCATGATTTTTTGTTCTCTTCTAGCAGCTTTTTGATGATGGTCACCAGGCTCTTGTTTGATGATTCAGCTAACCCAATACCTTGTGGGTAATAATTTGTTGAATGAACGAGTTCTATTTGATACCTGTGACAAAAATCAACCATCTTCTTGGATCCAAAAGCGGCAGCATTATCAGTGATTATTTTTCTTGGGCAACCAAACCGAGAGAGGATATGGCCTTCTAGGAACCTAATGATGACTGAATCTGTGGCATTCCTAGAAGGTATGGCCTCTATCCACTTAGTGAAGTAGTCTGTGGCTGTCAGGATCCAATTGTGTTGTGCAGAAGAAGCTAGGTGTATTTATCCTATGAAATCCAGACCCCATTGTATAAATGGACCTTCAACAGTGATGGGTTGTAAAGGTAGAGGGAGGAGCTTTCTTTTGCCTTCAAAAATCTGGCACTTATGGCAGGCAATTATCATCTTATGGATGTCATTGAAGAGTGTAGGCCAATAATATCCAGCTTTGAGTATTTTTTTTGCAGTGGCTTTCCAATTTAGGTGGCCTCCACACTCTCCTGCATGGAATTCCTATTTAATCCTCTCTGCTTCAGTTTCAAGCAAACATCTAAGTAATAGGCCATTTGTATTTTTCCAGTATGAGCAGTTATTCAACATGCAATGGCTTTTGGCTTTTAGTTTTAGGAATCTGGCCTTGGTCTTTGACAGTTCAGGAGGGGCATTGAGGTGTGTGAGCACATATACAATGTCAGAATACCATGGAGAGTTCTGAAACTTCTCCTCGACAGTGGGCTCAGGCAATCCTTCCTGCTCATCCAAGGCATCCACCATGTTTATGTCAAGGGCTTGTAAATTTGATTCAACCATTAGTTGAGCTAGGCCCTGAACTTTGATCAGTTTTGTGGGTTTTATCTCAAGGTCATATTATAAGATTACAACAATCCATTTGCCCCTCTTCCCATCTGGGTATTGGGACAAGATGTCTTTAACCACTATATTTGGCGCGTAGGATATGGTGTGGGAATGCAATATGTACACCCTAAAGTATTTCAAGACCTTAACCAAGGCATAGGCCTGTTTTTCCATTATGTTGTATTTCAAGGGTGCATCCCTCAAAGCTTTATTGAAGAAAGAAATGGGCTGTTCCTTTCCCTCTAGATTTTTCTGCAGTAAAACTACAGCCACTATATGCTTGGAGGGAATTGGAAACATCAGGAAGTCCTTTGAGAAATCTGGACTGATTAGGACAGGAGCCTGGGTGAGTGAAAGTTTAACTAACTCAAAATATTTCTTAGCCTCAATAGTCCACCTAACCCCTACACCTTTCTTCAGCATGTTGGTCATATTCCTGAGGTGTTTAGCCAAGTTGGGAATAAACCTCCTTAGGAAGTTGATTTTCCCAATGAAGGACTGTAACTCTTTAATGTTTCTCAGGTGTGTGATCTGTAGTATTTCCTCAACTCTCTATGGGTCTATCCTAATTCCCTTCTCAGATATAATGTGGCCGAGAAGCTTACCTTCTTGCAGCCCAAATACAGTCTTTTTAGGATTCAATGACAGACCGAACCTTCTACAATTTTCAAACACTCTCCTCAGATGTTTTAGGTGCTCTTCCTCAGTCTTGGAAAAAACTGTTATGTCATCCAGATAGATGAAAATGAAGTGCCCTATTTCAATTAAAAAGGCTATGTCCATTGCTCGTTGGAAAGTGGCACCAGTGTTCATCAGTCCAAAGGGAATTTTTACATACATAAAAGTCCCCATGGAGTGGTAAAAGCTGTCTTGAGTTGGTCTTATGGGAGTACTAAAACCTGGTTGTAACCTGAAAAACCATCTAACAGGGAGATCCTTTTTGAGCCTACTACCCTTTGAAGGATGTGTTCCATTTTTGGCAAAGGGTAATTGTCTTTGAGTGAGGCTTTGTTAAGGTTCCTGAAATCTATGCACAATCTGATCTCACCTGTTTTCTTTCTCACAGCTACAAGGTTTGAGACCCAATCAGAGAACCTCATAGGAACTATTATGCCTGCCTCATACATATTCTTTATTTCCTTTTCCATTGCAGGAAAATGTTTTGGGTTTATTCTACGAAGTTTCTGTCTGAAAGGTTTCTGGTTCTCTTTCAAAGGTATTTTGTGCTGTATAATGTTTATGTCATAGGCCTTTAAGTCCTAGTAGCTCTAGGCAAACACATCAATGAATTCCTTGAATAGGTCAATGTATTTATTTTTCATGTTTACAGGCAGGGACTTAGCCAATTTAATCATCTTGGGCTTATCTTCAGTGCCTATGTTGCATTCCTCAACCTTAGAGTCTGAATGTTATATAGTGGGATTTTTTGCTACATCATCAAAGTCAAAAAGGTCCTCTAAAGGTGCCAACCCCCTGGGTATGTTCTTATCTTTGGCCTGCAACACCTTTACTTCTTCACTATATGCGTTTTCACATTCTTTGTTTGGATTTCCAATTTGTTCATTTAAAGTGTTTATTTCTATGTTACAGGGTGGTTCTTCCTCTTCTAAGGGCTCTTCACTTAGGCAGTTATCGTCAGATTTAGAGTCTGATTCGGGAAATTCAAACTCGTTCCTGCCTATCAGGAAATCCTCAATCTGCTTATCCCCTTCAAAAACCTACCAATATTTTTCATTGTCCGGCATTGCAGGTCTGAATTTGGTCTGAATGATGATTTTTTGGTCACTGGGAGGCTTGTGATACGAACTAGCCATGCAGGCTAATCCATTTGCAATTGCGTTATGACTCCTAGGGACAAACACCAGTTCGTATTCTACAAAGGTTTTCAATATATCCATAGCATCATTCCTGTATTCCCTCAGCCTAGGATGTTTCGCTGTGTATTCACCATTCACTTGTTTAATGATCAACTCAGAGTCTCCATGCACAGTTATCCTACGGGCTCCTAATTTTCTCAACAGTTTCAAGCCTAGGATAAGAGCTTCATACTCTGCAATATTGTTTGTACATTTGAATCTCAGGTTACAGGCATGACTCTCTGCATAGTCACTCTCGGTGTTATGTACCCACACTCCTGCTCCTGCGGTTCTCTTGGTGCATGACCCATCGAAATTCATTTCCCATAAAGGTTTGTGTTCATGTTTATCATCCTTTTCTTCCCTAATGTGGGTTTCACTGGTCTGTTGATGGTTCTGCTCTCCCTGATGTGAATGGAATTAAGAGAGGTGACTAGTCAGCTGATTGCATTCTATTTCTTGTTTGCTCTAAATTTCTGTTTCAGTGCATTTTCCAAAGTTTTCTTCTTCGTTTTCCTCTAAGTCTAGGGTGGCCATTATGTTATGATATATGGTCTCGACTCCTTTGTTTGTATCTCTGTTTTCTGATTCTAGTTCTCCCAAGGATTCATCGTTGCAAAAGATAAAGGAGTCCAGATCTGTGTGCATAGAATACAAAGGAGAATTTTCAGGCTTTTCGGGGCTACTGACCAGGAATTTCATTTGTGCCTCTCTATATAGTCTCCTCAGCTGGCTAAAGACGGGGATTGTGGCATATGCCCCATCCATCTGCATTGTACCTTGCAGCTTGGCTCCCCATGACCTTGATAGTAGAATTCCATACTTAGGTGGCACATCTACCACCACAACATCCATGACCATACATTTTGCAGGGATCTGGGTAAGGTTCACACACAGGTCTTTGATTAGGCCCAGGCATTTTACTCTGCTAGAGTCAAACAAATATAAATCTTTATAAGGGCGAGTTATCTCTAGGCCTAAATTTTCCATAACTACCTTAGGCATTAAGTTGTGTGATGCCCTAGAGTCATGCATTGCATTTTGAAGAATCTTGTCATGGATATTGAGATTGATATAAAAAGGTGGTACTACCCCTTCCTGAAACTTCCCTTCTATCTTTGGACCAAACAGAAGGGCTGGTTGATCATCACTCAAATTGACGGTGTCACTGTTTTCCCCTAGATTTAAAGCTTTCAAAATTTGGCCTTTATATACATCCTGAGTGGCCAGCTCAGAGAGTGGGACAAAGATCTTGATTTTTGCAATCTCACTCTCCAAATTGAAAGTAGACTGAATATTTGGAATGTTCAACTCTGTTTTGTTAGCCACCACCTTAGTGGATGAATCAGTGGACTGATTCTCACTATGTACAGGATTAGGAACTATTTTATCAGGAGCACTAACTGCAATGCTAGTGCTGCTAGTTGGTTGACTTTGTTTATCAACGTTTTGGTTGTCTTTTTCTTTGTTCTTCCCAGAACTCTCAGCGGCTGATTTGTTACTTTCAGTAGTTAATTTAGAAGTTTTCTCAGGCCCTTTCTTGATAGTAACCTCAGAAGCCTTTGGTTTGGAAGTGTCTAGGCTCTTTTTTCTTCTAAGTTCATACTGTTCTCTAACCTGCATGATGGCATTTTCAAATCCTAGCCTGTAATCCTCAAATTCTAACCTTTCCTCATCCCAGTATGAGGATGAGGGCTAATCTTCCTCTGTGGAAAAGTTGTGGATTGAGTTTTCTATTTCAAACATGTTTATTGTGGTTCCCTCAGACTCTTCTATGATTCCCTCATCCTCATCAAGAAAGTTCTCTTGAAATGGGGGAATAACTTGTTGATTTGATTCTCTTTGTCTGTTGGGAGTGGTGTTGTTTCTTCTAAAGTTCTAGTTCTGGTTATGATTTTGACTTTTGTTTTGGTTACTAACTATGACAACCATCATTTCCATCATTTGTTTTAGCTTTTCCATGTTTTTATACAAACGGTCATAATTGGGGTCAGATGTGGAAGCTACAATGTCATATCTATATGTTACCCTCTTCTCAGCTCTCAATCTTGATTTTTTCTCAATCAGGTTAGCCTCTACACTCACTGCTCCTTTTTGCATATCTTCCAGTGTGTTGTAATCCCTCTCCCTAAGCTGGTATGCCACGTCAGCCTTAAAGCCTTCAGGATATTTCACTAGCGCCATACCTTGGGGAGGTTTCATATGTGGAGGAAGAGCGTTATAAACGCTGTTAAACCTTGTAGAGTAGTCATGGACACTCTCTCCTGCATTTCTTTTAAGATTCTTGTATTCTCCTAAGATTTGGAGAGGGTTGGCCTTAACTTCCCATTTGTTTATGAAAATCTGATATAAGGCAGGAAGGTCTTGGATACTATTAGGAGGTAGGCATTTAAACCATTTTTTCACATCACCTCCTAAGCTTTGGGAAAATATTCTCATTTTGACTGTATCATCATCTATCTCCATGTAATCAAAAGAATATTCCATCTTGTCTACATGGTGTTGAGCTGTGGTAGAATCTTTTGCAGTGAAGTGTGGGATCTTTGATTGATAATCGTTGGGTAAGGGTACTAGAGGCTGGGGTAAAACCAGGGGTGCATACCATGCTGCCATGATTATGTTTAGGTGAGGTAAAGGGTTAGCTTGAGCAGCTAGTATGTGGATGGCAGGGATACTAGGACCAACAGAAGTCTGCTGAGCAGATTTAGGGTGGCAAAGCCCCAAGTTTTGAATGAAATGAATATCAGGAGGTGTTGATGGAGGGGTTTGTCTATCCCTAATGTGTTTACCATTTTGGGGTGGTGAACCAGGTAGCTCAAGGTTTGGCTGGTCTAGGACACTGAATGACCTAGTTCTAGGTACACAGTTTTGAGAGTCTAGGTCAAGAAGTGGGTCTGATAGAGCTGTAAAGTCTTCTAGCGCAGAGTTAGCTCTATGGATGTGGCTGGGAATAGTTGGTATTTTAGGTGTAGGAGATCTCTTGAGGATGCTCTCAGGGTTGTCAACTATTTCAGGTGGGTTTGGGTTGGGATAAGCTCTTGTGTGAATGATTCTTGAAGCCAGAATGTTGTCTTTGAATCAAGTAGCTTAATCCCACTCGCTACTTCTATTATGGCTAATGTTGTAATGGGCTTTGGTCTCTCAGTGGAGTCTTATGTGAACCATGATAATCAGTAGGCCTACTGATCACCAGTGGAGTCTTTAATCGTTTAGGAGCTATGGAGTCGCCAGGTGGAAGGTTTAGGATGTTTCTAGGAGGTACACTGTCCACCACAGTGCTTATGTAATGTCCTTTTTAGGGAAATCCTTAAACACAAAAAAATCTAACCAGAGATGGACTGGGAGGGTATTTACCAGATATTTCACCTCTGAAAGAGGATGAGATCCGGAGGCTGTCTGGCCCTTTCCAGACTCTGTCTAAGAGTGTGGGAGAAAACACAACAAGTGGTATAGAAGTCGATTTGTGAATAAGAGTGTTTAAATGCCAACCTAGCTAGAGATTGTGGGTTTCTGAGGTTCTTGTGATGTAGTAAGATGGAAAATACTCAGAAGTTCCTCATTGGAGTCGCCATTATGTTAGGGTTCCCATGTTTTGGCTAGATTGGCAAGACCAAAAGATGAGACAACATCAGAACCACTTTCAGACCCTAGGATCTAGCCCTCCTAGGTCCAGAGAGGGATCTCTCTATATAAGCAAAGGTTTTATGTCTTTGAAGCTCAAATTTAAGATGTTAGGCTAGTTATAAGGCTCAGGGTTTGTTTGTTTGATGGTTTGTTGGTTGTTGGGAATCCAGAAAGAAGGGTTCAATATCAGACAAGGATGAGAAAAGAGGATTTTAGGCAAAGGAAATATGACTCAGAGAATATTCAATACCATTGGGCAATGGAGTCAGGAGAGGGTTTACTTGCTGTTCAATATGCAGGCTTTCAGTTGGGCTAGTCATCTAAAGCATTGGATCTTAAAGATGATAGTGTGGCATGAAGTGGTAAGAGAGAAGGTGAAAGCAAGGAAACCTCCAAGGTGACCTTCAAAAATCAGATCCAGGGACAGGACATGCCTTTGGACAACTTGTGATCCAAAACCTAAAGGCTAACTCTTTAGACAAGGAAACATAAAATATTTAAAAACAAAGGTGAAAACCTGAGATCAGAGAGAGACTTTGAACTCCAAATGCTTCGGCCTCCAACTCGAGGGAACTTAGAAAGGTTAAATTAATTGAAAAGGATCCTAGTGAGACAGAGACAGAGTTCTAGACTCCCAGTATCCCGATTCATTCAATTAAAGCCTAACAAGAACATCTAAGAACATATTCATTAATTCATACATCAACTAGCAGTATATATGACCACTACACTGGTTAAATTATCTTGAAATCAATCCTCAGATAACACATACAACAGAAAAAATTGAAGGCAGGGAGAGCAGAAACATAGGGTACCTAACAAGGGTAAATCCTAGGCCAGATTTCTGATGCGTGCCAGAAGAAACGAAATGTAATGAACTAAAAAGGAAACCACAGACAAAGACAAAAAAACATCACCGCTGCTTTAAATCAGGATCCAAAGAAATGTGCTTGTCATATTAAAGAGCAACACTAGTCAAGTACAACATTACCAATAGCTCGATATTCAGTCTGAAAACATCTTCCTTGGCCTATCTTACAACTTTACACAGAGAACATGTCTCAAGAGAAATAGCTTGCAATTCACAGATAGCCGATCAACAACCTTTACAATGAGTTTCTTCATGGATTTTATAGCTGAAAGAGAGGCAGACGAGGTAAGTGGAAAACTAAATGTATCATTAAAAATCAGGAGAGGAAGAGGGCCGAGGCCACATTTTGTTTTAAATTCTGGGCATTTATCTTCAGTACTCTTTGGATGAAAGAGTGGTCTTCGTCAGGCTGCAATTTACTCGAGGTATGTCTTTGATGTACTTGTTGTAATACCTCTCTAATACTCTGGTGAACTGATAAAAAACATATCAATGACTTTGGGTCTGCCATACTGTGTAACAAATGCTTCTGATAGCATAGGACTGTTGTCAGGGCTGGAAATATTCTCATTGACACAATGTAGACTGAAACAGTAATGAGTACTATGTCCTTTCTCAGGGGGAGACATTATACTGATGGTGACACTGATATATATCGTTTTGTGTTCCCTAGGCCTTCCGTGTGATTCATGAGGTCTTCCGTTTGATATTTTTCCTTTGAATTATTGTATTAAGGCTCAAAATGTTCAATTGCAGGCCTTAAAGTCTCTGCTTTCTCACTGATACTCTTTGCTGCTCCATGATTGCCTCTGTCTGTGAATTCTGCGTTTTAATAGTTCTGGACAGGTTTTACAGAGTTTAACTCTATTTCTTTTAATGGGAATCATGTCATAACACCTTCCCAGGTTTTCTCTCCATGATTTTGGTCCCTGAAAAAGGTCTTTTCCTGCGTTCTGTGCCCCTGTAATAGTTACTATGCACAGAGGAGGTTTTATCACTTGTAACCCTGTAAAACACGAAAACACGTTAAGAAATCCATGCATGGGGTGGGTGGACGTAATGGAGGACTTGGGGATAGGTGGCGGAACTGTGGAGATGCATTTGGAAGACGAAGGGAGAGGGATTTTTAAGGTAAAACATTAACATTTGACCTTCGAATGAAATATATAGGGGACATATGAAAATTCAATGAAAACATGTGGAAAGGTGACGTGGCAGGACCCGGTCAATGGCGGGGTGTAGATTAAATCCAAAATGTCTGATCTCAGGAGGAGATCGACGCTGGAAAATGCATCGGAGGGCGATGGACGGTGGGCCAAGGGTCGTGTTTTCCTCGGGCTAACTCCCGAGCATCTTCATGGTGCGAGCACCGTTGGATGGACAACTTCAGATCGGATGTTGTATGCGCATATCTCACCGGGTCCACGGTTGAACGTTAATGCGTGATGGGGGGCGGTTTTTCAATAGTGCGCGGAGCCACACATCATGCAGTGAATGGCATCACTCTGAAATGAAAAATGCAACCCGCCCTCCAAAAGCGGTGCGATGGAAACCAACGGTTTTGAATAGTGCTCTGGCGCGGGGACCACCAGGGCAGATGAAATATGGACCGTCGATCTGCGAATCAGATCGATGGTTGTGATATTATTGGAGGGGCGAACGGAGAACGAAGGTGTTGCGAGGGCCGTTAGATTACTGGGAAATCGACGGTGGATAGCGCTCCCGATACCCAAACGCGCTAAGCGCTTTTCAGGCTAGCGCCTGGTTCTAGCACTGGGGCACGTGGGGAAAAGGTTTCGGGGGCTAGGCCTGACATATGTTAAAATATGGGTTTTCGGCCCCTTTTAATGCAATTTGAGGCAAAAAAGAAGTAACGGTAGAGGGAGTATGGGGCGCTTGAACCAAACAAAGGTATTTGCTAGTTTTAAGAGGGGAATGAAGGTGATTTAGAAGGTTTAGGAGGGGTTTGAGGGGTAAAGGGGAGGCTTTGACATAGGTGAAAAAAGGTTAAAATGGGACATTCTACGGGGATATAAGGGGCAAATGAAGGCTTCCTTGAGCACAATTTTTTACAATCAGTGAGGCTCTCTAGATGGAAACAATAGTGAGGGTATTTTTGAAAGGCAATAGATACACATAGGCTTCAAGGATGATGTGTTTCCAGAGGGAAATGCATTCCTTGAAGGCTCAAAATTTTTTTAGCCCCTTGCTTGCTTGTCAAAAAATTCATAGGGGGCTAACAGGAGCCACTAAATGAAGATGTGGAACTGATTCCCAATGCACCTAAGGCCATCGCTCCAACTCCACCACCTCCAGCTTCATAGCAAGTATCAAATGAGGAAGGGCAGGTGATTCCTCTTGATGATGATCCGGTCATGGACATGTACAATATATCATTTAATGAGTTGCAGAATAATATTGTACAAGCGTGAAAAAACATTTCCCAGATGATCATGCATCAACCATGTTCATGAGAGAAAGGGTGATCATGGTAGACACCAAAATGAATCTGAATGCCACTGTTGATGCTAGCTGGGCCTTTTCAGGAGCAACTATATATAACACCCAGTGTTTGGTTATCAAGAACAAGAAATTAGCGCATAACATACATGCACTTTGGAAAGATAATGAACAACACCATGGCGCAACACAAAGTGCACCATCCGCACATGTCTACCGTGAGGAGATAAGAGAAACGATACTTGCTGAAGTATCCACACTTGGAGACACTATCCATGATCTATATGAGGAGTTGGTAACCAACCATAAGGTATTTTCCCAACTGAATGATTTTCTATGAAAAAACAGAGAGCTTTTCAGAATCCTTGAGAATATACAAAATTATATCACTTCCACACATGAGTGGAAAATGTGATACAAGGATGCACCACTTACATTGGTAAAAAACATGAAGTCCCAGGAAGTTAGAAAAGGTTAGAGTTTGGATGTTATTCCAGAAAAATAAGAACTTTCCTCGTTCATTGGAAGCATTCATGCCACATATGGAAGAATATACGACAACTTGGATTTCATGGTGAGAACCCATGGAACCCCATCAATTGGTACACTCATTGAGGCCAAGCGCAAGCAGCAAGTCCAACATGATATTGATTAGTACCAAAAGCAACTAGAGTAGGATGTGACCCGGGAGGACATAGAGATCAATAGACAAACATTGAATACCTACATTGGTGGGACGGCTTAGATTAAAACCATGTTGCACCTTATTGAATAAGATATGAAGACTTTTTCCAAGAGATTGTACTTGGATGCATTGGAGGCAACTGTCCTCTTCCAGCCTAACACTATCTTGTGGTTTGGGGAGGCCATCGCACAATACCAATCTTGGTATGAGTACATGACTAAGAAACACCAAGTCCTAGATGCATGGCTTGAGTTCACCCTAACACCAAAATCATAGTATTTTGTCTTGTTAGGATGTCAATTTATCTCTACCCTATTTTGTCTTATATGGGTATGAGTGGGAATTGTAATATTATCTATAATTATTAAATGAGTGAAATTCCAAGTGTTGATGATGGAATTTGAAGTCATATGTAATGTGAGGATTCATGAGGGGAGTCAAAGTTTCACCAATGGGGCATTCCAAGAGTCACCCCCATTTGGTTATAAATACATCCTCATAAATCCTGTAAAGGGATTTTGGGAGCCAAGCTTTTGGCTAGGGTTAGGCTTAGAGAAGGCTTGGGAGTTTTGTGTCAGCCTTGGCTTCTTCGTAGCATAGAGGGAGTATAATTCTTTGGGAGG
This sequence comes from Pinus albicaulis, assembly GCA_034641835.2. Taxonomy (NCBI): domain Eukaryota; kingdom Viridiplantae; phylum Streptophyta; class Pinopsida; order Pinales; family Pinaceae; genus Pinus; species Pinus albicaulis. The sequence goes on from CM076581.1 coordinate 360,846,844, forward strand.
ATTAGGTGCTATTGACTTCACGTTCCATTATTGGGGCAAGTGGTTCATCATGTTGTATGTATGAATGGAACTTTCACTTATAATATATAATCAAAGCCGACACATATTCATGCATATATTATAAATTTAGTTGGACTAATCTGGTTATGTTTGCGATGTATGTTGTTTCACTTACACATATGCTTATGAAATATTTCGTTTGAATTTGTATGAATCATGTTGAATGCGTGCTTATGTTTTAATCTGTCACCTTTAACTTGTGGACTATTCTGCTTGTTATTTTGTGTGATGTCTTTTCAGCTCGTGTGTTCCTTTCAAGTTGTGTACTATTAAATGCTTCAAAGGGGAACACTTCCTCCCCCCCTTCACTGTTAGAACCACTCATGCATCATATTGAATTTCCTCAAGGTCACACACCTGCATTAACAAAATACATTGTACGCAACTAAACTCTATGCATTTTGCAATCCAAGGCATATCATTAAACACCCCACTGCTAGGAACCCTACTCCAAATGGTGTGAGGCCTATTTGGGACTTGATTTCGGGGAGATCCCCTGAATGTTGGCAGATCCAGCACTGTCAAAATATGGGAATAAGATGGACTCAAACTTTAGCCACTCTAGGTACCATCAGGCTTTTAATATCTACCAATAACCCATGGATCTATGTGCGTATCCATGGTCATAGCCGCATGACCAACACCAACCTCTCTAATTCGGGATCTAGACACTAACACATAGGCCGACGATATTTCCTCCCAAGTGTATTGCCATAATATTATTCATCTATCCCTATCAATTAAATCTGTAAGATCAACAAACTTAAGCATGCTTCTAAAATATTCAAATTTCTTATTCAGAAGAGATTTCATTAGCATATCAACTACCTGTTCATATGTCAGAATATATCGTAGCTTCACAACCCTATATTTTACCAAACTCCTAATGTGGTGGTAATTGTTGTGGATATGCTTCATCCTTGCATGGAATAGAGGGTCTTCATACATCTTTATGATGCTTTGATTATCACAATTTGTCATTGTAGGATCTAGAGGATTTCCAAACAAACATGAAAATAGTTTTCCTAACAAACAACTTCCTTTCCTACTTCACATGCAAGAACATATTTTTCTTCAGGACTAATTAACACAACAAGACCTTTTTTCTACTCATCCATGAAATAATTGCAGATCCAAATCTAAAACATCCATCGGTAGTGCTTTTTTCATCAGTCTCACTTCCACCCCAATCAGAATCAGTAAAACCTATTAACTTGACTTCCTTTCCATCATACTTCAAATAGTGATGTATTGTGCCATGTAGGTATCTAAAAATATGCTTAGAAACTATCCAATGGTCATGAAAAAGATCCAACTAAAATTAAATATGAACATTTACAACGAAACATGTATCAGGTCTCATATTTATCATGTACATCAGAGAACCCACCAACTTACCATAGCTAGCAGGATCGACGAGACTAGAGTCAGAGCTTCTCAACTTCTTGATATTAGTGATAATGGGAGTAGTCATAGGATTGGAACCCATAATACATGATTTATGTAACATATTGATTATGTATTTACTTTGACCTAGATGTATCTCATTAGGTTTCTATCAGATTTATATGCCCAATTAATAATGCATGAGTCCCCAATGTTTCATCTCGAATTCAACTACCAACATTTTATTTCATTCTAGTATTTTTCGCTCCACACTTTAATTAAAAAATCATCCACATATAGTAGTATAATTATTGGTTCATTCTTTACCACCTTAATTTAGAGGTTTGCATTGACAAAATTTTCAACAAACCCAATTATTAAGATATATGCATCCATCCTTGCATACCATGCCCTAAGAGCTTGCTTCAAGCCATATAGGGATTTCTTGAGTCTGCAAACATGTGTATCTATGCTATTTATTTTGAAGCCTTCTAGTCATTCAATTTATACTTCTGCATAAATGGTTCAATTTAGAAATGTTTCTTTGACATCCAATTGATGGATATTCCATCCCATAGTAGCAACTAATGAAACCAAAGATCTTATAGTAGTATACCTAGTAGTAGGAGAAAATGTTTCTTCATAGTAGATACCTTCCTTTTGTGAGAACCCCTTGCAATGAATCTAGCTTTATATTTTTCTATGCTTCCATCAACAACATGTTTGATTTGTAAATTCATTTTTAGGCGACAACCAATTTTTCACTTGGTCTAGAAACGATTTCCCAGACCCCTTTCTTCATGATGGATTGATATTATTCTTGCATCACCTTGTTCCATTCTTCTTGATGATCAAATTATTCAAATATAGTTGGTTAAAATTCTATCAAATTTTTCATGTGTTTTGTTGGGGTTCCTATGTTTTGGCAGATTTGGTAATACCAAAAGATAAGACAACATCAAACCACTTTGGGATCCTAGGATCTAGCCCTCCTGGATCCGGAGAGGGATCTCTCCATAAAACAAAGAATGATATATATATTTGAAGCTCAAAATGAGATATTAGGCTAGGTATGAAGCACAAAGAGGGGTTTAAATGACGTGGTTGTTTGTTGAGTTGGTCATGAGATCATCAACTAAGAACGTAATGGGAGGGAAGAAGAAAAGTAGTAGGATGTTTTGGAAAAAAAAGATAGGTTAAGAATGTGCCATCCATTGGGCTATGGAGTCATGAAAGGAGATTACTTGCAAACAACTAGCCAAGACTTTCACAAGGCAAGTCATATATACTAAAGGATATTTTAGATAGATGGTGGAATGGAACATTAAGGGTGAAGGTGAAAGAAGGAAAGAAACCCAATTTCTGTCTATAGATCAAGTCAGAGGTCATTTAACTCCAGACCTGCTTAGACATACTCAAAGGCAACTTTCAATGAAGTCACAAAGGGGGCAGCTTATAGATCAGACCAGAGGTCATTTAACTCCAGGTCTACTTTAGCATGCTCTAAGGGGAAAAACAGAGATAAGATTTGACACAAAGATTTAGTCTATAGATTGAAGAAGGACTTTTAACCTTCCCTGCTTTGACACCATCTAGGACATCCAAGCAACAAACCCTGAATTCACACATCAGCTAGCAGTGAAAACAACTACTACACTGGTTAAATTACATGAATTTACTCTTAGATTCACAATCAGCAGAAAACATCAAATACAAGAAGAGCAGTGGGCATTAGGGTACCATGCGAGGGTATATCCTAAGCCTGATTTACTGATTCTCATCAGAGAAATATGAACAACATGATTAAAATGAAATAAGACAAGAAAACATCACGAGTAATATAGACCAGGATCCTGTGAAATTGCTTGATCAATTGATGTGAAAAGTCAGTCACATACTCTGAGCTCAATGGCTGAATACAATCCAAAATTCTCCTCCCAGCCTACTAAATTACAAACCACTTTGCTACTCTCTCCCCAATGACCGTTCTAACAGTCAAATAAATCCCTACAACTACAACAGCAACAACCGAACCCTTTACAATATGTTCTTGGGGTTTATTATAGGAGAATGAATAATAGCATGAGTAGATGTACATTTAATTGGACTCCTTAAGACGAAGTGGAGGCAGAAGGTCGAGCCCACTCTGCTTAATGACTCTGCATGCTGTGTGTACTCTTTAGGCTGCTTTGAGAGTCTTTGTTAGGTCGAAATTGACCTCAGATGTGTTATTGAAGTCCTTTTTGGCTGTTTGGAACTCTGTGCTGCCTTCTAGAATTAGTGAACTAGATAGAAGGGTCTGTAGGCCTCTCCATACCTCCATAACTGTTGTATGACAGTCTTAAAGAAGCTTTGTCTGTGAAATACATTTAAGGGCTCAAGGAGGCATGGGGAATGCTGAAAGGCAGTCTTTCTGGAGGGAAGTGCTCTGCTGATGTAAAAACACAGATATGACCCTTAATGTGTGCTTAAGTCTTCAAACTGCATCTTCTTCCTTTGAACATGGGATTAGAGTGTTAAACATTCAATAACCGGCTCGAACCCCTCTAATCTATTTTGCTGTTTCATTCGGTCGCTGTTGTAATGGCATTTCTGTTTCTGAATCACCGTGGCTGTGATTATGGAGGCAGAGCGAAATTTCCACTCTACAAACCCTGCAATAATGAAATAAAATGATTATAAAATCCAGGGGTGGCAGAAGAAATGCTTTGGAGGCCTGCGGAATGGTGGATAACAGGCAGAGAAATAATTTTTAGTGTAAAGCCCAGAGTCTTAAGGTTCGGGCAGTTTACAAAGAAATGAATGAGAATGCAATGAAACAACCATGAAACGGTTGTGAAAGGTGGGACCCGACGTGAGCGGAGGGAGATTAAAAGTGAGCCATTGGATCTGGGTTGAAAGGACGGTCATGATTGGATCGATGGATCGCAATCGAAAGGGACAGAAGGTGGCACCATTTAAAGTTTGCGATTGGCGATGGTGCGATTGAGCGCCAGCCGTCTGATCCGGGTCAAGATCGACGACGGAGATTGGATCGGCGTGGAGGAAGACTAGAGTGATGGGAGGGGAGGTGATGAGATCTAGGCCGTCGGATCCCGAGAGATCAGTGGTGGAGATCGAATCGGGGATCGATAATTGGCGGAGGTCAATTGCGATGGGAATGGGCTTGCGATGGTGTGATTACGCGCAAGCCGTCGGATCTAGCGGGGAGATCGATGGTTCAAATATGATCGGAGGGGAAAATGGGGAGGAGCGATGGGCGCGTTGTAGAATTAGCGCGGACCGTCGGATCAATGTAGGTTGAAGGCGGAGATCATTCTTGAGACCAACAGAAACACTACACTATCGCATCAGAGATTTTGTTTACAAAGGAAAAAAGCATTCCGCTCCAATCCTCCAATGCGATAAGCGCCTTACGGGCTAGCACTTGGTATTAGTGCCGAGGTCATGTGGGTAAGTGGTTAAGGGGACTGGCCGAAAGGGGCTAGGTCTTTTACAAAGTAAAAAGTGAGTTTTTAAGCCAAAAAAGAGGACTTTTAAGGCTACAGAGGGAATCGGTAGTGAGAATAAAGGGGTTTTCAAGCCAAAAAAAGGGTATTTGTAAGGTTCAAAGGGGTGTTAGGATCATTTAGAGGGTTAATGGGGGAAATAGAGAGGAGTAAAAGGGAAGAAAACAGAGGTTAAATGGGAATTGAATAAGAGGGAAAAGGCCTTTTTGGGCATCCTTCTTCACAAACAAAGAGGCTTTGTAACTAGAAACAACAGTGAGGATTCATCAAAGGACAAAGGCACAAGGAGGCTTCAAGGATGATGTGTTTTCAGAGGAAATGCATTCCTTGAAGGCTCAAACAACATTTTAGCCCCCTGTTTTCTTCTAAAAAAATTCATAGGGGGCTAACATGTTCTACATATCCTGAATATCTCTTTTGTATTTTTCTTTCTCTAAAAGTTCCTTTAGTAGGTCCATGTCCTTCGACATCTTCAAGTGTACCTTTTAACCAAATTGGCCTCTTCTTTGTTTCATGAATGATTACAGGTTGAATAGGCTCACTTGGTCCTTCTTCTTATTCTTCTTGGTTTGTAGTTTTCTTTTAATGATTCTCTTCTTCCTCAAATAGTGGTACATATTCATCATCAGATTCAATTGGTACAACCTTGGATATTTTGTAGGCATGATTTTCATCAAATATAACATCCCTACTAAATTCAATTTATATTCCTTCCTTGATGTAGGTTCTATAAGCCTTTGAAGAAATATTGTAACCAACAAAGATCCCTTTTATTTTTGTAGAATCCAATTTATTTCACTTTCCTTTTGGAACATAGATGTATGTGAGACACCCAAAGATTCAGAGATGGTATACACATGGCTTCTTCCCTGTGAATCTTCTTCCAGTGTGATATTGTCAAGGATTATATGAGGACTTTTATTTTGTATATATATTATTTTCATTGTCACTTCTCCCCATAGAAAGTTTGGTATATATTGATCAAATATCATAGTTTGTATGCATTCTTCAATTGTTATATTTTCCTTTCTTCAACTCCATTCTTCTCGGGGTTGTAAGGAACAATGAGCTCCCTCCTGACACCTACTTCTTTAAAATATGAAATTAATTCTTTTGAAGTGTACAATTCCCCTCCATTGTTAGATCTAAATGTATTTATCTTTATTTTAGTGAAGGTCTCCACTTCGAATCTAAATTCGTTGAAATTTTTAAATACTTCATCCTTTTTATTGAGAGTATAGAGCCATGGATTTCTAGAAATATAATAATGAAGGTGACATAACAAATATTGCATCCAAGATAATTTTTAGACATTGGTCCACACACATCAGAATGAATGAAGTATAATACCTCCTTATACCTTGTATCACTGCATGTAAAGGGTTACCTTGTATTCTTTCTCAAATCACATCCCTTACATACTCCTTCATGATCTTCCTTGATGTTGGGAATGCCATTTACCATTTGACTAAGTGAGGGTATTATATTGTAATGAATATTCCCATATATTCTATGATATATTTCGATAGGATTGATATCCATGTGAACTAGGGCTTGAGGAGATGGTGTTATAACTCTATATATCGTTCCTTCATGAAATACAATAACTTTTTCCTTTTCAATACTTGAATATTTTCCCCCAACCAAAATTTACCATCTAAAAAGGCAACCCTAGCTATTTTATATCATAAAAAAGAAATGGAAAGTAAATTATTTTTCAAACCTGAGACATAGAATATGTTTTTGAGGTGTATCTTTGTTCTACTTTCCAGCTTTAGCTATGTAGATCCAAGTCCGTTGACTGCATAACTGTTCTTTTCTCCTAGCTCCACTGTATGTGATGATGATTTACTTGATATATTATGAACTTTTACACTTTATCCAATCATATGTCTTGAAGCTCCAATATCAATGTTCCGTGCGTTGTCATCATCAATATTACCTGTAAGTGCAACCAAAAATACTTCACTCTTAACTTTCCTAGATAGATTGTATATTATTCTTCCAGTCCAGCTTCCAACAATTCTGATGATATTGAATACCATATTCAAGTAACTTTCCATAGAGGGATTAAATTTTTCTTCCAATCCAACAAAGTGAACTTCAACCTTCTTCGACCTTAGCTCTAATACCATGTTGAGAAATCAATGCTTATAGGAATTAGGGTTTGATTCCCCTTTCTTGATAATTACTTGTGAATTATGTTGACTTATTTTACTTCATTATTAATTTATATTTCATCAAGAAATTATCAAATTATATTTATATGAAAACCACAATAATAAGAGACACAAGATGTAGGCACTCAACCATGGAAAAAACCTTCAAGGGGAAAACCCAACCCAAATCTTCCACTAGTAGATTCATATCAATATGAGACTTTGCAAGACCTATTAGACCTAGAAAAATACCTCCTCAAACCACTAATTCAGACCTTCCCTTCAATATATGATCCATGTAAAAATATCCAAGTAAAAACTCCCCAACAACAATTTCAGTCTATAATTCTGGTCTTCAATAACAGAACTTCAATCCCCAGCGACAGAGTTTCAGACTTGCAATAGACACAAATTTTTTGGCCCCAACAACTACCTAGAAACTTAACACATATGAGAGGTATATAGCCAAAAAAATTGAATTAGTTCTTCCCAAAAAATTTAGTCCTTCTCTAGCTACTCCACTCTATTTTATGCTTCTCTTACTTGAAGATCTAACTTGTTGAGTGAATGCTCCAAACAGGTCGAACTGCCTCTCTCTATATAGCCTTTTTGCTACGTTGAATTGCCCTATTGTAGGCCTAATTCATGGTGATAGGGCCGACTTGGTGTGGAGGTGAAAAATAACTTTTTTGCCTTAAAAATAATTATTTTTACATGATACAAAAGCCCAAGAAGAGTCTAATAAAAATTACAATGACTCTAATGACTCAAGAAAAAACCTAGAAGGCTTTAATGGATGATTGACCTAGAAAACATTGACCCAAGAATGAAACACATGCTTTAATAAGTCATTTTATTTAATAATAAAATTTCTTTTGACAAGTACAATTATGAAGACCGACACTAGTTACATTATTCAACATTGGGGAGGCTTATCATCCCATCATTTACAATATCATTAAAATTCTTATTAAATTCCTCCAAAGTCTCATTTTCATTCTTCTTCACATTTTCAATAGGGTTAAACAAGTGCCTTTTTTTTATCTCCATATTTATCCTCAAACTTGCACTAATAATTAGTCTTAAAGAATCAAACGAATTATCAAGAAACTTTGTGAACCAATTTGGAGCATGCTCCTCAGGGGAGAGGATGAAGAGCCTCATATTCACATCCTCATGATTATGGTTATCACTAATACACCACTTATATACACAAAGGTTAAAATTCCTGATGTGATTTTTGGCATTAATTGCATTATTTCCTTGGAAAGAAGGAAACTTCTCGATGATTTTTTCCTAAATATCATGCAGATATCCCTGAATGTTAGCAAAATTATAAGGGAAAAAAAGTCATTCATGATGTCTTGTTGAGATTTACCCTAAAAAACCAGATGGATATAAAAAATAGCTTCTTACTCGAGATTAACAAGAAGTTTACAAGAAGAGAGCCTATTCAATCACACTCCAAAAACCTTTTCAGGATTCAGAGTAGGATTAACCACGCTACTTGGATTCCTTCTAGTATACACTCTTGTAGAAGATGAAACATGTAATGACCCATAATAATAATAATAATAATAATAATAATAATAATATATAAAAAATAAAAAATAAATAAAATATAAGAAAAAAAAGAAAAAAAAATAAAGAATACATTATAATAATAGTAATAATAAAGAAAATATAGGAATAACAAATAAAGAATACAAGATAAGAATAGTAAAAATAATAATAAATAATAAATTGAAGTTCAAAATAAATATGGATAAAAATAAATTATAAAAATAGAAGAATAAGTTAAAAAAAAGTAAAAAAGAATAAAATAACCAAAAGATAAGTTACGAAAAAAGGTTGAGTTAAGTAAAACTTAAAACAAAGAAATAAATTTGGCATGTTGACACATGGACTATGTGCATTAAGATCCCTTTCCAATCCTTTTCCATTTTGGGAACCGTTTTTTCTATTTAACGGATGAAAAGGGAGATGGAAAACATTCATTCATTCATTCTTTTGGAAGAAGAGTGTAGTGAGACAAAGGATTCCCCAACATTGGTAGTTGACCGAGGGCTCAGGCTACCCAACTATAGAAATATTATGTGCAGTTGATCCTACAGTTGGGTGGAGAGTCGTCCCTAATTTGTTTTTGCGGTTAGCAGGATTCAAATAAATTTCAAATCCGAAATCACAAGTATTGAATATTGTCACTACAGGTAAGTCTTATTTGCTCGTGTTTTTCAAAATTCTATGCTAATTAATTGAATAGTGTTTGTGTTGATTATTAATCGCATAATTATTATAATTATTTATATATTTTAATTGTGGGTTGCTACAAAACAAGTGGAGTTTCCACTCGAATAGAAATCTAGCTCTTGATATACAAAATGCTAAAACAAAAAATTAGTTGAACATCGAGAACAAGAAACTTATCCATGACAACAACACCTGAAAATGTTGTCGCCTAAGATGTATACCTAAATGTAGAAAAAGTATTTAGCCCCAAAAGGTGTAGTATTCAAGGTGAAACACTCAGATAAGGGGCTTCCACCTATTCTAAACTCTCTTCGTTTAAGCTTCTGCTAGCTAAGCTATGGGGGGTGGTCCCTAAAGATGATTATTGAAGGAAAATTTGTTAACAAAAAGAAGTTATAGGAGGAAAATGGAAAGGGAATTACCACTCAAAATAACTTGAACTAAATATGAATTAGCAAGTATGAATATTAATGAGATAGGTTCGATTAAATCAATATATCATCCAATGAGATAATAGATGATAAATGAGTTCCTTATAAACAATTCTGAAATAAAGTTACAATACTTGAAAATTGATGCTTCAAGTTATAAGATAGGAAATGTAGCAAAACAGGTGGTAGTCAAAATATTAAGTACAAAATTAAGAAATCAACGATAGAAATATTTTCAAGATAGATAAAAATTATACTTGTAATGTAAAGAAAAATGCTTCAATAAGATAGAACAATATCAAAGGACAATAAGCATATAATTCAAATGACAAGTACAAGAGTAATACAATATAATACTTTCAAGAAAAATGAGATACTCGTAATTCAACTCGTACTGTAATGAACAATTACAAGATGAAACATTGTTATGTGAGTGTGTGATTAAGTGACCTTGGTAAATTTTAATTATATGCCTAATCTATGGTGAGACTTCCCCTCAATTTCTCAAAACTTGGTAAGGAATGAGGTGAATTACAAGAAGGCTAGGACGAGGAGGCGTTTAGTCCATCATTAACAATATCCACCTAGACTCCAAGACAACCCACATTCCTTTGTTCCTACAAGGGATCAACCACAAGAGAACTGCGAGGTCACATGTTTTGCCTTGTTCTCCAAACTCAAATTTATCAAATTGAATGAAAGTTAGAGAATGTATCCTAAAATTTCTATCAACCAAGCTTATGCTTGGAGGTAAATTTTAAAAATGCAAAACTAGATCTGATATGCAAATGAAATGCAAATGTTAATAAAATGTTTCAATGAGATACAATTAGAACAAGAAGTTTCAAAGAGTGAAAAACCAATCCACTTATGATCAATATTACTTTGAGCACAAAGTTAGCTTATAACATTGATCAATGAAGAAAGTAGAAATTACTCAATGAAACAAAGTGGATTAAAGAAATGTTAATTAGATCTAAACGTTAGAGAAATAACACAAGTGCTTCAATATAAACCAAAATTCTAAAATGTGAAATGAATTATTGATATGTTATAATGTGCTTTTAAGCATTATTAAGAGCAATAGAGCAAATGTGAGATCTAATAGTGAGATAAATTAGTGAATTAGAAAGATTACTTTAAATCTAAAACACAAGTGAGATCAAGACAATAGTTACTAAAATGGAATTTAGATAAAAAACCCAATGAGATTACAAGATAAATTAGATCAAATAAATAACAATGAAGTTTAGATCTAACAATGACCAAGTGAAGAAATTCACGATATTAGATCTAAAATTCAATGAACATGAAAATGAAACTAACCCAATAAGAGAAAGAGAACAAGCTAGATATTACATCTAAAAAATATGATTACAATGAATTGAAAACTCAACTAAGAAGTTAGTCACCACCACAAGAAGTCCTTCTTTCAAATAAGGAGGTGAGATACCATGGGAAAGCCCCAAGCTCCCTCAAAATAGAATATATTTTAATTAATATTACAAAAGAGAACCCTCTTAAGACAAGGGAGAGGGATTAAAAATCATTGAAGATGACTTACAAGATTTAAACTTTGAAAGAAAAATACCTCTCCTCAAGCTACAAGAAACGAACGAGGAAAATTACAAGGCTGTCAATGAATTATAATAAGATATCCTCAAAAAATTTGAACCAACCTTCACCAAATTACCACTTGAAAGCCCTATCTGTCCAAATTGAAAGAAATCCATGCAAGGAGAGAAGGGGAGGTCTTCTCTTAATCACAACCTAGGAATATTATTCTTCAAAAAATTTAAAATTTAATTATAAGCCCAAATCAAATGGGATATCCTTGAAGCAAGCTCAAAACCCTTTAGAAAAATCAACTTCTCTGCAAGATGTCCAAGGATTAATCAATTTCACACTAGGAGATATAATCAAGCCTCTAAGCCTTGTGGCTTAGAGAAATAAAGGCCAAAGGGTATGCGACCTCCTAAAAAAACTTTGTTTCAGATCTGATTTTTTTTTATAATCTGAAATGAGGCTTCTCCAAATCAATCTCAGATTTAACCTTTGAAATTAATGTTTTTTACAAACCATCCAAGTATCTTTTTTTTTATATGGGAGGAGGTGGCTTCTTATGCTTGTTACCTAAGGAAACAAGCTAAAAAATGGTAAACAAACTTCAAAAAGTTCGATATGCTAGAAACTCTAACTGTCTAAGAGAGAAGAAGGGGTTTGGCCTATTTTTTTTTTTTATTTTCTCATGATATTTGAGCAAATCCACCTACAAAAAATATTTATGAAGAGACCCAAAACTAAACCCTTACTCTTGTCTTTATATCTGTAAGAAAATAACAAGAAAATCCCCAAAAATATATACAAGAGTAACAAAATTACACACAAAGGGCTACAAAATATATTTACAAAATTTAGAAACCCAAAATAAGCTCTTTAAATGAGAATATATATTAAAAAAAACCACTATATAGAGAAAGTATATAAGAAAAATATTTGTTTCAAAATAAATGACTAAGAAACCACTGCAAAATTACGTTATGTAAGTCTTTGATAACAACCAAAATAGGATCTTCCACTTCTATGTCTTGGGAGTTGGTTGGTTCAACCAAAAAAGTCCCCTAACACCCAAGATATGAAAAAATAGTTTGATGTCTACACAAAAAAGATGAAATTTGTTAGATAACAAGGAGATATATAACACAATGAAATAGAGACCTAGGGGTTCAACCAAATACCCACTAGAGCCACTACTTCTAAAGTGTTTCTCTAAACTCGAATACTAATGTAAGATACCTGTAAAAATAATAGATCCAATGGAAAGTGAAATAAAAAATATTTAAATTAAAACCAATAGAGAAATAAGAACAATATTAATAAATTTGTTACCATAGAAGATAAAAGAGGAACACCACCATGGATTAACCCAAAGACTTCCTTTATTACTCATAAAAAAATATGGAATTTCCTTAACCAATAACTAAATTACAATGATCAAGAGACAAAATATGATAGAATGAGGAGCATGATCTTCCTTATATAGAAAAAATGAGAGAGTGAGACACCTCCAAGTGGAAACAAAACTAGGTCCATTTTGTTTCTCAACTTTTACCATGCGCTAATTTGATCCCCTTGAAAAACTCCTGCATTGGACTTGGATGGAATTCATTTTCCTTGAAAGAGGAGGTGGATTGACCTATATTTGATACCATAGTGGTTTGGGCCACTAGAATAATTTTTACAATTTTTCTCCTTGAAAAAATTTCATTCTATACAACCAAATTGGTGTAGAAATTATGATGTAGATGTGCAACTGCTCATGAACTTTTAATCAAAATTACAAGACAAAAACCTACTCTACTACTCTATGGAATTCAATTCAAAATTTAGAACACCAATCACAAACATCCAATGAATAATAACACACATGCACACAATATTTTTCTATGGGAAAGCAATCCGCTAAAAACCCCAATGCCTGCTTGCATTAATGTGATGAATAAAGATGTGTTACAATTGATTTTCTCAACAAAGCAAAACCTGCAAGTGAATAACATATCTCTATGCTCATTAAGAATTTTTGACCTAGACTTAGTCAATTTATTCCTATTCTTGAGCCCTATTTCCTTGCGTAATTCCTTGAGAAATTAGACCCCTATTGTTCAAGAAATTCCTCAAATTGATTGCGTAGTTCCCTAGGTTTATCATCTGACTGTATGCAACACTTGTACACTCAAGACTAGTCTACAAATGATGTTTCACTACCTTGGAATCTCCACCACTGTTGGGGAACTAAAATTCTCTACATACACTAGCTATTTTGGGCTGATTGATCAGTTAACTAGATGATCACTGAGTTTGACTAAAGTCCCACTGCTTAACTAACCTTCCACTAGTTCCTCCAATAGTTAGAAGTAGTTTAACTGAAAACAACTTGAAATAATTGATATTGATTGCTAAAAATTAGCAATCAAACATTCTTAAATGGACTATAACTCCTTTAACTCGAATTTATTGTGATAACCGAGTGACAAGAGCCATGTCACCTTAGTTAACTGCATCCAAGTTGTCTATTGATGTGGAAATTAGAATTTTCTCAATTCAATCATGAAAAAATCAAATTGAGAATTTATTGCTACTTTCAACACTCCCTCTCAGCAAGAAAGGGATTATTAACCACCCCATATCCTGTACCTGTGGAGCTCGAACTTCCCTCTTGATAAAGCCTTTGTCAAAATGTCAAGATCTTATTCTTTTGTCGTAATGTATTATAGCAACGTTATCTACCTCTGCACACAGTCTCGTAAATGATGATACCAGATATCTATATGCTTGGATTGACCATGAAATATGATATTCTTAGAGAGCTTGATGCCATTATTATTATCACATTAGATCACAGTTGGATCCATCATCTGACCAAACAGTCCCACAAGTATGTTTCTCATCTAGATCACCTCACATGTTGCTTGACTTGCAGTCATGTATTCTGCTTTTGCCAAGATGAGCGGCACAAATATTTTCTTCCTACTATACGAGGAAAAAACTATGGACCCAACACTAAAAATTCCATCCGATGTACTCTTTTAGTCTGATGGAATCCCTGCCCAATCTGCATCTGTGAAGCCACACAGTTTCACTCCCTTTTTCTATCTGTACCATAGTCCAAACTGGGTAGTTCCTCTGACGTACCGTAAAAAATTCTTAGATACCTTCCAAAATAATTTGGTTGGCCTAACCATAGCTTGGCTTATTTAGCTGACTACATAGCACATATCGGGTCATGTGTTCACAAGATACATTAGTGAACCCACTAGTTGATGATAAATGGTAGCATCCATATCCTCAACTGAAGTGGAATCCTCCTTCCTCCAGTTGGTCTCTAGAGGTGTCTCCATGGGCTTGCAAATATCCACACATAATCTTTGTAGTATCTCATTTTCATACTTTCCTTGAGAGACAAACGGTTCCCCATCGCCTTACAATACTTCCAACTCGAGGAAGTAGTGCATGAGACCCATGTCCTTCATTTCAAATTCTCTCTCAAGGTCCTCATTGAAAGATATGATCAACTATTCATCACTAGTTAAAATTAAATCATCAACATATAAGACAATAATAAGCAATTTACCTTCTACCAAGATATTATATAGGTTTGCATTGGTGAGGCCCAAACCAATGAGATAGCTATCGATCCTAGTGTACTAAGCAAGGGCTGATTGTTTGAGACCATACAACGCTCGCTTGATTCTGCACACATGAGACTCCCAATCAAATTTCTAAAAACCTTCTGGTTGCTCAATGTACACCTCCTCCTAAATAACCCCATTGAGAAATGTTGTTTTTACATCCATCTGGTGGATCTTCCACCCCATCTACATAACCAGTGCAATAATTTATTTGATGGATGAGTACCTTGCGACAAGAGCAAAGGTCTCCTAATTTTCAATTCACTCAACTTGAGAGTACCCCTTGGACGCAAATATGGCTTTATACTTCTCTATTCTTCCATTTGCCGCCTGCTTTACGTTGAAGATCCATCTCAAATGCACAACTAATTTATCTACTAGCCTTGGGACCACCTCCCAAAATATTTTATTTACAATGGATTCATATTCCTCCACCATTGCATAAACCCATACATGTTTCTCTACTGCTTCCCTAAAAGAGGATGTCTCAATCTCTACAAGTTCAGTCATTAGATCCATTTAGCTAGTGTACCGATCAAGTGACCTTCTCTACCTGCGCAAATTTGAAGGAGCTCCCACATTTTTCATTGAATCCTGCATAAGTCTACCAGCTTCT
The DNA here is from genome assembly GCA_034641835.2 of Pinus albicaulis. NCBI lineage: Eukaryota > Viridiplantae > Streptophyta > Pinopsida > Pinales > Pinaceae > Pinus > Pinus albicaulis. The sequence goes on from CM076581.1 coordinate 360,862,444, forward strand.
CTAGTTATTTTCCTTCCTTTTATGGATGGCTTTGATTGAGTGGATGTCTACACTCTCTAATACTCAATTTGTGGTTGCTCCACAACTTCCTAAGGCTCCTGATTTGGAGCTAAAATATCCTCTTCTTGTGGGATCTAAAGTGCCCTCTCAAGAGAGAACCACATCACTTTCTCGTCATCAAACTTTACATCCCTTCACACAACTCTCATTTTGAGGGATGTAAAGTACACATGATAGTTGTGAGGAGTTTCTGTGTAACCCAAAAATTCCCCCAATTGTACAGTCGGCTCAAGATTATTCCTTGATTCTTTGGATACATGGTAGTAAACAAAGGCTCCAAAAATACTGAAGTGTGACACATCCAAATTTCTCCGCGAGAAAGCATCCTTTGGTGTAATCATCCCCAGAATCTAATGAGGACTCTGGTTCTTCAAATATACTAATGTGTTGCATACCTCTACCCACAAATGAAGTGGTAGGACTTTTTCATGCAACATAACCCTCACAGTGTAATATTCCCAAATTTTCACATGATAGTTGGAATAATAGAGTTCTTAATAAACTTAATTAATTAAGTAAATAAAAGGGTGGAGGGACTCACAAACCTAAAATATGAATAAAATCAACTTTCAATGTGTGTATGTGGATATTCTAGATCTAGATCTAAAATCATGGAGTAGTGGAGCAACTCCATTAATGGAGATCATGTCTCATTTATGAGATATATCATGGAGGATGAAACAGTCAAATAAGATCATGGATCTTAAATGTAAAATCATGAGGATCTTGAAGAGGTCAACTAAAATCATAATGAATTAAAAGTATGATCATAAAGCAATTATGATACGTTAGTGGAGAAAGGGTGCATGTAATGAGCACATGATGGAGGAAGTAGTGCATTTAATGCATACATGATGGAGAGGTTGATCATCATGTGAGCATGATGGAGGACCTGGAGAAACAACGTATTCAACCATGGAGAATATTTTCAACATGTACATCGTAGTTATGGAGTGGGCCTAGGCTATTGAAGGCTCATGATCTATATAATGAAGGTGAAGGCACGATAGAAGGAAGATTTGGATACTTGGATTTTTATTTGATCTATTTAGATCTGGATTTGTCTTAGGACATTTCTATGCACTCTTATGTTGTTTAGATAATTTTGCAGTGCTTTTTAGTACAGGGTGTTCCTGAGAGGGAATCCCACCCTTACCCGCCGGGGACTTGTGTGCCTACTCTGGGAAGGTTTTCTATTGAGATGCATTCCTCATTAGGCATTGTTGCCATCTTAAAGAGGTTGTTTTTAGCATTTCAGCTAGGAAACCGGTGGGGGATTCATCCTACCACTTTGTTCTTCATATTCAGTCTTCTAGCAGTAGCATATATATAACTGACATTCAATCCATTGGGTTTTACCTCCATGCAGTGGAAATCCCTTCAAGGATTGCGCAGTCTAGTCTTGTAGATCTATTGGAGGAAGGAAGTTTCCAGTATTTCAGCTGGAAATCCTATGAGGGCTCATCTCCTCACATTGGATCTATTGTTTCCATCACTCAAGAGTTGATTTGAAATATCTAGCAGTAGGCTATTGAGCCTCCCTCTCTTACAGTGCATTTTTCTGAAGTTGTTGTTCATCCAGTAGCTATTTTCAGTGGAGGATATTGGAGGAGCAAGATCTTGAGCTTTTAGCCCAAGGATCTGGTGAAGGGATCAGCCCTTCTTGCATAGAGGTGATTGTACATCATTGCAGTCATCATATTATCAGTTTATGCAGCAGATCTGCATACCTAGTAGCTATATATTGCAAGCCATAAGAGGGTGATTTTCTTAGATTGATAGATCCGAGGAATCCTTTCTCGGTTATCTTGGGTTTCCATCATAGAGCCCAAATCTAGAATCTTGGCATCATCAAAGCTCCATATTTCCATAGATCTACATTTACCTTCCATCCAATAGCCATATGTTCATTATCTGTTGAAGGGACAACACATTATTTGCTTCCAGTAGCTCTCCAGTTACGCAGTGCCTATTTTGGCTTGTTTTCAGGGTCATTCTAGCCTATGTATTTGGCTTGAGTGCATCTATTTGAGCATTGTTGTACTGTTTATCCATCTCCAATGATAATAAAAGACTCACCTATTCTGTATATTCTATGATTGTTCTATCTTTACATGTACATTTTCTGTGTTACAAATATTGTGTTTGTGTATCAATGCTTTATTCCATTTTGGGATATTATAGTGGTATCAGAGCATGATCTTTGGCTCAGTTTGTGGACATTATTGAAAACATAAGAAAAGTAGATATTAGAGATCTACTATAATGGAGGGATTAAGTTTTTCCTCATCTTTCTTCAAAGCTATGAAGGATCTCTCCAATCAGATCAATGAAACAAGAAGAGAAAGGCAAAGAGAAACCTCAAAAAGGTTTCAAAAAGAACTGAAGGTCCTAGTACTTCTTATCAGTAGCAAAGAGGACCGGAGAAGCAAAGAGCTTCACATTATTCCACTAGATCCACTTTCTTTGAGAAAGAGGATTGGTCTGAATATGATGAAGGCTTGGGGCATGAGACCCTAAGTGAATAGCTATCTGAATACAAGTCACAACCTAGAGCATTGAAGGATAATCTCTCTCTCCAACATTTTTTTCAACTCAAAGAAGAGTGGAGATCTAGAAGCATCAATAGAAGAAAGAGGCATAGATTATTATTGCCTACATTTGATGGATCTTCCCAAAGCACCTTGAGGACTTGGAGAGAAGAATTATTTACATTCTTTCTGAAGTATCCTATGTCAGAAAGAGAGGTTGTGGAGTTTGCAACGATGCACCTTGATGGTGAAGCAAGAGATTGGTGGTTCAGTCACTTGTCACGCATGAAAGTGTATGCTTATGCAGATTTTATTCAAAGACTGAAGAAGAGATATGGTATAAAGAAACGAGAGACATATCACATAGTGACATCTCCCATAATCAAGGAGATATTACATTAAGATCTAAAAGAAGATGTCCTCATTATCACTCAGGAGGAGGAGCCTCTACCACCACTAGCTACAGATGTGCTTACATCAAGAGAAGGATCACTTGCATCTTTGCAAGATGGTCTTGAGTTCTTGACATTTGGAACCCCATGCATTACTCATGAGATGAAATATGAGGAGGAGACATATACCAGTGCTGGAATAGTTGTAGAGATGTAGCCATCATCACTACCAATAGTTGGAGACACCATTGTCCCTGTTGGAGGAACTCTTGTGGTCTTGCAAGAGGTTCTCACACATCAGTTGATCCAAGGTATGCAACCACTTTCATCTCATATTTTTTCATTACCTCTTATTGAAACTTATGGGGACATGCCATCAGGGATATTGCATGACCAAGGGTTAGAACATCATGCTGATTTGGAGTAGCATCATATCACTACGCAGAGGACCCTTGATATAATCAAGGAAGGAAGGAAGAACCATACTAGTTTTTCATTGATGGACTACATTCAACCCTTTGAGTTGAAACATAGAGTTTTAGAGGATGGGATGAGTATGATCCTATGTACAATGGCTGGCTATGAGTTCATCATTGTGCTTTGCTTTGAGAAAACACATGTTTTACTTTGCAAATCTACAGTGTTGTTAATGAGAAGCAGTGAAAAGAGGAGGACCCATTCGTTATGGGAGCAATCAAATGACAACTTCATTCATGAAGCCATGGAGAAGAAGATGATAGATGGTAGACATCTTGAGATGGGAAATATTTTCCCCTTTCAAGATGACTCTTTCTCAATGAGCATATCACAACTCAAAGAGAAACTTCTACCTACCGTAGATCCAAAACCTTATTGGTTTTGGAGGGCCATTGATGAGAATAAGGTCTCATGGAGAGATCTCATTGGAGATGCACTTCAAAATTTCATAGAGTGCAAATTTCTTCATTATTTTAAGGTGGATGGCATTCTACAAAGGGAGGATACCATTTTTATGCAGAACATCATTCATCATCCACATTGGGATGAGTGGGTGAGGATGATAAGCAAGGGGTTGCATGACCACTTGTAGATATATGACATGGGCTAGCAAGAAGCTTGGTTATGCTGTTTTCTCTTAGGTGAGTTTGGTTCCTACCCAAAGGCTCCTAATTATTTAATCCATGCCCTGAAGAGCACTCATGTAATGAAGAGGGAGGCTTGGTTATGCTGGCTGATCTTGGGTGAGTATGCTTACCACCCAATGGCTCATATTTCCTTGACTCATGCCTTATGTAACAATGATAGTATGTAACAAAAGAAGGCATGTTCACTTGGGTTGTCCTTGAGAGATTTTGGCCATCACATGAAATCTCCCATATTTATGTGTTTTGTATTGTTTGTAATATGGCATAATACTCTCATGATGTGTGATAATGGATTTTGTATGTATTGGGATGATATGACGTTCCATATGTCCTTCAGTATGTTGTTGTTGCTCCATGATTTACATGATGATGTGAAGAGGCAGCAAGAGATCTTGTTGATTTGGCTTTTATTGGGGGACTTTGGTCCTACATACTCCCCTACTTTACATGGTAATGTTGGAGGATGGCAGTAGGAGGCATTCCTCTGATGGCTCTTACTTGGAGAGTATGGACACTATACTTGGTATTTTTATGGTGTGGTGTGACAGCAGGGAGCATTGCTGCATTGGTTACTATTGGGAGAATATGGTTTGACATCTTTGTCTACCCATATGTCTCTATTTCTTCTTTGGTACAATGTTGGAATGATGCTTGGATCCAACAAGGCCAACAAGGCCAAGGATGGAGGCATGAAGAGCCTTTTTTTACTTCATGTAGCATGGGATGAAGGATTACTTTGTGAGTTGGATCTTTCCTTTGGTGGGAGGATCCATCTATTTTTATATATCTCATGTATTATGGAGGATGTTGGAAAGCTTATGGTTGTCACTTGGAGCTTCATGATTGATGAGGGACATATAGCTACACAGTTATGTTGGAAATGTTGTCATTGATGGCAAAGGAGGCAGCAGATGCAGAGACAGGAACAGTTACAAGGAGACAAAGACAGATAATGGAAGCAAAGAAGAAAATGAATGAAGCAAAGGAGACAAGCAGAGGAAGCAAATAAGGAGACAGAGCCGTTTTCATAGCAGTAGAGGCAGAGGCAGAGTGACAGAAGCGGTAGAGGCAGAGCCACAGATGTTATTCCAAGAATATGTACATATATATAAATTCAGAGAATCTTTTATACAGTCGGGCGTTACACATAACATTCCGGGCGTTTGAATCAGTGCGTTATATATATGCATACACTGAAGAACCAGCGTGAATAGGAGCGGAACCATAGTCAGAGGCGGAACCAAAGTCAAAGGCGGAACCATAATAGTAACAAATATATATAAATATATAATTGAAATCTTTGGAGAACGGAACCCGGAGTAAAAGTGTTGGATCGGAACCTGGAGTGGAGAACGGAACCTTGCGAGAGGAACTGTGAAGTGGTTTAGCATGAACAGTAAAGGCCGTAAGTAGATTTCATCGCACCGCCTATCGACCATAAGTGGTATTTCCCAGAGGAGCAGTGATTCCATTGATTGATCAACACGTGTCCTCGACCGACATTCCAAAACCGCCGTTTAACGTGCGCCTTCGCGCATTAACTATCGTACCAGGACACGGAGCGAAATGGATAGGAGCTGTCGATTTGGTGGGCCGACATCTAACGGTGATCGCTTGTTGAACCTGCACGAAGGTTAATAAAGGAGTCCGGTGGTTAACAAAGAATTGGTGAGTTTTCCCGCTGCGGTGGTGAATTGGTGGCGCGCTGGCGGTGGTGCATGGTGGAGCCACCACAAAGTGGTGTTTACGGGGGCTCCCATTTCTCCGTACACATCAAATGGGGTGAGGCCCCATAGTTCATCATAGCCGTTGATCGACGGTCAACGTGTGATCGGCCAGTCAACTACGGGGGGTACCCTCTGTGTTAACCTCCGTGCTCTTCAACCCCCCGCACTCCGTCGATCTCCAATCAACCTGTGCGCTGTTTAACCTGCGCCTGTTCACCGTGCTTCCGCCTGCGAATTGATCTCTCATTCGGGCAGTTGGAATTACATTCCAACAAGTTGTATATGGTTAATTGGCGCGATATGAAATATGAAATATGTGAACGGGGCCTAATACATATACACGGAGATGGACTGTCAGGTTATAATATTATATGGCGACGATAAAGTTAATTCCTTGGGCTTAATAACAATACCAGAAGTCTATAATTCTGGAGGCGGTATTATATGCATACCTACTCGAGTTTGCTACCCCTGCGGAACTTAAAGGGAATGGAGCTCCGTTTGATGCGAATTGATACAACTATGATTCAAACCATATATACTTCAAGGAGAAAGAGTAAGTATATGATATGATTAAGTTATATCAAGAGCATGCTGAGACACACAGGAACAAATTTGACAGGTGTTCAAGCACAGGAATCTGGAAAATATTCAAAAGTGTAGTAAACAGGTGAAATGTGCAGATGACAGTAAACAAAGAAGATGCAGAACAGTTTCTTAACAACAGTAGAAAAAGACAAAATCCAGTAAAGTCAAAGTTCAGAAGAGCAGCTGAGTGATATTGAAATATGAAATTAAGAATGTAAATGTAAATGATGTAATTATTTTTTATTGTTTGTGATGCAAAGGCAAGTATCCTAAAGAAAAGACAAAATCCCACTGTAGCATGAAATTGTGTACATATTATTATGATCTTTAAATTGAGTTGGATAAAGAAATGAGGAGGCAGAAGACCAAGGGGTATGACCATTCATTTCAAATTCCTATAAGAAAACAAACAGTCATCAAAAATTCTATAAGTAATATAATTTTGAAATGTCAAAGAGAGAGTGAGAAGGGAGAGAAAGAGTGAGTAAAAATAATGCAGAAATAAAGCAGTGAAGCAGAGAAGAAAGAGGAGCTGAGCAGAGAAGAAGGAGAAGCTAATAGAGAATCTGAGAAGATGCAGAGATGATATAGGGTAGATATGAGAATAGATGAATAGCAGAGCAATTGGAACAAGACAGAGCTGATATCCAAGGTAAATCAGCAATTGTTTCTCTTTTGAAAGAGTGAGGAAGTTGGAGCTTCCCTATCAAGTTGTAGCTTGATAGATGTCAGTTGTAGCTGACTGAGGTTGGAGCCTCCTGTAGGTTGGTGCCTGTAGAAAATTGATGGGAGTTGGAGCTTCCTTGCAAGTTGTAGCTTGCATAATTGAGGTAGGAGCCTCCTGTAGGTCGGTGCCTACAGAAAATCAGTGGTGAGAGGGAGTTGGAGCTTGCCTTTGCATCACAACAATAATAAGATGTGGTTTTCTCCCTTTATGGGTTTCCACTTATATCTGGTGTCTCTGTGCATGATGTCTATGTGTTGATGTGGTTTATCTAATCTTCTTAATACTTGTTGCTCACATATTAAGTCTGTTGTTACATTAGCAAATCTGTTTGATACTTGCTGCTCACTAATAAAGATTGTTCACATATTAAGTTGATCATGAAGTGAAGGTGTAAATAAGTTTTAAGAGAAAGTTTTAAAAGTCCATGTATGTATTAAACTGATTCACCCCCCCCCCCCTCTCAGTTTAATTAAGGGTTCAACAATTGGTATCAGAGCAGGTTCCTTAGTACCAGTCTAATAGCTGAAAGGAGATCCTAGGTTCCCAAGATGACTAGTAAAGAAGGATACTCAACCAACAAAGCCCCTTTCTTCACTAGTGAAAATTATGCATTCTGGAAAATCAGAATGAGGACATACATAATGTCTCTAGGAATAGAAGTCTGGGCTGCTGTGGAATTAGGATATGCCCCAAAGGCAACTGATACAGAGAAAGAAACAAAACAAGAGTTTGTGGCTAATGCAAAAGCCATGAATGCCATCTTGAATGGATTGTGTGAAGTGGAGTTTATTGAAGTAATGCACAAAGACTTTGCCAAAGAAATATGGGATACTCTTGAGAACATACATGAGGGGGACAAGAAAGTTAAGGCTGCCAAACTTCAAGTCTATAGAGCCCAGTTTGAGAACTTAAGAATGAATGATGATGAAGACATTGCCAGTTTCTTCCTTAAAACTGCAGAAATTATTAACAATATGAAAGCTCTTGGAGAAAAAATACCAGAAAGTGTAATTGTACAAAAAATTCTAAGATCTCTTCCATCCAGATTTAATCCAAAGGTATCTGCAATAGAAGAAACATTGGGAGACCTTGACCATGAACCAGCTACTTGGAAATCTAACAACCTATGAAATGAGGCTCCCAAAGAAGAAGCCAAGTACAAGGGAAGCAGCTTTTAAAACATAAAAGAAGAAAGAAGAAGAGGGAGACATATGCTCATGCTTGGATGAAGAAGAGGCAAAGTTTGTCAAGAAATTGGATAGAGGCTCAGGAAGATACAAAGGTAAACTTCCTTTCAAATGATTTAACTGTGGAAGAGTTGGACACTATGCTGCTAAGTGTCCTCACAAGAAAGTAAGGAATCAACCTCAAGAGCCAGAGAGAAATAAATCAAAGAACTGGTAGAAAGGAAAGAAGTTCAGCAGAAAATCCTTCTATGCTCAACAAGACAGCAGTACATCTAAAGATTCAGATGAACCCTCAAGTGAAGAAGGAACCTCCGAATTCTTATTGATGGCCATAGAAGAACTTGAAGGAATCCTGCTAGAAGATGAAGAAGAAGAAGGGGAAGTCGACCTTGAGGGGGAGCTAAGAAGTGCTCTGGAAGAGATCGACAGACTTAAACTGAAATGCAGAAAACAAAAGGACATTCTTCTCAAGTATGTAAGAGAAGAACAAAACTCAGAAGTCCTCATGTAGCTGAAGGTAGAGCTTGAAGAAGCCAAAAGGATAGAAGACATGTTACTTCAGCAAATCAAGGACAAAACCCGAGAACAAGAGAAGCTGGAAGAAGAAGTAGTATGCCTCAGGAAGAAACTAGAAAATTCTCAAAGAAATGTGGCTGTAAACTCGTCTCAAACAACAAGCTCTAGTAAGTTGAATGAAATCATGGTTGCTCAAAGATCCCCTATGATAAAGACTGGAGTAGGCTATGAAGAGGAATCAAGTAAAGGAAAAGAAAAGGTTGACAGAGAGATTATCTTTATAAAAGCAAAGAAGGAAGATGAAGCAGCTCAAACAACTCCTACAACAGAAGAAATCTGCAACAAGGAAGAAAGAAATCAGAAGAAATTACTAGTAGCAAAGAATGTAATAAATACTTAGACCCTTGAATATGGAAACCATCAAAGGAGATCCTTCCCTTCAATGAAGAATGCCACTTGCTATGTTTGCCATAAGCTGGGACACATTGCTGCATATTGTCATGCAAGGAGGAGTAATTCAAACCAGCAAAAGATGCAAGTATTGAAGAGACTGCCTCACACAAACAAATGGAAGAAAAAACCTTACATCAGGTATGAAAATAGCTTCTATGGTTACTGCTTTTATTGTAAGGAATTTGGTCATAAAATCATTGAATGTAGAAAGTATGGACAAAGGCTAATGTTTAACACCTCAAGGAGGTTTATGAATCAAAGAAATTTTGTTCATACTCATAATTCTGCAAAAATTATGATCAAATGCTGTATATGCAATCAAGTTGGACATATGCCTTCCAAGTTTTCTCTAAGAAGATATAATTCATCACCTCACAAAAGATACCAAACAAAAGGAGGCCTCCAGTGGATAAAGAAGGTGAACAAATGTGACTTGGCTTTAACTGCTCAAGATTTGAAGAGTCAATGGTATTTGGACAGTGGCTACTCCAAACACATGATAGGAGACAAAAGCAAGTTTATAACTCTTGATGAAAAGAAATCTGGCAATGTTACTTTTGGCAATGATAAAACAAGAAAGATCAAGGGAAAAGGCTCAGTCAGCATAGATAATGGCAGAGGAAAGGCCCAGGATGTACTATTTGTAGATGGGCTGAAAGAAAATTTACTGAGTGTCAGTCAGATGTGTGACAAAGGCTGCGAAGTTCTTTTTAGAGCACAAGATTGTGAAGTCAGATCAAGCACAACAGGAAAGACTCTACTCAAAGGTGTTCGAACAGAGAGTAATGTGTACATAGTGAAAGAGGAGGATGAAGCCTACCATCTTAGCAAACTCGAGGAGTCATGGTTATGGCATAGGAGATTGGGACATCTCAGCTTTGACCATATCATTAGACTGAGCAAGAAGAAAGCTGTCAGAGATATGCCATAAATAAAAAGGCCCTCAAACACAATATGCAAATCTTGTCAGTTGGGGAAACAAACTCGCACATCCTTTAAATCTAAAGAAGAGTTATCAACAAGAAGACCACTGCAACTTGTGCACATGGATCTGTGTGGACCCGCAAGAACTAAAACACCAAGTGGAGAGTCCTACTTTATGCTGATAATAGATGATTTCTCCAGAATGACATGGGTTGCTTTTCTCAAGAATAAATCGGAAGCTCTGGACAAATTCAAAACATTTAAAGCATTAGCAGAAAATCAGACAGGATGCACGCTGAAATGCATCAGATCAGACAGAGGAGGTGAATTCACTGATTATGACTTTGCAGACCTATGCAATGAACATGGCATAAAACAACAATTTACTATTGCAGGGACACCTTAGCAGAATGGAGTAGCAGAGAGACAAAACATATCTGTTCAACAAATTGCTAGAGCCATGATGCAAGAGAATAATATTGCTCAAACCTTCTGGGCAGAAGCAGTGAACACAGCAGTACATATCCTTAATAAAGCTCACTTAAGGCCAAGCAGTGATAAGACTCCCTATGAACTATGGCATGGAAAGCCAGCTTCAATCAAACATTTCAGAATCTTTGTTTCAATTGCAAGACATGAATAACAGTTTGCACATATAATTTTATGGATATGAATACCTTGAACAACAAATACAAGTAGCTTCATTTTCAGATCATGAGTGTTAACTTCTAAAAGTTCTAAAGATAGAGTTTGTAAAGGGCTAGGTAGCCTCTGGATCTCATCCTTTTATCAAAGGTGACATATCCAGTAAATGCCCTTACTGTCAATCTCTGGAACGGATCTAAGAAGTTGCATTTTCAGATTAGTGTTTAATTGCATAGAAGGGAACTCTACCATGTGCATTTTCCTAAAATGGTTAACAAATTTACCAAGCATTAACTAAAAAATAATGAATTTTCATGATAAAATGTATTTACATAAAAATAATGATTTTTCATGATAAAATGTATTTACATTTTAAAATTATAGAGACTTCGACTCATGTAAGTTATTGTTTTATCATAGACATTTTCATCACAATGTATAAAAATAGTTGAAATAGTATCCTTTATAACATTGGTATAAATAATAGATATTATTAAAATTGAGTCTCGTCAAGATAAGGGAATAAGACATAGCATTCTCAGTTGCCTTAAATCCTTCTTAGTTTCTTTGGTCTAGCAAATCACATTATCTTTTCGTAGTGCATTACAAATATGTTTTAATAATTTGTACATACATTTTTTTATACAAAAACATTTGTAATAGTAATACAAATGACAATTTGAGCTAAGTATAAATAAAAATCAGGAAACAAAGCAATAAATAAGGTTTTTCTGGTACATGAAGCAAATTAGGATAAATGGAAAGTTGTTTGGGTTGCAATAAAACCCACGAACTTAATTGATCTCTCACATCACCACTTCTCCATTGGTAGTATCACTTTCAATCAACACAATACAAACCATAACCCAATACCAATCAATCTCCCTATCACATGCAAAACCAAAATATAGGGTCAAAGCGGTTAGGAGAAAAGAGAGGGTCAATTTTCAAGGTGTTTAATTTATTTATGTATTCGGTAACATATTTTAAAATAGTATAGTTATATAAATTAAATAGTGGATAAATGTAAATAAACATCAACCCAAAAAAGAAGAAGTAACTAAATTATGATTTTGTTTTAAATTATTATTATTATTAATTATAAAATGATTTAATATATAAGTTCAACATATATATATTTAAAATAAATATGTAACAAGATTCTTACCTATGAAGATTCATTCTCACTTTACCATGGAGATTTATTTTGTCTTATCAATACCACATGCCCAAAAACCATAACTCATTTCACATGATACTTGTTCATGTGACATTTTTTTAATTAATCAATTTAATTAAAAGGACAAAAAAGGCATAACTACATAGGAGATAAATATCAATCTTTAATTTGTGAATACTACTAAAACTATTCTAAAATATTAAGTGGAAATTAAATCCCTACTATTTACTTAATACTTATTGATAATTGAAACAAATTTTTTTGAAGTCCTTATTTAAAATAAACACATTTATCAACTTACTAATAGAAAATCACAATCTCACTTAAAATTATATCATTATTTTAATTAAAAATAATTAAATTTTAATAGTTAAATTTCACGATTAAACACCAAAAATAAATCACTCACGCTATTTTCATATATAAACCCATAAACAAATCGAACCAATAATAAGTCACTCACATTATTTGATATATAAACCCATAAAAAATCGAATTGTCTTATACTCTAGATGCATATCATACTAAACAACATGTAAATGAAGGCAATATTAGTTCATATAGAAAAGGAATCCCACAAAACCACGTTCTCAAGCACAACAATATAAAGCTCATAACAATCTGTATAATCGGATTTGACATAAACTGTGAACATAATTAAATTTGAGTTGGTTTTTTCTATTAATGTATATTAGACTAGCCTTGTCTAATAAGGTATATTAAAGAAAATGGATGTTACAGTCATTTCTTTTTTTTTTTAAACAGGTTATGTGCTTTGTTCTTTTGAACTGGATTTTCACTTTTCAACTTTGTAATAGAAGGTTTGAAAAAAAAGAAATGGGTGGCTTTATTACATTAGCGTTGATGAATATAAACAACATAGGGAAAAAATAAATAAAAAATAAATTTTAATTTGAGAAAAAGAAGGGTATTAAAAGAAATTGACTCCCTTGGAAGAAGTTTGAAAATCAGATGACATAGAGAAATTGAGGCTGCACATGAAGAATTAAGGTTTTTATTAAATGATTGCCAGATTTGCAAGGCATTGTTGGTGACAAAACCATGAAAGTTGAAATAATTCATATGGTTGGTTTTTTAAGTAGCTTTATTAAATGAATATTGTTGGAGATAAATAATAGAGGGAAAAGGGAGATAGAAAAATATTAAATAATTTATATTTATAGTTAGTTTTTTAAAGTGTAACTTTATTAAATGAATGTAGTTGAAGATAAATAAAAGAGGGAAAAAGGAGATGGAAAATAAATATTGGAAAAATAAGGGTATTAATAGAAGAATGAGGATTTGAGAAAAAAATCATTTCAAAATAATATGAAATAGGAGAAATAGAGTTTATCTATGAAGAATGAAGGTTGTTAGTAAACCATAGAAATTTACGAAACATTGTTGTTGGAAATACTAAGAAGGGGGTGAATCAATATTTCTCTTCAATTAGTTAATTTTAACTTCAAAGAACATCGATTATGATTAGCATTAGATTAAAACTTAAGTTAGCATCACATCACATGAACATATAACAACACCATTCAATGCTGCAAATCGTCCAAGACAATAGACACAAGCTTTTTTAGGTGGAAACCCTTTCGGGAGAAAAACTACTGAATGCTTCTTAATATAGGTCTTTAAAATTTACATCAATAGGAATTTCAACTTCCAAATTTATCAACTGTAACACGCTAGTTACTAGCTCCAAATGTAAGGATTATCCAACACCTTGGTTTACCAACTCCAACTATAAGAATGCTCCAATGCCCTAGTTTACAAGCTCCAACTAGAAGGATGCTCCAATGCCTTGATTTACCAGCTCCAAATAAAAGGACACTCTAACGCCTTGCACAAGCTACAACCTACCTTAAAACCACTATGCTGCCTTGAATTGTTCTCAGGCTCCAACCTAAAGGAGAATCCACTCTCCACCTTGCACCACCTTGCCACCCTACTTAGCAATCCACCACTTTCCCTGAAGGCTTCGACGTTTAGTTCACCAAAACAGGCTAGGATTTCATCTCATTTTGAAACTAGATCCACTTGTGTTCAATAAAAATACAAAGTGAACTATAACACAAATTCTTCTCAACAACCAAATCTACTTTTTCTCAAGTTACATGAATTTGTTTAATCACGAGACCTATGCTCATCATATATATCAAACCCTAGGCCAAAACAACTTTCAACAATACTCTTAACAACAATGCATATTTAACAACTTTTCTTAAGACATAAATATCTTGGCTAAACCCTGGAAACATGCATTGACATCAATCATGCCCTAGTAGAATATATAAGTAATCCATTCTTTGTTCATCATCACTAGAATAATAACATTCAAAAATCTGGTTACTGAGCCAAATTTACTTCTGCAATTCAAACCCTTAGCAACCTCAACAACAACAACTTGTTAAACCCTAATGGCTATAAGTATGCATTATTATATTTTTTACACTTAACAACTTTTAATCCACTTTCTCTCTTCAATCAAACCATCAACCATAGTAGCAACATCATGCGTACATGCTTAAATGCTTTGAAAAACCTCCCGATCAAATGAATACTAGCAACAACACTCTGACTCTGAACACATATTCTGTAATGTAATAGCTCCAAAGGAAATATCTCACCACATGTCTGCACATAACTTCAGTCCAATTCATCATATTTTAGATTTCCAAAAGATCTATGCATATATGCATTTATTAGGCTTTCATTGCACTGCTCAATGCACCTTACAAAATTTCTTCCATTCAACACACCTTTTAAAAGGAATTCACCCTTACAGTAGAAAAACTTCTATATTGTTTTATAGATGTCACTAAAACAAACACTCCAAGCCACAAATTCCAAGGAAAATGTAGCAATCATTATCAAAACAAATCTAAATGAAATATGGTGTCCAAAAGATCCTAGACTTACCTCTAAAACAATTATTAGGAACAATAGTCTCGGATGCCATCCAAAGTGATGATGCTACTAGAGTATTCCAAATTTCGAGTAATCCCTTACATCAGTTTTCAATATGCTTTAGCCAAGTAAAAAATGCCTTACTACAGCGTTGAAGTTACCTCAGGGGCTCTTACTTGCTTTGGATCAAACTTTGATAAAATTTCTTCTTGATATGCATATTAAACTCAACGAGGATGGCTTAGATGATGTATCAAATCAGAATAAGAAAATACCTTGACGTGTCAGAAAATTCAACCTCAATATATGCCACAAATATTTGTTCTTGGAGGGTCGAAATTTGTCAAGAATATCATTGGTACTCTTACTCAAATCCAATGAAGTTTCTTAAGATAATATGTGTGAATATACTTCATGTTATTAGGTCATAGAACATGCTTGTAATTTCCTTTAGAACAGTTTCAAAAATGGTTTGGATCATCCTAAGACTAGGGCTAAAAAAAAACAATGAAACACCTCTAATTAGCCTCTTAAGTTCACCTTCAAATTCTACACAAATCAAGGGGGAAACTCTTGAAAAATTGATCTTTGTCAGAGCTCGGTTCCACCTCAAAATGGTTATTTATATCAACAAATGTAGGAATGAAAAAATATCTGTGTATTCATGCCACAAATTAAGGGATGACAAAGCTTCTATGCATGCACAAAAGTAATCGTAGAATAAGCCAAAAGGGATATTAAATTAGGACCTCAAGAGGGCCGTAGGGGTAAATCCTTATTCATGCTTCATATCAATCTTTAAAAGAGTGAGATTTACCAGTTTGATTTGAATAAAATCATGCCATGAAGTAGATCAAGTTGCAAAAAATAAGAAAAAAGTATCCTACCACAAAATAAGTCTTAATTTGTCCAGAGAAGATACCTCATACTTGTCTCAGAGGAGGAGCCACATGGACTCAGAAATGGTCTCAACCTTGTCTAAAAAACACAATGTTGAAGCCACATAGTTAGTGCATTTGTTCCATGAGTAATGTGTGAAATTGCCAACAATATTTCCTTAGTTTAGTCATGATAGGAGGCTAACTGACCTCATAAAATCTAGCAAAAGCCACACCCTAAAGAAAATAAACGTAAGGTCCCACAATCTTTCAAAACTTTAGACCCGCTTCTTCAAATGCTCATGACTACTCTAGGACAAAGATTATAGAGAGACATTTCAAATGATTTGTGTGGAATTGTGTTCTCTAATGGAGGATATAAATGCCCATAAAGGAGGTTTAGTAATGGAAGCCGACTTGAAAATTTTTTAGAGGGAAGACGACCTTGGATTGGAGGGAAGGATAATTTCAAAAGTTAATTTTAAATTTTATTTTGGAGCCAAAATATTGGAGGCCGCCTTAACTTTGTGTCTAAATTTAATTAGGGGCCATAAATATAAATTTAAATAAAATTTATTTAAGCATTTTGTGAATTAGCTTGAGAATATTATGTTCAACATTAATTTTTATGCCAAAAAAAACTTGCCCCATCGGGCTAGCTTTTGGGGACTTTGACCACATGAAGGGGGCACCAATTCAAAGGGAATGCATGGAATCACTCTGTAATGCTACCATTGAAGGGTTTATCTCTCAACTAGAATTATCAAAATGCATTCATAGGTGAACATGAGGCTCTGAGTCATTTGTGAAGAGAGGACAAGCGGGCACCTAGAAAGAGAGGCCCATGCATGTCACCCAATGTGGGATTTAAATTTTTTATGTTGGGTTAGCAAGCCTGTCATCCCATTCTTTTCATATATATATTTGTGTTATAAACAACATAAACCAATGAAAATGGTGGCATTACCTTATCTGAATATGGACAAACTAGTTTTGCTATGCTAGCTTCCTCATCAGTATTAAATAAAAGTGTGTTTAAGGATCGTCACAAATAGCAAGTTATGAGAGGGTTTATGTATCAAGTTTGTGTGTCTTATGAGAAATTTATGAGGTAAATTAGATTTTTAAAAACACATATACAACAAGTAAATTTTAGAGAAATATTGCACAACAAACACATAACACAAAGCTGATAACAGAATTCACCCCTCCTGGGCTACATCTCCATGGACCTGCTTCAATGGCTTGGCCCTCTTTGGATTAATGGTAAATTATCTGATTACATGCACCTACAGTGCTCCAATGGCTCTACATCCTACTCCATTGGATTCATAAGTCCCAAAAATCCCTAAGTAGCCTCTTCTGGCTCTGCAAATGGTCTTTAGGTGAACTAGACATGGCCTACTCTCCTCGTGGCCTTGAGCATATTTAATCTTCAAAGTGGAAAATTCACTTATAGAAGTGCTCCTCTACCTTTGCAACCTACACCATCATGCTCAGAACATCCAAATAATCTAGGGTTGACTCTTTATGAGCCTAATTTGGTCAAAATATGCCAAATTTAGGGCTTCTTCAGTCTCTCCTAGGAAAGCTCCTCCAAAACTAGAGCAACTCCAGTTAACCCTAAAAATTCCGGAGCTCCCCGAAATTGGCGGACTCCACCAACTTAATATGCATGGCTAAACTTGGATTAATTAGTGGTAGGTGTAGTTAACTGTGAGTTAGGCGCGTTAAGCGCGTTTAACAAAATTCGTATTAAAAATCAGATTAACTCATAACAAATGCAGTTAAGGTTAATTAAAACCCATGCTTAACCTCCGCATTAAGTCTTGGCCTCCGCCATAGGTCACAAGTGGTGGTCCCATGGTAAGGGGTTGGCCCTGCTTACCCTCGCCAGAATCCAAAGTTAACTTTAAATAAATGCGAACATTTATTATAGTTGATTCATATTGCGTAGTGTAGTTGGTACACATGTTGAGTGTTGTGGAAGAGGTCGTGGGGTCGACCTTGACCTCCGTCGGTCCTCCCCATAAAATTTTTCTCCACTATATAATATGAAATTTGACCTTTCCATAGCCAAATTCCTTCCTTTGGGAGGGGCACATGGCAGTCTCTGGGCTAGCCACGTTTCTTCATCCCATTGGTTCATTCAAAACAAATCAAATTTCCATGTAGCCCAGAAATTTGGTCCAACCACAATTCAAAACTTTTCAACACACCATTGGCTAGAGGAAATTTTTTTTTTGACCCCTTTGACCCTGTTTGACCTTTTTTTTGAAAATTCGCATGTTTGGCAAAGTGGGCAGCAGGCTCTAACTTTCTCATACGGGCTCCGTTTTGAGCGAAATGAAGTGAGTCAGAATAAGGAATATTTGACCTATCTGGTCATTCTAGTTTTGAGCAATTATGAGCACTTTTAGTTTTTAGAAAATTTTTGCCCCCAATTCAGTTTCTTATCACTCCTTCCCACTGACAGGATTTTGGACCCACAAAAGCTGGTTATCTGATGAGAGTTTAATACTCTTCTCTTTTCCAAGTTATATCAACTTGATTCTACTTGGAAAAATCTCCATGACAACCACTTTGGCTCACTGACATGCCTTGCCTTGCAAATGGCTTGGAACTTCAACCAATGTCCTCCTTATTTTGTTGACCCAATCCAACAATTTTTGGCTGCTTCCTGACTAATTAAACACCTTGCTGTACCAAAGCGATCTCTAAGTGCTTGGAAAGCTGACTGATGACCTTCCCACTGAGAATCCTATTCCTCCTTTGCATAAATGCATTTTATGCAAGATTCTCCTTGGAAACCACTTTTCCAAGTTAAGCCCATCTGAGTGAACTACAACATTGAGTTCCAATATCAGTAATCACAAGAAAATAAATGACCATTATTTTTACCTCCACGGTTCCAAATTCCACATTTTTAATAATGCGTTCACCATCTCTTTCGCTTCTTGGCATCAACACATGAAATGGTCTACAATGGCCGAATTTTTTTTTGGCATCTTGTCCACTTTCTGCTTCTCGATTCCATCATCCTCCAATATTGACATGCTACTCATGCCATGATTTAAGAATGAAGGCTAATCATGAGCCTCTCGCTCAAGAGTGGACCTTCCAAAATCCTGAGACATCTTGTCACAAGAAAAACCATTAAATTGAAAAACACATCATGCAAGAAGCACAACTTGACGACCTCTTCCTCTTTATTCGTCAAAGAAACAAATGTCACATCCTGTGAACATCACCATGCTTTCTTACATATTGGTGTATAAATAAAACATCTATGTAATTTGTCGATGGGTTTTGACAAAACATGCATCTTCAAACCATTGACTCTTAAGTCAAACAAAAGCATGTACAACACTTGACTATTCTTTGCATAAAAAACAATAATTTCACATCCCATGAAATAATTCATCAACATCTCCCATTCATCCTTGGAGACTAAATAAACTCTTCCAAGTCGATAGGAAATACATGTAACAATCAATCAACCAACACAAGTTTACACTTATGTATGTGCAAATGATCAACACTTTCAATTTGACAACATACATGTTAACAAATAAATCAACCAATACAAGTCAATCACTCATGCATGTTCAAGTACAATGAAACTATAAAAAATTCCATAGTTCACACACACAAACTCTCATGCATGTATACAATGCTCAACTCTCTCACAAGTAAAATCACAAGTACAAGAATCCCATTGGTATGTACAAGTACTTAAAGAGATGAAATGACAAAATTTGTTGCAACAAAGTGAGTCAACATACTCCACTTTCAAACACCTTCCTGGCATAAACATGCAACATGAATTCTAGAGAAAAATAAATGCTTTCACATGAAAATTTCAACTACAAATTTCCATCTTTGCTGCATCCAAGTGAGTCAACATAAGTCTACTTTCCAAAATCTTGGTTCGTGCAATATGCAACATAATTTCAAGAGAAAACAAATGCATTCAATTGGCAAAGAAATGCAGCAATAAAGCAAGATTTTCATCAATCATCAAAATAAATGCAAGGCCTTAATTGGTTAAGAAATCTAACCATCTCTTTCCAAACCACTTCAATGGTGTTTCTTTCAGTTGCACTTCATCATGTGAATCATCCTGACCCACATCAATTATGGAATCTCTTTTCCATTCTTGTCAATTTCTCTATCCACCTTATTCAAATGTCATGGATGAATTTTTGGATACAAAGTTCAACACTTATCTACAAGATAACCCTGCTTATGGAAATGAGTGAAAAATAATTTCATATTATTTTCAACCTAATTTGCATTGTCCATTGGACCTTTGGCGTTCTATCTCATTTGTTTTGAAATTTTCCTGTGTATGGCTATCTTCTTCCAACACCTCGAAACAATATGGTTATTCAAACCACAAAAGGAACATGTAAATTTTATCTAAATCTTATGTGAGGATTTTCCATGTTTATCATAATCAAAAGAAACTTGAATAAAAGTAGATTATACCTTGCACATTCACCTTTGTGGCCTTCTTGAGGAGGTGAGTTTGATGCGGTAGTGGCTCTCTTCAGAATACCAACAATGGATTCAATGACTTTAGAGCTTTCAACATCCTCTTGTTTTCCATTTCCATAAGTTTCATGCTTATGAGCATCTTCTTGCAAAGTGGGTGTAAAACTTTTGCATTCCTCTTGAACACAGTCATCACAAGCTTGAGGTAATGAACATGTAATGAAAGTCCTTATTGGAACACCTTCATGTGCCTCCTTGGTTTTTGAGCATTCTCCATCATTTTGTCCATAACCATGACCCAAATACCTAGGCCTTTCCTCTAAAACAATTGGCTCAACTATGTCGTGTGCATATTTTCCCAATCCTTTACCTTGATAGCCCATTTTCATCAATAATTTGGACCCTATTCCTTTAGTGTGTCTTTAAAAAACACCAAAACATTCATTTTGAGAAGAAATAGAAGATAAAATTGTTTTTCATACCTCATTTTCATGCACATACTTGGCTAAGTTTTCATTTGTAATATGGAGTTGAGTCTCCATCTCATGCATATTTTCAAGAAGCTCCTGCTTCTCCTCCTTCATGGACATCAACTACTCATGAAGTATAGTGCTCTCCTTCCTATCTTCATACATATCTTGCACCATATATCTCAATATGTAGAGCTTCTGCAGCATCTCTTCATCAAAGAGTCTTTCTATGAAAGATTGATTAGAAACAGTGATTTATGAAGCTGCCATCACACTTGTAATGCATAAAAAGCTTCTTTGCTGTGATTTGAGAGTTGAGTCCTCAATATTGACCTTATCTTGAAGATAGGAGATACACATAAACTTTCACACAGTTAAATTATCCTTGCACAAACACAAAACGAATAGCTAATTCCCTAGCTAACCTTGGAAAACCATCTCAGGGCTAAAATGAGCTAAAATGAGCTCTGATATCAACTTTATCTGAATATGGACAAACTAGTTTTGTTGTGCTAGCTTCCTCATTAGTATTAAATAAAAGTGTGTTTAAGGATCGTCTCAAATAGCAAGTTATGAGAGGGTTTATGTGTCAATTTTGTGTGTCTTATGAGAAATTTATGAGGTAAATTAGATTTAAAAAAATATATATACAAGAATTAAATTTCAGAGAAATAATGCACAACAAACATATAACACAGAGTTGATAATGGAGTTCACCCCTCCTGGGCTACATCTCCATGAACCTGCTTCAATGGCTTGGCCCTCTTTAGATTAATGGTCAATTCCATGATTACATGCACTTAAAGTGCTCCAATGGATCTTCAACCTGCTCCATTGGATTCAGAAGAACCAAAAACCCCTAAGTAGCCTCTTCTGGCTCTGCAAATGGTCTTCAGGTGAACTAGACATGGCCTCCTCTCCTGGTGGCCCTGGGCATATTTAATATTCAAAGTGGAAAAATCACTTACATAAGTGATCCTCTTCCTCTGCAACCTACACCATCATTCTGATAGCATCCAAATCATCTAGGATTGGCTCTTTCTGATCCTAATTTGGTCGAAATATGCCAAAGTTATGGCTTCTTCAGTTTCTCCTAGGAAAGCTCCTCCAAAACTGGAGCAACTCCAGTTAACCCCGAAAATTCTGGAGCTTCGCCGGAATTAGCGAAATTTGCCAACTTAATCCACTTGGCTAAACTTGGATTAATTAGTGGTAAGTGCATTAACTGTGAGTTACGCGCGTTAAGTGCGTTTAACAAAATCCGTATTAAAAATCGGATTAACGCATAATAAATGTGGTTAAGGTTAATTAAAACTCGTGCTTAACATCTGCATTAAGTCCTAGCCTCCGCCATAGATCACAAGTGGTGGTCCCATGGTAAGGGGTTGGCCCTGCTTACCCCCGCCGAAATCCAAAGTTAACTTTAAATAAATGCGGACATCCATTGTAGTTAATTCATATTGTGTAGTGTAGTTGGTATGCATGTTGAGTGTTGCGGGTGAGGTCACGGGGTCGACCTTGACCTCTGCCAGTCTTCCCCATAAAATTTTTCTCCACTATATAATATGAAATTTGACCTTTCCATAGCCAAATTCCTGCCTTTGGGAGGGGCACGTGGCGGCCTCCGGGTTAGCCACATGTCTTCATCCCATTGGTTAATTCAAAACCAATCAAATTTTTGTGTAGCCTAGAAATTTGGGCCCACCACAATTAGACACTTGTCAACACACCATTGGTTAGAGTAAAAATAAAAATTTGACCCCTTTGACCCTGTTTGACCTTTTTTTTTTGAAAATTCACATGTTTGGAAAAGCGGACAACATACTCTAACTTTCTCATACGGAATCTGTTTTGAGTGAAACGAAGTGCACCGGAATAAGGAATATGAGAAATATATGATCATTTAGGTTTCAAGTGATTCTGAGCACTTTGAATTTTTAGCAAATTTTTACCCCCAATTCAGTTTCCATCATTACATCAGGAGACCTTACCTAAGTGAGATAACCTATCCTATTTAATCAAGAAGAGAGATCAAATAATATCTATTAGACCTTAGTTGGGAAGAAGAGAGATCAATGTGTTTCAAAGTGAAATGCTTATAGAATAACTCTTGAAATAGAGGTACGTATATTTCATGTTCTCATTTAAATTTACCCACACAGCCTTCCATCTAGATGGTGGCGATTGTCCTAATATTTACCCAGGATAGCATAAAATGTGTGATCAAAGGAGATGGAAGATATATGATTTTGATGGTCATTCCACTATTAATTAAACTGACCTAGACAATTGTAATCTTTCAACAAGAAGAATATTCAATTTTTGTCTATATATATGATATGTTCCTTGAGTTGATTATTCAAACTTGATTTTCATGAAAAAGGGGAGGTGATTCTCATGAAGGGGGGGATCTCATTATATTTGTGCATGTATAGTTGGTTGAGGATAAGGTGATCATTTTTTTTTTCTTTAGTTTGGATTATCACTAGTAGTGCATCAGAGAGATTTCTTAGCTTGTTATGGAAAAGGATTTAGCATATCCATGAGAATATTTTTAGTATGAGTAATGCGCATTTACGAGCATATCAAAAGGAAAACTTATACCTATCATTTTTTAAACATGTGTGAGCCGAGTAAGAACTTACAAGGTCCTAAGTTGCACTAATAAGTCTTGTGTGTTATGCATATATTTGAGCAGTTTAGAATGGTGAGGATGCAAGGAAATCAAGGTCAAGGAAGGCTGAAACAAGAACCACCACATCCAAATAACCCACTACCATCACTGGTGTTATATCTCATCTTTCACTCCTTGGAGGAAATTAATGAGAACTTAATAGGGTGCCAAATAGTTGAGGTGGAAGTAGAGAACCCTCCATAAAAGGTAGGAAACCCTTAAGGATCAAGAGACTCTAATAGAGGACATAAAACTAAGGACATTACAAGGGAGCTCCAAAATATTAAGATCCCAAATATTAAGCTCTCAATTTTTTCTGGAGCTGTGCTAGTGAATGAGTAGAAGCCTAGTTGGAGGGAACGAAAATATGTTTCGCACTAAGGGAATATAATTAAAATTAAAAAGCTAATATAGAGATATTCCAACTCAGAGATAATGCCCTGAACTGGTAAGGTAACCTGGAGTGACAACTACACATCACTCCTGACACAATTACCTGGGAGTTATTTGATGAAATATTTAGGAAGAAGTACCTACCAACATATTGTTAAGTCCCTATATTAATAGTATAGCCCCTTATTATGTTATTGTAGCCCTCCTTATTGTTATTATTGTACCCCTGTAACCCCCATATTGTTATTATTGTGCCCTTACATTATTATTGTTAGGTCGGCTAGGATTACATTGTGGCCCACTAGGATTATATTGTGGCCCCATGGACTCCTATATATAGAAGGAGGCTTTGTTCATTTGTATCATCCAAGAATTGTTCATTTATGCAATGTATTGGAGGTTTCCCCCTCGAAGTGGCTTATTTCTAAGGCGTTCATATCTCTTTTCTTCTATTTTTGGAGCTGGTTACACAACATTTGGTATCAGAGCTTTGGATTCTAGGGTTTCACTGCTCCAAACAGGTCATCGTGGCATTTTCGCTATAACTTTTTTTCTAAGAAGTTTCAGAAGCTGAAATTTTTAGGGTGCGAAGCCGAAATCCTGAGGAAGCTTTTCTAAAAATTTCAGATTTTGGTTCGCAATATTTTCGGAGATATCATCTGTGGAAGTTAGGTCTATTTTCAAGATCCTAAACAGGTCATCGTGGCATTTTCACTATAAATTTTTTTCTACGAAGGTTCAGAATCTGAAATTCATATGGTGCGAAGCTGAAATCCTGAGGAAATTCTTCAAAAAATTTCAGAGCTTGGTTCGCAATATTTTTGGAGATATGATCTGTGGAAGGTAGTGCTTTTTCAGGCTCCTGAATTGCATCTCAAAGAGGTGATCGTGGGAAAAGTTCAATAACTCTTTCTCTGGGCATCGGATTGGAGTTCCGTAAAAAGTGGTCACAAGTACACAGAATTTAGTTTATTGGCTATCAATTTCAAAGACAAAAGATGAAACAGTGACACGTGGCAAGTCATACAAGTGCGCTCTACTGAACCAGTCCATAATTAGGTCATTGTGGGAGATTGGACACAACTTTGTCTTGGAAAATCAAAATCAGATCAGACCTATTGCATTCAAAAGAGAATTCAGAGGGCTACTACAGGGATGAATTTCAGATATTGAAGATTTTCAATTACAGAGATAATTCAATTTCAATATAGAGCTCCTCAAAGCAAGTAAAAGGTGTTTATTTGTTTTTTCGAATTGCATAAATCTTGTTTGAAAAATTAGTTTGAAGTGATTCCAAGAGCCTATTGAGCATATATTTCAGTATTGGGTTCTGAGATGCCTCCTAAAAATAATTCAACACCCATTATGCCCTCAGAAATCTATACAATGATGCATGAAGAGGAAGAATTGCAGTATGAAATATCAAAATTACGGTACCAAGTGCAACAAGTTTCGATCTTACGAAGAGAAATCGAAGATGAAATAGATGGTTTAAAAGAAGAAATGGAGGCTAATTTGGATGTTTTGAAGGATCAAATAATAGCTAATATGGATGAAAAATTAGTGGAAGATCATAGCGAGCATCAACAACAAGTTCTCCAAAAGGATAACCCTACTTTGGTGCAGAATCTAATGAAACAACAAGAAGATCAACATCACATCGAAAGAAGTTATGAAGCAGTGATAGAAACAAGAACTCGACAAGTACGATCAATTTCAGAGTATCTCAGCAAGTGGAAGAACTTTCCTATAGAATATTTCACATGGGAGGATGAGAATTTTATACAGAAGCATCAAGAAATAATCAAGCGTTGAGGACAACACTTGTTTGAAGGAGAGGGGCATGTTAAGCCCCTATATTAATAGTGTAGCCCCTTATTGTGTTAGTGTAGCCCTATTATTGCCACAGCATATTGTTATTATTTGTCCTTACATTATTATTATTCGGTGTTCGTGATTACATTGTGGCCCACTAGGATTATATTGTGGCCCCATGGACTCCTATATATAGAAGGAGGCTTTTTTCATTTGTATCATCCAAGAATTGTTCATTTATGTAATGTATTGGAGGTTGCCCCCTCGAAGTGGCTTATTTCTAAGGCGTTCATATCTCTTTTCTTCTATTTTTGGAGCTGGTTACACAACACATATTATGAAGAATAACAGGTAGGATCCTTCCATGCTTTGGTACAGGGAAACAACACGGTAGAGGAACATGAGATTAGATTCATGGAATTGGTCAACTATTTCTCCTACATAGATATTGATCAAAAAAAGTAGATCGCTTCATATATGGATTGAAACCTAGCATTAGGGCAATAGTTTGGATGTGGAAACCATCCTTAGTTGCAAAATTTGTTGAAAATGCTCGCTATGTAGAAGAGAAATTAGACTTGAAAGGGGGAACATAACCGTTTTTATACAATATCAAAGGCTTATGAGGAAGGCCCCTCATACCTTCTCCAGTGGAGGAATATTGATGCCACTACCATATGGAAATAGGGTTGTACCCAGAGCACTGAAAGTAGGGATTTCAATGGCTTCCAACATAGATTCAGGGACTCTTGTAAATCAAGGTCAGACGTGAGGGGCCACAAGTAGGGGCAAGGGTCTCAGAGGAAGGATATATTTCCAAATAACACCACAATATTTTGTTTAGAGTCTACCACACATCTCTTATTGGGGATGTGGGGGACCTCATTACCAACATGATTGTCCCGAGTTACAAATTGGTAACAACCATAGAGAAGGAAAAAAACCAATGGGAGGAGCATACAAATACCATTAGATATATTCAAAAATTGATAACCAATAAGTTGAACACCAATCTGTTGTGGTGGAAACATCATGTATGATAAACCATGTAAAATTTAAAATTTTGTTTGATTCTAGGTGCTATAAATAGTTTCATTTCACCAGTTGGATTAGAAAAATGTGGGTTGGAATCCTATGAGCATGATGAATTTAAACAAGTCAAAAAATATTTTTGGATAATTCAACAGTGGGACCTAGCGTTTACCAATTTGAGGTAAACCTCGGGGTGTGTACAACTAAGTTTAAGGTATACATCACAACATTGGGGACGTACGATGTAATAATAGGGATGGAATGACTAGAAGCTTATTGAGATTTTGTAGACTATTTAAAAAATAAGGTGATTTGTTAAGATGATGAAGGAAGGTCAATTGATATTTGTGGTGTGAAGAGAGGTATGTCCCTATGATTCATCTCCACAATGAAGGTAAAATTTTATCTCCAACAAGGTTTTAAACTATATGTGGTCGAGGCTGTAAGTGACTAGAAAGGACCCTCCATATATTAGTACCCATTTTTGTCATAAATCAAGGATATTTTCCATAATGAATTACCTGTATTACCGCCTGTGAGGGATATTGATTTCCCAATTGACCTAGAACTTGGTGCATAACCAATATCCAAGACACCCTCTAGGATGATAGCTCTAAAAAATTGTGAGTTGTAGATGCAGTTAAAAGAGATTTTGGAGTTGGGATTTATTAGACCTAATATTTCACCTTTGGGTGTGCTAGTGACTTTCTTCAAGAAGAAAGAAGGTTCCTTAAGACTGTGCATAGATTATAGGGACTTCAATTGAGCCACTATAAATAATATGTACCTAAAACCTAGAATAAAATACCTCTTTGAATAAATGAAAGGAGAAACGATTTTCTCAAAGATTGAGCTACGATCTAGATACCACCAATTGAGTATTAAGGAAGGTGAAATCCAAAAAACTTCCTTTTGGACTCGGTTTGGGCATTATGAGTTCATATTATTACCATTTGGTTTGACCAATGCACTAACAATGTTCATGAGTCTCGTGAATGGCATGTTATGGAAGTATTTGGACCAATTTGTTCAAGTATTTATTGATGATATACTCATGTATTCCAAGAATGAAAAGGAGCATGAAGAGAACCTATGGGTTATATTGACATTATTAAGGGAAAATCAATAATATGGAAAACTGTCGAAATATTCCTTCTTTCAAAAGAAAATTCATTATCTCGGGCACATCATTTCAAGAGAGGGGATTTTAGTTGACACAAAAAATTTAAAGGCCATAATGGATTGTCCAATATCAAAAAATTCTCATGAGTTGTTGTTGATGGTGCTCGATACTGCCAACATACAAGGGGTATCCCCGATGTGAAGTCCCAATTAGACCTCACACAGTTTGGGGTAGGAGCCCCATCCTGAGTATTAAATCAACTGCCATAACCGTAATGTTTGTATTGGTTTCAACCGATAACATAATAGATTATAAACATAAAACTTGAATAAGAAATTTAACATTGTGAAACATCGATTGAAATGTGTAAAAAAATACTTTCATGAGGGGAGAGACAAAGATGAGCCTCTAGAAGGAAATTAATAGTAATAACCTAAGAGAGACACATGAGAGCATAACAAAACTCATTAGAAAAATAGTTCACATAACGATGTTAAAGCGAATACAACACACATTCAACAATATGAGTACTAAAGCCACCAAAATATTTCAATTTCTTCAGTACATATGAACACAACATATACAGTAAAAATCCCAAGAATAGTCCTAAAACATTTGTGATACATGCAAGAAAATGTGTTGGCTCATAGATCTTCAATTATAAAGTGAAATATCTAAGTACATAGTTACAATGATGAGACACTAGCTCCAATAGTGGAACATTAAGTCACTTCTTGCTTCTCCACAGAATAATTTTCTCTCCTATGCCAAGTAGAGAAGCCAAGACTAGCTCTCCAAAGCTTAAGCCTCCAAAAGCCATTTTCTTGAGTTATGAGGTTTCTTTTATAATAAGGGCAATGAAATTTCATATCCCCATGACTCTTGAATTACCCTAATGACTCTTTGAATTCTAATGTATCCTTTGGACTTCTAAACAAATTTTTAACTTCTAATGACTTTTGGACTTCTCCTAAATACATTTTGTCCCCATATGACTAAGTAACTTTTCATATTCCACATATGACTCTTAGACTTACACACATTACATTTTGTCCTTTTCCTCAAATATACATCATTATATTCTACATGAT
The DNA here is from genome assembly GCA_034641835.2 of Pinus albicaulis. Classification (NCBI taxonomy): domain Eukaryota; kingdom Viridiplantae; phylum Streptophyta; class Pinopsida; order Pinales; family Pinaceae; genus Pinus; species Pinus albicaulis. Next base: position 360,891,387 of record CM076581.1, read on the forward strand.
GATGTGGCATGACACATGGACACATATTGACCATTATGATGACACTTGTATAACTTACAACTTGATATTGATGACATGGACTTCATGATGAGTTGGAAATGTCAAGTTGTCTTCCTTGCTGCTTCATCTTGCATTCTTGATGGAAGGTCTGATCTATGCTCCATATTCATGAAGGATATGATTTGTTCTTAATTTTCACCCTCCAAAGGGTCCTTGATCAATATCATAATCTATTGAGTCATCATGCAATGTATTCTTTTTGTCTAGGTCTAGGATTTGCTTCATGTCTGCATGATAGTTTTATTTTCTTCTTCTTCTCTGCAGGTGGTACTTTATGCTTTATGATTGATCTAGATCAATATCTAAGCATATAGTGGCAAGGCAGATCATTTGGACATTTGGACAGGAAAGGTGCAATGTTGAAATAGTGGGGAATAGATCACTAGATCCTTGGATTCAAGTAGATGCCAAGGAACCAGTGCCCAATCCAATCTAGATGTGTGCAAAGAAATTTGATGATCTGGCCCTCTAGGGGTGAGTAATTTCAAGACATAATTTTACCCAGATATGGATCTTGTAAGTGCTAAAGACTTGCGTCAATGTTCCACACAAGACAAGGTTCTAAGATTGTAAGCACTTTTGATACATGGAGAATCAGTCAAATACTAGATTGAATGGGAAAATTTGCATAATGGTAATCAACCAGATTGCACTGGTTGTGAGGCTAAGAAATATTGAGCTTAAGCCATTGTTCCTAGCCCACGCTCATGTGTACACGAGAGCCGAAATATAAGGGGTTACAAAAATAAAATTTTGGCATTATGAGTGCCAAAAATTAATTAATGCACTAAAATAATCTTAATGAAAAATATATCTTGCAATGTATATAACATGAATCAAGGAAATATAGGTTGTGTTGCACTTATGAAAAACCAAGAAAGAGAAAGAGAGTAGTTGATCAGGAGCTAAATTTTTTCTCAAAAATCAAAGTTCTCAGAATGACAAGAAACCTCAATGATCGCGTAGTGTTCGTTGTTCTGAATTCAATGCAACTCGTTTCATGCGAAATGGACTCTGTATGGCTTCAGAAACGTGTTTTTATCCATTTTCATAAACAAGTAAATTTGGAAAAAAATTATGCAGACAGGGAGCCCAATCAGCAGTCCATACTGCTGATGTGGCATGCTGATTGGACAAGTCAACAAGCTGGCCAACCCATCTCTTTAGTGAATGAATGGCTGCCAAGTGGCAAGGTTTGGTTGGTGTGTATTGGTGTGTGTTGGCATGTTTTTATTGGCTGTTGGGAGGCCAATGAGGAGGAGGTACGTGGCTCAACTTGGGGCCACCATGTGTCCCCCTCATGGTATGGTAAAATGTTATTATGGACTGAATGAACTGGGTGGGGGTCAAACACAAGACCTCCACCGAGCAAGCATACGCGTGCACCAACTCCTCTACACCATGAATCTTAACATTTTATGCTCTCTACATATGCTTAAGTTTTTTTGTTACTGCCATGATGGGAGAGGGGCCCAGCCCCATGGGCCAACCCCCAAACCATACGACCAGGACCCAAGACCAAAAGCAGAGCATAGGAGTGCTAACCCATAAGTGCACAACTAAAAATGCCAATCCAGTTTAATTAATGTTAATGAAGTTTTGTTATCTCTAATCTGGTTTATGGCATTATTATAAAAATTAAATGTCCCACAATTTGCGCCACTGGTTTGTGAAATTGTAGGACAATTTACCAAATTCTGGGCAGATTTGTAGGACCGGCCAAGATTTTGTGCAATTTGTGGAGGAAATAGTGGGAGAACTAGGAAATGTCATAACTCCTAGAGTTTTTGACCAAATTGGATGCAAAAAGAGGCTAAAGTACCATTTTTGACCATTCTGGACTCAATGGAACTAGTCTCAGGATCCATAGAGCACTTTAGATAGGATTTTTTGTAGGTTGAAGCCAAAGGGTCCAGTATCAACCATAGTGGTGAAACAACTTATGGAGGAGTTTTATGTTGAACAAGGCCTTGCAGGGGTTGTATACTCTCCATATTATTTCTGAAACAAAAAATTCATCAGTGCTATAATTTCTCATACTTCTTTCCTCTTTATGTCATTGAAGGAGATATTTGTTCATGTGCTACATGGTGTTATGTGGTGCAATTGTAGCCCTTGAAGTTGGTGTTTAAGATCTTGATGTAAGATGCCTATTTTTTCTGATTGTTTTCATGCTTGATTGAAGGTTATCATGCTTATGGGATGATGTAATTGCAGTTTAGGAGAAACTTATCATTCCCTTGTTCAATATTTTATGTAATCCTTGTTTCATTCATTGAGCTTAATGAGAAAGGATCAAGCCATTGGAGTTTATCCAAGGATATGTAGCCCAGGAGGGGTGAACTCCTTAAATAATTGCTGGTGTAATACTATTGATTACATGCTTCCATTTTATGTTTGATTTCATGTAAAATAATTCATGAACATAAATTAAAAAAAAAAAAACACACACACACATACAACTGCCTACTTCTACTTGCCATTTGGAAGACACACCTTAGTTACAAATACTTATATTTTGAACAGGATCTTAGCATAGGATAGCTAATATTTCCATTCATATCAGGTTGGTATCAGAGCACATGGTTTGCTTTTTGAAAGAAGGTTTTTTTTTTTTTGCAAGTGAAGGTGTTTTGAAGCTCAAGTGACGAGAAATATTTTGGAAAGGAGATCAAGTCTCTACCACCAGTTCTACCTCAAAGTTCCAGATTAAGGCTTCAAACAAAGTATGTTCAAAGGAGGAGAGTCTACCAGGATGTAAAAATATGTAAAATCTCTCAGAAAGGCTTTTCTAGACATGGGAGATATGGTGGAGGTCCTCTATGAGGAGAGGAACACCAAGTTGCATGGTGAAAGCTCTACACCACCTCCAGGTGAAGAATGTTCTTCAAGGGAAGAAGGAGACAAGAATGGTGTCAATTCACCATCCTATCCATAAAATTAATGTTTTTGTACAACCTTTATGAAAGATGCATGTGTAGAAAATCCTTTAGAAAAAAGATGATGGAAAATTTTGTGCCTTTTGTTCACAAGATGTGGAGGATGAGGTTCAATCGGTACCTATGTTTGGGGAGTTAAGGAAGAGAATCAAAGAGTCAAAATGGACACATCCAAGATCAAAATGGATTTCGAAAACATCTTTGTACCTCCAACAAAATATGGAACCATTGGTAAGCATTTTCATGCTCCTTATTTTCATAAAAGTGTTGAAGAAAGTTGTTTTGAAGCTTTTGAAAAGTATGGTAATGGAATTGGATCCAAGCTCTTGTATAAAATGGGTTACAAGGGAGGAGGTCTTGGTGTGAACCAACAAGGCATTAAGAATCTAATAGAAGCCAAGGAGAGACCTAAGTATGAAGGCTTGGGTTATGTTGCAGCAGAAGAATGGTCTTCTGATGATAGTTATTGTGTATCATGTACCTTTTGTCACAAAAGAGGACATGAGGAGGCAAGGTGTTGGACTTTACATCCGGAACTAGTACCTTATTGTTTCTTCAAATACAAGGAAGACATGAAGGTATCTCCATAGAGAGATGGAAAATATGAAGAAGAAAAGAAATTAAGTCCTTCTCACTATGAAAGTTCTACTCGCCATGAAATTTCTTCATGTAAGAGGAGCAAGTTAAAAAACAAGCAAAAGAGGTATAAACATCTTGTTGTATCAAATGTTTTTCAAGATGGAAAACAAAATGAAAATTTGAAAAACTTGTTGAAGAATGTATTTACATGTACTTTTTTCCTTTCATCTAACCATAGTGTTGATAGGTGCGAAAAGAGGGAAGAAATTCTCAAGAGGATGAACATGTCTATTGGAAAGAAACCCGAGAAGGGAAAATTTAATCCAAAGTTTGAGGCATGTGAGCCAAGAGGAGCCCAAAAGAAATTTTGTACTCATTTCAAAATCAGGGGACATTGAGTTGCAAAATGTTGGAGACTGTTTCCACATCTTCATCATGGAAAGGGCAAGCAAGTTGTGCATGTACCCAAAGAGGAAGCAATCATGGAAAGAGTGGCGCAAGATCTAGCCATACCCGATGCAGCTCCAGAAGATGGAGAAAAAGTTCAAATAGAGGGTTCATTTACCTAGTTGGGTAAGAAATGGGCAAAATATTTGTCCAATTGAAGTTGTAAATCTTTTTTTGCACTAGTTTAATATCCCATAGTTGGACTATTGTAAAAGGTGATATTCATAAATAAATCACTTTAAATGCAACATTGTTTTGTTTTTAGCATTGTCATGCTAAGTTTGGCTTGTGAATAGTTATTTTTAATGGAAAATTTGGATGTCAAGTTATTTCCATGTTGTAAAAATGCATTTCTATTTATGTTTTTAAAAAGTATTTTAAAATTTTTGTATGAGTAGTAGCAACACATGTAGTAGGATACTAATGTGTTATGCACTAAATTGAAAGTATTCACTATATGAAACTTGTTTGGTTTATTTTCCAAAGTATGTTTGGATTTTATCCTTGGTAAATATTTTGCAACAAGAATGTTTTCTTGTGACATTGGCATACATCGGATGTCAAAAATGAAAATTGCAGAAATACCAAAGCAAAGGAAAAAGTTGTTGAACAATGGAATCACTCAACCATCTCTTCCGCCATGCAGTGCACCTATGTTTTTGGTGCCCAAAAAGAATGGAAAACATTGTATTGTGAGGCTTTAAAGGAGTGGATTTCATCAAAGAATATTTGTTGAAGGAGGTTTGTGGAAGACGACATTTCACATCAAACAAGGTTTGTTTGAATGGCTTATTATGTTTTATGATATTTTCCATACTCTTACTACTTTCATGCATAAGAAGTAGGATGATTTGGAGCCAATTCTAAAGGTCATAATCCAATTATATGACATTGTCATTTTTAGAAAATTCCATTATGAACATGTCATGTATAAGAGAAAGATACTTGATGTCGTAAGGCATGAACATTTGCTTGTGAAGATGTCAAAGTATGAGTTGGGTAAAACTTCCTTGATATACTTGGGCTACAATGTTGGAGGAGGTAATTTGAAGATTGACCTCTCCAAGTTTGACACCATTGTGGATTGGTCAAATGCCCAAGATGTTCATCTTGATAAGAGGTTTTTTTAAGAGCAGGCCAATGTTGGAGGAAAATTTTTGATAATATTTCTTCTATTGTAGCTCCTTGACATGCATTGACATGTGTAAAAATCTTTTTAGTTGGGAAGCAAACAACAAGAGGCATGTGATGCTTCAAAGAAAAAGGTCATTTGAGTTTCAGGTTGATGCAAATGAATTTTCCATTTCATTGCATTCAGAAAATTTTAATGGTGCAATGATTAAGTTGCAGTGGTTAAGGCACTTTCATTTTATGGGTGTTCGTCAACAACTCCACTTGGTCAAGGCACGACAAGCGTCGATTTTATCGAGTTTGGAAAAATGGAGGAACTAAACCTTCAGAAGATGAATTACTAAAAGTGAGCTTTTGGGGTCCAAAATATTTTCAGTGGGGAAGAGTGATCAAGAGCTAATTTTTTGCTCAATAATCAAAGTTCTCAGAATGACACGAAACCTAAACAACCACATAGTGTTCGTTGTTCCAAATCTGGCGCAACTCGTTTCACGCGAAATGTACTCAGTATAGCTTCATAAATGTGTTCTGTCTGTTTTCCTAAACAGAAAAATCTGGAAAAAAATTATGCAGATAGGGAGCCCCATTAGCAGTCCATACTGCTAACATGGCATGCTGACTTAGTAGGTCAACGGGTTGGTCAACCCATCTCTTCAGCGAATGAATGGTTTCCAAGTGGCAAGGTTTGGTTGCTGCGTATTGGTGTGTATTAGCAGGTTTTTATTGGATGTTGGGAGGCCAATGAGGAGGAGGCATGTGGCTTAGCCTGGGGCCACCATGTGTCCCCCTCATTGTATGGTAAAATGTTGTTATGGATCGGATGGACTGGACAAGGGTCGAACACAAGACCTCCGCCGAGCAAGCATACGGGTGCACCAAATCCTCTTCACCATGAGTCTTAACATTATATGCTATTCGAATATACTTAAGTTCTGTTGTTACCACCATTCGGGGGAGAAGGGGCCAGCCCCCAAACCATACGACTAGGATCCAGGACCACAGGCGGAGCACAAGAGTGCTAACCCACAAGCACGCAATTAAAAATGCTAATCCAGTTTAATTAACGTTAATGGAGTTTTGTTAGCGCTAATCAAATTTATGGCGTTACTAGAAAAATTAACTGTCCCACAATTTGCATCACCGGTCAGTGAAATTATAGGACATTTTTCCAAATTACGGGTGGATTTGTAGGACCAACCCAGATTTTGTGCAATTTGTGGAGAAAATAGTGGGAGAACTAGAAGATTTCATAACTCCTAGATTTTTCGACCAAATTGGATGAAAACAGAGGCTATGATACCATTTTTTACTATTCTGGACTCAATGGAACTGGTCTCAGGATCCATAGGGCACTCTAGATAGGCTTTTATGCAAGTTTAAGCCAAAGGGTCCATGATCAACCATAGTGTTGAAAAAACTTATGGAGGAGTTTGATGTTGAATATGGCCTTACAAGGGTTGTCTACTCTCCATATTCTTTCTGAAAAAAATTTTCATCAGTGTTGTAAGTTATCATACTTATTTCCTCTTTATGTCATTGAAGGAGAGATTCGTTCATGTACTACATGGTGTTATGTAGTTCAATTGTATCTCTTGAAGCGAGTTTAGGACCTTGATGTAAGATGCCTATTGTTTTTTACTATTTTCATGCTTAACTGAAGGTTGGCATGCTTATGTGATGATGTACTTGCAACAGTATGTTTCTTTATAGGAGAAACTTATCATTCCCTTGTTCAAAATTTGATGTACTCTTTATTTCATTCATTGAGCTTAATGAGAAAGGATCAAGCCATTGGAGCTAATCCAAGGAGATGTAGCCGAGAAGGGGTGAACTCCTTAAAAAATTGCTGGTGTAAGAATATTGATTACATGCTTCCATTTTATGTTTTATTTCATGTAAAATAATTCATGAACATAAATAAAATAAAAAAACACACAAAACCACCTACTTCCGCTTTCCATTTGGAAGAGAAACCTTAGTCACAAATATTTATATTCTAAACAAGATCTTAGCATAGCATAACTAATATTCCCATTCAGATTAGTAGTGGTGAATACACCATAACATAGGTAGCTCGCATGGAATGAATGGATACATGATAATTAAAGGTTGATTATACAGATAAGTTGAGATATGGAGTTGCCGTAAGTTTCAAAGGGACAAATTTGAAGTGTTTCTAATATAGAAGATCTGAGATGTAGAGAGTTATGTGTGTAGGTGTGATGGAGATGTAGTGTACAAATGTCCATAGATCTGAGTTCCAAAGTTGAAATCGACACAATATAGATATCTAAAGTTGGATGTGAGAAAAAATCTCAAGATAAGAGAGATATTTATGCAAAATCAAGTGGATCTATGAGAGATATTACAAATATGTGCAATGTAAAAGTGAAGAGATGCTAAGAAGATTTGAAAAAGAATTACAAATATTTAGTGAAGGATCAATTGAATAAAAGAACCAGAGGTATAGAGTTTGTTGTTAAAGGAAGAAAGGTTGTTGCAGAGAAATAAAATAAAAGAGATCATATATTAATGTTGAGATTAGACCCGATCTCGAGGATAAGAGATGTAGATAGTATTTAAATTTTTTTATTATATTTAAGCTAGAGGTGAATTTCATGTATAAAGAACTAGTAAATATCTAGGTTCAATAACAGATCTGAGAAGGAGTTGAATGTTAAATAAAATCAAAGATTGGTAGATATGATATTTAAACAATTGGTTCAATAACATTTAAATTAAATATCACGCGGATCAAAGTTTGAAAATGAGATGTAAAAGGGATATGAGAGGCTAGAGCATGTTGGTGACTGCATATTAGGTGATTAAAACCCCCTTCAGATTGGTGCTTGTAAATATAGTGGGTTCGTGCCTCCAACAAGTTTGTGCCTGAAAATATTAGGAGTTGGTGCTTCCAACAAGTTTGTGCTTGCAAATAAAAGGGAGTTGGAGTCTCTAGTAGGTTTGTGCATATATAAATGAATGTAATATGGAGTGGTGCTTGCATTTACATCATAACAAAAAACAATTTGTGGTTTTATCTTGTACAAGTTTCCACATAAAATTCTTGTGTTCAAAATTTATGTGATTGGCGCATTTCTGTATTCAATGAATGTGATTGGTTGGGTGAATATTGTTAAAATGTTATAAAGTATAAATTCACCCCTCTCTTAGTATTTTTTTTTTTTAACAATGAGATAGTTGTGTTTGTTATTTTTCGTGAGAATCATTTTTAAAAGATGAGGGTTTAAACCCCTTCTTCCTTTGTTCCATATTGCTTCTTTTCCTATCATCCCAAGTCCTTTGGAAAAAATACTCCTTTTTATCCTTATCATAGAGGTATTCTTTCTTCCTTATAGCTTCATCTATAGTCTTTGGTTTGTCAAATTGAATACTATCACCATATAATGGAGATAATCCACTCACATATCTTTGTATATTTATCTTTTCATCTTTGATAAAATCTACATACCTTAATAACTCAAAAAAATTTCAACTATATTCTTCCATTTTCATGTTCCCCAACTTGAATTTGAATGAATCCATTTTCCTTTCATAATAATGTTAATATAGGTACTTCCTTTGGAAATACTTTTTAAATTTCATCCATTAAATATTCTTTTCGTCGAATTGTTTTACTTTTTTGAGCTACTTCCACCATATATTTTCTTTCCCCTTCAAGTGATAGATGAAAAATTGTGCCTCCAAATTAGAGGAATAATCATTTAGCTGAAGTTACTTTCTGGTTTCCAATAGCCAAGCTTCAACCTCTTCTCCCTTCTTATTCTCACCATTAAATTTAGATGGATTTATATTTCCGATTTCCCCTTGTAAACTGTCTAGGTTTGGTCTCCCTCTTGGCCACCTACTGGTGACTTGCTTGAACTATTTTATGATCATAAGGAAACATGGGATCTCTTAGTGGATTTCCTTAATAAATTATGAGGCTTCCCAATAACACTCCTAGAGTTTCATGAACCTCCCACATCTCTCCCCTTAACTCCTCAGTCATGTTCCTTTACCTTTCTAGAATCAAAACCTTGGTCTACTATCATCTATAATTTATTCAGGATCTATAAACTATGAGTATTTATTTGTTGTTTTTATCTTCTAAATCTCTTATTATTAGCTTTATGGTTGAGCACCTTCATTTGGATATTCCTCGTGATCTCTTTTAGGCCTCTATCCTATGGCCTATACCGTCCACGAGCATTTGAATCTGATTCAAAATTACCCATGCTAATGTTCATGGCTCTGACCTCTTCTTCATGATTGTAGGACCCCTAAGTATCCCCCATAATTTCCTTGTCCTCATGTTGGTCCCGCCTTATAGGCCACTTGTTGCCTTCTTTTGAAAAATTTTAGGAAATTTTCTACCTCGATCCAAAATTCTAGGTTGATAGGCATATTCTTCTTTTCAATAGCTTTATTTCACCTATTTTTTGGCCAAATCTAAGTCCCGAGCTAGAAGTTATGTCCTCTAAAATGTTTACCCTATTTACCACAATTTCCTTGTTCCATCACAACACGCTATTTCAATTTCCTGAACCATTATATATTCAAATTTTCAAATCTAGCTACATGGTTGGGTTCTATGGTCCCTTATCTTTCTGTTGGGGTTCCCATGTTTTGGCCAGGTTGACAGAGACCAAAAGATGAGACAACATAGAACCACTTTAGAGCTTAGGATCTAGCCCTCCTAAGTCCAGAGAGGGATCTCTCTATGGTAGTCAAAGGTTTAACTTTGAAGCTCTAAGTTGTGGTTTTAGGCTAGTTGGAGGCTCATGGTTGTTTGTTTGATTGTTTGTGTTTGGTTGGAGGGAATCACGAAAAGAAGGACAAATATAAGGCAAGGATGAGCAAAGAGGAAGCTTAGGCAGAGATAGATAACTCAGAGAACATCAAAGCCATTGGGCTATGGAGTCAAGGAAGGATTTATTTGTAATCGATGTGCAAGCTTTCTATTGGGCTATTCATCTAGAGCATTTGGATCTTAAAGGATAGAAGATGGGATGGAACATTAAGGACTGAAAATGAAAGGGGAGAGACCAACCAACTCTGTCTAGAGATCATACCAGAGGTCATTTAACTCCAGGCATGCTTGGACAGAATTAGAGGTGAAACAAGGGATCTTGGAAAGGTTCAATTGGGATGGGAACTCCTAGAGAGACAGAGATCAGGTTCTAGACCTCCAGGATTCTCAACACGTTCAACTAAACCCTAACAAGAACATCTAAATACAGATTTCATTAATTCATACATCAGAGAGTAGGCAATGTCATCCAATACATTGGTTAAATCAATTGAAATCAACATTCAGATACACATATCAACAGAAAACATTGAGGTAGAGAGAGCAGGAAACATAGGGCACCTATCAAGGGTGAATCCTATATTATACTTATGTTGCCTACCAGCAGAAATGAAAAGAAATGTAACATGCAATGAGAGCAAGTCAATCACAAATACAGAGAAAGAGGAAACATCACCAGCTGCTTTAGATCAGGATCCAAAGAAACATGCTTTTCATATTAAAAACAACACCAATCAGGTACATCATAGCCCATAGCTCAAACATTCAGTCTGAATACATCAAATCTCAGCCTATCTTACAATATACATAGAGAACTTGTCTTAGGAGGAAAATACTTGCATTTCACTGATATCTCAACAACAACCATTACAATGTTTCCTTCTGTGCTTTATAACGAAGGATGAACCAAAGATCGACTGAGAAGGTAGGTGAAAATTAAATGTATCTTTAAACACAACAATGAATGCAGGGCTGAAACCCATTCTGCTTGACATACTGTATATTTAATATCTGTCACCTTCCTTGTGAGAGAATGATCTACTCCAGATTTGATCTTGACATCTTTTGGCTGAAATACTCCTGGATGATTTGAACAAAATGGAATAAACTGCTGGGAAGGTCTGTCTCATAAATGTCTGACTGTTTTTGAGCTGTAATCTGGTGGGAAACTCTTTAGGGACATGGTGCATAATAAAAGTTGTTTGGGCGCCATGTACTTGATGAACAAAAAACATTCTGCTGACGAAAAACCCTGATATTACCTTTTGCCGGTGCTCAAGATCCTTTGATCGATCCTCGGGGTCTGTGAACTAATGCTTTGCCTCTTAAACATCGATTAAGGCTCAAGATCTTCATTATCATGCCTTAATCCCTTGTCCTTGCTCTAAACCATTCCTTCTTTTCTGACCTTGCCATACTGCGCTTTAAATGACGCCGGAAAGTTTCTCACAGGGCTCGAAGTTTGCTCATTTAATAGGAACCCCTGTCTCCACCTTCCCTGGTCCTTTTCCATAAATAAAATCCGCAGCAAAATGGTTCTCTGCGATCTCTCGTTGCGACAGAGACTGTGTGTTAAGGTGGTCTTTTCTCCTCGAAAACCCTGCAAGAACAGGAAACATCGTCAAGAAAACACAGATGGGGAGGCGGAGGTGGTGTGAACGGATGGGAGGATCGTGCAATTGGTGATATGGCAGAAGAAGACGCAGAAGAACGGTGAAAAGTTGCTCTGGTAAGGTTGGCGGATGTTGCAGAATGAAAAATGCATGAAAAACATTAAAAAATGCGAGAAAGGGACATTATATGCGATGGAATGGTTGACGGGTACGGAACATGCACGTGGGGGTGACGTGGCATACAGACAATTGAGTGAACGGATGAGGTGGAGGCCCAGGCGATGACGGAGTAGTCAACGGAAGCGGGGTGATCTGGACTGTTGATCGGGCACATATCAACGGCGAGGGCGACACATGGTGGGTCTACGGGTGCGACGGAGTCCGACTAACGAGCGAGCAGCTTGGACGAAGGGAGGCCGTCGGATGCAGATCTCGAGATCCAACGGTGGTTTTGGATTTCGCTGGGCGCCCCATACCGAAGTTTAATGCACAGAATGGCGGTTTTCAGAGTAGTGCAGGAGGACGCGTGGCAGGAGATGAATGGGATCGCTGGGTTTTGGATGAATACCGCCAGGCGCCCAATGGTGGCGCGGAATTTACCGGCGGGTTTGGAGGATGACGTATGCAGGTGGGGTCCACTGTTTCGGGCGAGCACCGTGCCGTTGGATCCAGATCTTTAACTGATGGTCGAGATCCGCCAATCAAACAAAATGTATTAAAACCCACAAATGCGCGTTTGCAAAGGTTTTCCGATGATTTTTCGCGCGGAGAAAGGGTTGGAGGGACTAAGCGCCTAGCGGATTTAGCGAGTGGTCCCGGCGCTTGGGCATGTGGACGGAAAGGGTACGGGGGATGATGGCGAAAGGGGCTAGGACCCAAACTCATAAATTTCAACATTTTAACTCATTTTGAATGCAATTTCAGGCCCAAGGGAGGTAACGATAGAAGGGTTAAGGGGAATTTTGAGGGAACAAAGGTAAAGGAAGAATCCAAAGGGGATTTTGGGGAGATTAGGGGAGGAATTGAGGAGAAGAAAGAGGGAAAACATAGGTGAAAACGTGGTGTTTTGCAGGGGTATAAAGGGAAATAATGGGCTTTCAGAAAAATGAATCAGCAGGGGAACCATATGTTAGGCACAACAACATAGAGGCTCCAAGGAGGAAGAATTTTCAAGGGAAAGGCATTCCTTGGAGGCTCCAGAGCAAACTAGCCCCCATCTTGCTTGTCAAGAATTTCATAGGGGGCTAACAGTGGCTCCACATGGGGATGGATACTCCTTGGAGGAGTCAAGAAACCAGAGATGATCTTTGGAGTAAGCCAGATGCCTGCAGTCATGAGCCATATTTCTTCTTCAATTTTAGCTGCCACAGTATGATAGAAACATCAGCAAAAATATTTCCCAACCAATCTACCTACCCAAACTACAAACCTAGCATTTTCCCTAGGGTGCATTTTAGCTAGCAGACCCTTTACATTTATTTTGCAAAACAAAAACAAACCTACTCTAATTCTACCCTTATTGCTCCATGAGGCTAGATTAGACTGTTGACCTCATCTATTTCTCTACCTAATCTACTACCTGTTGGGATTACACTGTCCAACAGGTTTCTTCACCTACATTCTAAGACAGGAAATTTAAACACAGCCAAGTCAGGATTAGACTGTCTGACTCGCTGGATAGAAACTTGTAGAAGACAAAACGGTGAAGACATGGAATTCTGCAACTTTGAAACATTCTTCTTTCCTTCTTGTGACTCAGGTTTTGAGCATATTAGAGTCACTTCTCCCTTTTCCTTCAGCTCTGATTTTGTGCATGTTAGAGCTGATTCTTCTTTTCCACTGCTGATCCAGATTTTGAGCTTGTTAGGACCAGCTATTCTGCTTCCTTTTGGCTCAGATTTTGATTAGGTTTGAGCCATATTTTTTGCTTCAGAGGTTCATGTTTTGAGCATATCTGAACCTCCCTCTTTCATTCTGTTTTTTTTTTTTTTTTTTTTGAAACATTTTTCTGTTTTTCTGGGGAATAACAGCTGCAATGGTATGTACAATGGAAATGAGACTGGAAATGAAATTCAATAAAAGTAGTGCTTGAGAATCCTACCATTGACAGGACCCCCAAACAACTCTGTGCCATCAAGTTCTTGCAGAAAAAACGCATTGGGCCCCACAGTGGCTTGGATGAAAAATGGACCTTGCCACAATCTATCAAATTTGCCATGTTTGCCCTTGTCCTCTCTTCTCGAATCCCATCTCAGAACTTTATCTCCAACCTTGAAATCTGAAGCTTTAGTTCTTTTGTCAAACTGTCTCTTTATGCCTTCCTGTACTCTGACAGCTCTGCTATAAACCTGCTCTCTTGTTTGCTGCAGATGGATTATTTCATTAATTCTCCTTATCATGCTGTCCTCTTCTGATTGGATCTCCTGAACAAGCTTGATTACTGGAACTCCAAGACTAGTAGGAAAAACTGCTTCAGTCCCATAAACCAGCTGAAAGGGTGACATGCCAATAGACTTCTTTGTAGTGATCCTGTCTGCCCACAAGGCATGTACCAAATTTTTATGCCATGATATTTTGTTCTCTTCTAGCAGCTTTTTAATGATTGTAACCAGGCTTTTATTTGATGATTTAGCCAGACCATTACCCTGGGGGTAATAGGCAGTTGAATGTCCAAGTGCTATTCCATACCTGTGACAGAAATCAATCATTCTTTTGGATCCGAAAGCAGCAACATTGTCAGTGATTATTTTCCTTGGACAACCAAAACGAGATAAGATGAAGTCTTCTAGGAACCTAATGATGACAGAGTCAGTGGCATTCCTAGTGGGTATAGCTTCTATCCATTTAGTGAAGTAATCTGTAGCAGTTAGGATCCATTTATGTTGTCCAGAGGAGGCAGGACGAATTTCTCCTATAAAGTCTAGGCCCCATTGCATGAAGGGACCTTCTATGGTGATCGGTTGCAGAGAGAGGGGAAGGAGCTTTCTTTTGCCCTCAAAGATTTGGCATTTGTGGCAGGCAAGAATCATTTTATGGACATCACTGAAGAGGGTAGGCCAGTAGTAACCAACCCTGAGTATCTTATTTGTAGTGGTTTTCCAACTCAGGTGGCCTCCACACTCCCCAGCATGGAATTCTTGTTTGACTCTTTCAGCTTCAGTTTCAGACAAACATTTCAGCAAAAGGCCATTCGGATTTTTCCAGTACAGACTCTCATTCATAATGCAGTAATTTATCGCTTTGAGTTTTATGAATCTGGCCTTTGTTTTGGATAGTTCTGGAGGGGCATTGAGATTAGTGAGCACATAAAGGATATCAGTGTACCAAGGAGAGTTCTGAAACTGCTCCTCAACAGTGGGATGGGGAAATCCTTCCTGCTCATCTAGGGTATTCATCATGTTAATGTCAAGGGCCTGCAGGTTCGATTCAACCATTAATTGGGCCAGGCCTTGACCTTTGATCAGTTTGGTGGGTTTTATTTCAATTTCATATTCTAAGATGGTAGCAATCCATTTTCCCCTTTTCCCATCTGGGTCTTGGGACAAGATATCTTTGACCACTATATTTGGCACATAGGCAATGGTGTGAGAATGCAGAATGTACACCCTAAAGTCTTTTAAGGCCTTAATCAGAGCATAGGCCTGCTTTTCCATGATGTTTTACTTTAAGGGTGCATCTCTTAAGGCTTTACTGAAGAAGGCTATAGGCTGTTCATTACCTTCTGAATTTTTCTGCAGCAAAACTGCAGCTATTGTGTGTTGGGAAGCAAATGAGAAGATCAGAAAATATTTTGAGAAGTCAGGGCTAATAAGGATAGGGGCCTGAGTGAGAGAAAGTTTTACTGACTCAAAATATTTCTTGGCTTCAACAGTCCACTTAATTCCTGCATCTTTCTTTAGCATTTCAGTCATTTTCCTAAGATGTTCAGCAAGATTGGGGATAAATCTTCTAAGGAAATTGATCTTCCCTATGAAGGACTGCAATTCCTTGATGTTCCTTGGATGTGTAATTTTAAGTATTCCCTCAACTCGCTGTGGGTCTATCCTAATTCCTTTCTCAGATATAATGTGGCCCAGAAGTTTACCTTCTTGCAACCCAAAAACAGTCTTCTTAGGATTTAGGGACAGACCATACCTTCGACATGTTTCAAAAACTTTTCTCAGATGTTTCAGGTGTTCTTCTTCAGTTTTAGAAAAGATAGTCAAGTCATCCAAGTAGATAACTATGAAGTGTCCTATCTCCTCTGAGAAAGCTATGTCCATCGCTCTCTGGAAGGCAGCTCCAGCATTCATCAGTCCAAAAGGCATCTTCACATACATGAAGGTACCCCAGGGAGTGGTAAAAGCTGTTTTGAGTTCATCTTCTGGGAGCACCAGAACTTGGTTGTATCCTGAAAAACCATCAAGCAGGGAGATTCTCTTAGAGCCTACTACCTTCTGTAGGATATGTTCCATTCTAGGCAAAGGGTAGTTGTCTTTCAGGGAGGCTCTGTTAAGGTTTCTGAAGTCTATGCATAGTCTGAACTCCCCTGTTTTCTTCCTTATAGCCACTAAGTTTGACACCCAATTAGAAAACCTTACAGGGACTATAATGCCTGCATTATACATCTTTTTAATTTCCTTCTCT
>CM076581.1:360907694-360976802 GCA_034641835.2 Pinus albicaulis
AATTCTATTTCCCACCCCGGTTTTCAGTTTTCACCTTATTACTCCAAAATAATTAAATGCCCTTTTCCATATCCATACATTTAATAAACTGGAAAATAAATTTGCTGAAAACACAAATTCTGGAAATTTTTCAGAATGCTGAAAATGCAGAAATAAAATAACAGCAGTAACAAACAGTCATTCAACACATCATAACTCAGTATTTTTGGTCAAGGTGACCCTGGAAAAACCCCTTACAACTCTTGGGGAAAACCAGTTTGAGAGCTCCTTCTTATTTCTGAAAAATGCTTTTTACAGTGAGAGAAATATTCAGAAAAATCAGCAAGTAAACTTTTACAACTTATCTCTTTCCGTGCTTAACCACCGCCTCGGAAAACGTGCAGACAGTAAAACTGAACCAGCAATAAATGCTGTGCGTATTTCCTTGAAAAACGTGCCCAGAAATTACAGCATTAATTTCTGCTGTACGGCCTCCTCTTTTTGCGTGCAGAACATCAATAAATGCTGCTGTACGGCCTCCTTGGAATGCGTGCAGCTGTATTAAATGCTGCTGTACGAAAATCTGCCTCGATTTTTGTGCCAGCAATCAGCTACAGGCTGTACGGCCTGTCTAGAAAAGCGTGCAGCAAAAAAACAACAACTTCTCCCTCGAAATCTGTGCCCAGAAAATGGTACGGCTGCCTTGGAAAACGTGCCACAAGCTGCTGTACGGATTCTGCCTTGGAAATCGTGCCAAATATGCCTTGAACTGTGTGCAAACTCTGCTGTACGGTCTTGCTGAAATATGGCCTTGGAATGTGTGCCAAGCTGCTGCCTCCTTCTCCTCACTGCTCAGAAATCTCCCTTGCTCTCTTGCTCTCCTTCTCCCAATCTGCTCATGAAAGAATGAAATGACCTTTTCCTCCTTTTCCTCCTTTAACCTAACCCTAAGTGACTTTTGGGGAATCCCTAAATCCAATGGTTGAGATAGATTGAGATCTAGGGCTGAGATTAAATGCTCATTTAAATCTCACTTTTCATTTTTTAATTCACCCCACTTTAATAAAGACCCACTTAGTCTTTTATTTCCAAAGTCACTTTTCCCTTTCTAATTTTATATTGACTTTATTTAAAGTCACTTTAACTCTAGTAACTTTATCACTTAAAGTCACTTTAAAATTAGATTTCACTTTATAACTTTATAAAGTCACTTTAGTAACTTTATCACTTAAGTCACTTTTAAATTAGATTTAACTTTATAAAAAATTATAAAGTTACTTTAGGAGAAAAATTAAATTCTTTTTGACACTTTTCCCTAGGCCAAAGATCAAAGCCTTAGGGAACCACCTGTCCTCCGGTAACCAAATTTCAACACTCCCTCTTACCGAGGAAGGTGTTCCTCACCACACCCATCTTGTCTCTGAAGTAGACATGCTTGCCCCGTGGTAAGGCTTTGGTAAGAATATCTGCAACCTGCTCATCGGTGGGAATATACTCAAGCTTCACAGCTCCTTTCTGAACATAGTCTCTGATGAAATGATATTTGATCCCGATATGCTTTGACCTGTCATGAAATACTGGATTCTCCGTGAGTTTAATGCAACTCTGATTATCACAGTAAATCACTGAAGGTCTCAACGGCTGACCAAATAAGCCAAACAACATCTTGCGAAGCCGGATGGCCTCACAACTAGCTAGACTGGCCGCCATATACTCTGCTTCCGCTGAACTCAATGCTACTGACTGCTGCTTTCGGCTGAACCATGACACCACTGCCAAACCCAACCCAAAGCAGCACCCTGAAGTGCTCTTCCTATCAGAAGCACAACCTGCCCAATCAGAATCAGTGTAACCTGCCAATCTCACTCCATCCCCCTGCCTGTAGTCCAGACCATAATCCACTATCCCCTGCAAGTACCGCAAAATGTGTTTTGCAGCCACCCAATGAACCTTCCTAGGCTCACACATAAACTGACTCATCGTGTTGACTGCAAAACAAATATCTGGTCTAGTGTTGACCAAATACATCAAGGAACAAATCAGCTGTCTGTACAATGTGGGATCCACCAACTCGGAATCCGAAGCATGAAGCTTCTTCCAGTTGGTGATCATCGGTGTCGACATGGGTCTACAATCCTCCATGTGGAATCTGCCAAGGATGTCCACAATATACTTCCCCTGTCCCAGGAAGAAATGCCCCTCCTCTTGCCACACCTCCAAACCCAAAAAGTAATGCATCAAGCCGATGTCATTCATCTCAAACTCCGCCGCAAGATCTCTCTTGCAGTGCTCTATGAGTCTCTCTGCACCTGTAATGACTAAGTCATCCACATACAGCACCAGAATGAGAGGCTCCTCACCTATCACGATATAGTAAAGGTTCGGATCTGCCTCACTCTTTGTGAAACCCATCTTCTGCAAGTAAGTATCTATCCTGGAGTACCAAGCTCTGGGAGCTTGCTTCAGGCCATAAAGGGCCTTCTTCAGTCTGCACACATGGGACTCCTTCCCATGCTCCTCAAAGCCCTGTGGCTGCTCAATGTACACCTCCTCCTGTATGAAGCCATTGAGAAATGCGGTCTTCACATCCATCTGGTGGATCTTCCAACCCATCTTTGCTGCTATCGATATAATGGAGCGGATCGAAGTATATCGAGCCACGGAAGCGAAGGTCTCCTCATAATCAACTCCCTCTACCTGGGAGAACCCTCTAGCCACAAACCTCGCTTTGAATTTCTCAATGCTGCCATCTGCAGCATGCTTTACCTTGTAAAGCCATCTGGAAGTCACCACGGATTTGCCCTCAGGCCTCGGCACCACCTCCCAAACATCATTCTTCATGATAGAAGAATACTCCTCCTGCATGGCCTCTCTCCAGACCTGCTGGCTAGCTGCCTCCTCATAGCTAGAAGGCTCAGAGTCAAGGATGCTGGTAGCCATTGCCATATAGCTACAAAACCTCTCGGGTGGTCTGCTCTCTCTGACCGGCCTCTTAGGCTCAGCAACAGATGTGGCATCTCTCAAGGTGTCCTGAAGCCACTTGGGCTTCCTCTTCCCTGAGCACACTTCTCCCGCTGGGGAATAAAACTCCTCCTCCTCAACATCAGGAGCCTGAACTCACGAGCCCATGCATCTCTTTGTCCTGCACACTTTTTGAACTTTGTAGATCTTTGGTCATTAATGAGGCGTCATCAATGGACTCCCAGGTGAGCACTCACGTGGGCGCTGCGTGCTGCCCATAGCTCCACCCCTCCGACTCTGCGAGCCACTCCCCACTGACGGACCTGACATCGTCATAGATGTACCTCCGGATCCTCCTGATCCCTGCCCACTGGATCCCTGCGACTGACTCTACTGCTGCTGAGGGTCTGGCTGATCCAGATACTCTAACTCCCGTGACCTCCTAAAGGCCCTGTCCTCCTCGAACTTCACATCCCGTCTGACAACAACTTTCCTCTGTGCGGGAATGTAAATCCGAAAGGCCTTGGAGGTCTCACTATAGCCCACAAAGATACCCTTCTCTGCGGTGGGCTCTAGTTTGGTCCTCTTCTCCTTGGGTATGTAGGAGTATGTCATGCACCCAAAGATACGAAGATGACCCATATCAGGCTTCTTCCCAGAAAAAGCCTCCTCTGGAGTCATGTGCCCCAAGGCACGATGCGGACTCCTGTTCTGCAAGTAAACAGCTGTGTTGCAGGCCTCTGCCCACAAAAACAATGGCAACCCCTGACCATGTAACATGGCTTTGGCAGCCCCTCCGATGGATCTGTTCTTCCTCTCCGCAACCCCGTTCTGCTGGGGGTTGTAAGGAACAGTGAGCTCCCTCCTAATGCCTGCCTCCGCACAATAGTCAACAAACTCTCCAAGAGTGTACTCTCCTCCATTGTCCGACCTCAGGGACTTGATCTTCCGACCTGTCTGTGTCTCCACAAGAGCTCTGAACTCCTGAAACCGCTTGAAGACCTCACTCTTGGTCTTCAAGAAATAAATCCAGGTCCTCCTGGGGTGATCATCAATGAATAAAACATAGTACTCATATCCACTCAAGGAAACATGAGACATCCGACCGCTCACATCGGAATGAATCAAATCAAGTATCCCAGTCGCTCTGCTGTCACTGCTAGGAAAAGGGGATTTGGCAAACTTGCCCATCGCACATCCTCTGCAAGTATCAAAATGATCAGTACTGAAATCTGGCACACCTGTAGTGATCTCCCGCAAGGTCCTCAAGGCTCCATGATACATATGCCCCATCCTGCGGTGCCAAATCTCACACAGCTCAGAACTGCTAGCTCTGCTGTCAGTGCTACTGCTCAATGCCAAAAGGGGCTGAAATGCAAACTTGTACACCTTTGCATGGCGTACACCTATCACTCTAGCTGAATCAGCTGGAGTGCCCCTGGGATACATCAACACCTGTCCTCCCCTGAATAGTATCTCATATCCTCTGTCCTCCAAAGCTGAGACGGATATGAGGTTCTTCCTCATCCCTGGCACATAAAGAACATCCGACACCTTCAAGGGAGGTTTGGACTCCCTCTGAAATGTCAATGTTCCCACACCGACTGCTCTAACAACTCTGTCATCACCGAGTACTACCTCTACATCAGTGCCACTCTCTGAAAGCTCTGAGAAGTACTCACAGACTCCTGTCATGTGACGTGAAGCCTCACTGTCCACATACCAGATACCCGAAGATGCTCCGCTAATCGAGGGAAATGCATGCTCCCTCTGAACCTCTATGGCAGATAATCCTGCACTAGAAGACTCACACGCAATGAACCCAAACTCCCGGTCAAAGCGATCTGCAAAGTCCTCAGCCTCTGCTGAAGCTGCCATGCTCTGGTTCTTCCCCTTCTTCTTCTTCTTCTCCGGACACACAACTGCATAGTGTCCCATCTTCTGACAATTCCAACACTTCACTTTGGAATAGTCCTTCTGTGTGTTATCCTGTTTACCTTTACCTTTGCCTTTGCCCCCACCATTGCTTGTGGAAACCTGCTTCTTCCCTTTGCCTTTCTTGCGTCCTGCCAACAGTGCTACATCCTCATCCTGCTCAACTGGCTTGGCTGCCCCAAGCTGACCTTTCCTGATCTCTGTCTGAATGCAATCATCCCAAAACCTCTCCCATGTGGGAAGGGTCTCACGTGCACAAACTCCATCGGCAAAGTTCATCCATGAACGGGGGAGGCCATTCACTGCAATCCGCACCAACTCAGTGGGTGGAATGGCCTCTCCAATCGCTGCCAACTCATCTCTCACATTAGTAATCTTAGTGAGATATCCAGCTGCACTATCATTGCCCATCTTAATGGTCTTCATCTTCTCCTTCAGGACCATCTTTCGGTTCTCATTGGTACTCTGGTAGAGATTGGACAATGCTGTCCACATCTCATGAGCATTTCTCTTCCCTCTCACATGAGGAATGCAATGGTCTTTGATTCCGTCTAGAATCAACCTCTTACCCTTGTTGTTCTTTTTATTATATGCTGCCAACTGAGTAGCATCAGTAGGCACATTCATAGGGTTCTGTGTGGTATGCACCATAATGTCCCAGACTTCTGCCTCCTCAAAGATACTCTGCATTCTCTCCTTCCAAATGCTGTAGTTGGAATGCCCATCCAACCTATCCTCCACCCTCGGTCCCAATGACATCTTGCTGTCCTAAAACTGAAAAATAGCACTGCTGTGGTAAAGATAAAAACTGCTGTTTGTGAAAAATCAGCTTGCTGGAATTTTCTGAGTGAAAAATCAGCAGGCTGTAATTTTCCTCCTTGCTGTCCCAAACTGCCCTTCAGCACTCAAGCTCTGATACCATGTAAAAATTTATAGTTTCCCACCCCGGTTTTCAGTTTTCAGCTTATTACTCCAAAATAATTAAATGCCCTTTCCCATATCCATACATTTAATAAATTGGAAAATAAATTTGCTGAAAACACAAATTCTGGAAATTTTTCAGAATGCTGAAAATGCAGAAATAAAATAACAGCAGTAACAAACAGTCATTCAACACATCATAACTCGGTATTTTTGGTCAAGGTGACCCTGGAAAAACCCCCTACAACTCTTGGGGAAAACCAGTTCGAAAGCTCCTTCTTATTTCTGGAAAAATGCTTTTTGATGAGAGAAATATTAGGAAAAATCAGCAAATGCTTTTACAACTTATCTCTTTAAAGTGTAACCCAGCCTCGGAAAACGTGCGGTATTAAGGCGAACCGGCCGACATATCTTTGTGCGTATTTCCTTAGAAAAACGTGCCCAGAAATTACAACATTAATTTCTGCTGTACGGCCTCCTCTTTTTGCGTGCAGAACAGCAATAAATGCTGCTGTACGGCCTCCTTGGAATGCGTGCAGCTGTATTAAATGCTGCTGTACGGAAATCTACCTCGATTTTTGTGCCAGCAATCAGCTACAGGCTGTACGGCCTGTCTAGAAAAGCGTGCAGCAAAAAACAACAGCTTCTCCCTCGAAATCTGTGCCCAGAAAATGGTACGGCTGCCTTGGAAAACGTGCCACAAGTTGTTGTATGGATTCTGCCTTGGAAATCGTGCCAAATATGCCTTGAAATGTGTGCAAACTCTGCTGTACGGTCTTGCTGAAATATGGCCTTGGAATGTGTGCCAAGAATCCGGGTTCCCAAGGATTATAGGGATTGAAAACATCATTTGCAAGCCTATTCTTGCTACCTCAACCCTCCAATCCTCATCCTTTACCCCTACCAGACCAAGCCCCTTGCTTGAAGAGTAAGCAAGCTCCATTCCTTAATCCACCCTAGGGAAAGGGTTTTCAGAGTCACTCATCACCTATCCATTGACATATACTTTACAAGTGATTCCTATACTACCGGGACTCCTCCCATCGGTGAAAGTCTGTAAAGAGTAGGGAGACTTAGCTGTGGTGACAATGGGCTAAGCCTCCATCGTTGCCCTTAGCCTAGCAGTCGACCTCTTAGGATCCCCTGCTGGTTTGAGTGGTAAAATTTCTGGCGCCATTTCCGGGGACACGAGACGTGTTTTTTTTCCCCTTACGACATATTGACATATTATTATTGGCGAATCCATTGGAAGAACGAAGCCCTGGTTCTTCATTGAACCTTTAGGTCAATGCTTGTAGGTTGAAGCAATCGTTTTTCTAGGCATATTTAAATTCACCCTGGCGACTCCTACATATTTTTCATGCATTTCTCAAATAAGTTGTGTTTCTTTGATAAATTTCCCCTTTGGACATCGCTAGCATCCCTGGGCACCCTAATCATGTCGAAGGAAGGATGGTACGTGGGGTGCCCATGTTTGAGGGTGATCCACTCTCTGCAATTGACCATGTAGAAATATTTAACACACATGCTGCGAGAGAGAAAGTGGTTCACCAAGATGTCCTCATGTCATTGTTTATGGGATCTCTAGGTGGTCATAATTCATGGCTGGATGATCATGAGCCTAAGAGTATCTCATCTATCGAGGAGTTCACTGATGGCTTTCTTAAATATTTTCAAGTATACCTTGTATTAAGCATCCAAGAGGAAGCCTTCATTGAGCATCATCAAGACATGGAGACTCTAAGTTGTGAGCAGGTAGACGAGTCCTCCTGGGGTCCACATGATGAAAATGATGATTTTGATAACACGTGTTGGGAGAGATGAATCTATGGAAGGTGAAGTTGAGACTAGCCTTATCTTTCTCGAGGATATTCCTTCTGATGATTCTCCTTTTAAGAACCTTGAGGAAGGTGATCCCATTATCCCCTTGGAGGATAACATTGAAGATTACTTCCGCATTGAAAAAGGGGAATGGGAAATTGTTGGCCGTCAATTTGATTGTGCTCCCATTTATGACACTGACAAGGAGGATGAGGATGAGACTAGTTTTCCCTTTCTCCCGGGCACTATTTATGATGACATATCCATTGGTACTCTTGGGAAGGGGAATATTTATTTTCCCTTACATGAAGACAAGCAGTTGGAAGTGATCAATTTTCCATATAGGAGAGACCCAATCTTTGATACTGAGGAAAGTGATAAGGCTCTCACCTCTCCCAAGTATGATTCTATGTTCAAATCACTTGAGGCCTTAGATTATGATGTTAGGAGAGAAAATCATGTTGAATGCAATACTTCATCTTCCCTCTTGCCTATTGGTCATTATTCGAGTGTTCATCAAGTGATTCCCTCACCCCTTGTCACATGATCTTTGGCAGTGAGCCCTTTCCCCCTTCCAAGCATACTGTCAAGGATGAGCCCCTCATTGATTATACTTTATCTCCTTGGGCGTCCCCTCAGGATCATGACCAATCTATAATCTCCCCTTTTCAGTGTGATCATCATGGGCGACATATGTGTGTTTCTCCATCTCATCAGTATCCCTTTTGTAATACTCATAACCTAATGGAGAGCGTAAAATATGACATAAATGATAAGGACCATCGTGGAAATAATATGCCCGAAATTTCCATCCATCAAAAGTTTATGAGCTTGATCATTGACATCTCCATATTTTGGTTAAAGGAGAGGATTATGAAAATTCCTAGATCCTAGATCTAGAATCCCTACTGCAACAAGTTGAAATACTTCTCCTACTTGTAAATCTGATTTAACAAGTTATTAAAATATTACTTCTTAAAATATCGAAGCAGTTACTGAAGCAACCTTCACCCACTAAAATACATTTGTGAAAACAGAAATTGAGCAAGAAAGAATAATGCAAACACAGGACACGGTTATTTTTGGACGAACGTCCCCAGAAAAAACCAATATAGGAAAACTGGTGCAACAGTTCTGAGGGTTTTATTTATTAAGCTAATCTAAATACATCACTAATTGTCATGCCATACAAATCAATTACAAAGAACATGACTGACAGAAATATCGGTGAGTTTTACCTCACTCTATCACTAGAAATCTCGGTTGATACGACAACTAAATGATGTGCCTCTGGCAGGCTCTATGTTGCCTCTGCGCAGTCACTACATAGTCCCAACGTCAAACCTCCTAGGAACTGCGTCACTCAGTTGGTGAATCGATCTGCTCCACAAAAATTCCGATCTCTGCCTCTCGGTCTCACACCCTGGCTTCCAACTTCTGAAATCGTCTTTTCAGCAAACCCTTGGATTTCCTCTGACCCTCTGTGCAGCCTCTACGTGACTCTACATCAGCCTTTCTGGATCTACGCAGTAGCTGCTGGATCTCTCTCTGCCCTTCTTTGCTAATGATTCTCCGGCTGAGAAGAATTTCTCTCCATAAACTGTATCTGCCCCTCACTGCAATCAAGAATCACTTAGATCTGATTTTTGTCCGAGCACTTGCTTTGTCAGAAAAATTCGTTCTCTAGATCCTCTCGGTGTATGTTACAAATGAACGTCAAGCCTTCCTCTATAGTCTTCTCGTTGACATATCAACGACTGAGATTAGATCTCCAATCAATGACTAAGATTATATTAGACCTGATCTGATTTTTCTAGAAGTTTCGCCCATAGTTTACATTAATACTAATTAATTATTTTAATTTCCTAAGTTAGACTTGGGGTTCTCATTAAAAATAATTGTTTTTTCTTATAAAACTGTTTCTGGGTGGAATTTCCCAAAACGATTTCTGGGTTATTTGTAATGCATGTGTTTAAGCCTCTCCACAAAATTTGGGGCTTATATCACATTCGATGCTACCAAAAATCAACACTCCCTCTTAGCGAGGAATGTGCTCTAACTAATATGCCCTGCCGCACACTGCTTTGACTCTGAAGCATCTCCCTCTGCGTTGCTGATCCTGCCCATCAATTACTGCGTTGCTGCTGCATTGTAATGCTATTGACCCTGCCACGATCAACACTACATCTGTACTGCAACTCCCTCTCAAATGTTGCATTTGCTGCTAGCACTGCCACTGCTAACTCTGCACTGCAACTCAACTGCTGAGAGAAGCAACTGAAAAATATCCATGAATCTGAACAAGTGATTAGGATGCATCTTTATGCTGAAACACTGACTGCTGCTAGTCCTACGTTGTACCTCTGAAGCACTGCGCTGCTGTTGCTCTGCACTGCGTCCCTCTGCCTTGCTGCAACTCTGCTCTGCGCTGCTTAGAAGTTAGCGTCGCTAACCATTGCATCTATCGTCTCTGCACTCCTCTACACCGACTGAAAAATCCTTCGGCCTGCTACTGCTAATTATGGACACCTGTAGCAAGGTTGTGATCCGAGAGTTGGACTCCTTCAGGATCCTTCCCAACTGTAGTTCTTGCGAATTTACAACACAGTGTATCCCCATCTCCCTCCTGGAGATGCGTGGGCACTCATGGCGTACTCATCCTCATCGATCTTCGCAGTTTCAACCTTCGGATCGTTCTTCTTATCCTTGTCCCTTTGCCTCAAAGGACACTGGGAAGTGTAGTGACCAAGTTCACCACACTTGAAGCACTTGATCTTCGAGACATCTTTCTTACATCTCCGTTGCTCCTGTTGTCCCTTGGATGCAAGGGCTGCATCTTCCTCCTCCTGCTTTACCTTCGTACCACTGCCACTGCTACCGTCAAGTTTTCACTTGACCAAGTCTCTCTTTAGCTCTTCTTGCTGAAGTGCAGCCCACATATCTTCCCAGCCTGGCAAGGTTGCTTTGCCCAGGATACTCTGGACAAATACTTGCCAATCTTCGGTGACTGCATTCAATGCCAGACTTACCATCGCTGAAGAAGAAGGGGTAGACCCCATGGCTACAAGTTGGTCATGGAATTCCTAAAGCCTAGTCAGGAATAGAATCATGCGCTCCCCTCTTCGCATCTGCACCATCCTCAATTGTTTCTCTAAGTACATCTTCCGCTGCTCAGAAGATCCTTCATATAGCATGGCCAAAGCTTCCCACATTTTCCTAGCAGTATCTTTGCCAGCAATATGGGACACAACATGATCCTTGACTCCATCCAGGAGTAGCCTTTTCGCCTTTGCCATATCAACCTTGTACTTTTTCAACGGATCTGGATTTGATGGGATAACTATTGTGTTCTCCACGAAAAGCTTCAGATTGTAATCATCCAGAAGACAAGAGATCTTTGCCTTGCAGATCACGTAGTTGGAGGCTCCCTCCAACCGGTCCTGATCTCTAAGCCCGTGAGTTGCCATGGCCATCAAATCTGTCGAATCTGCTCCTCTTCCTCCCCCTCTGCGCAACACTAGACAAGCTTACACACTCCTTGTGGAGTTCGTAGATCTACTGCCCGAATCTTCTGCTCAGATCTTGGAAAAACTGAAATTCCCCAGCTAGGAACTTCCTAAGATAAAATTCCCTCACTGTGCTGCTTCTTCTTCTAACGACTTTCCGCCCAGCAAAATCAAGATCTACTTGCAGAAACTGCGTCCTACCAACTCTGCGCTATGGATCTGCGTTGCTCCCACTCCCTGGGAAAAATTCCGATCTGGAAGTGTTACCTCTCTGTTGACTCACCCAAAGAGAGACCTTCCCAGAAATTCAACCCTCCTGGCCTGGATTACGCAATCCCTCTGGGGATTTGATTTACTACTTTCTGCAGCTCTTCGGCCTCCGACTCAGCACTGGATCTACTTTTCCTGTTTCACAATACACGCTCTGATACGATGTGAAAATTCCTAAATCCTAGATCTGGAATCCCTACTGCAACAAGCTGAACTACTTCTCCTACTTGCAAATATGATTTAACAAATTATTAAAAGATTACTAAATAAAATATCGAAGCAGTTACTGAAGCAGTCTTCACCCACTAAAATACATTTGTGAAAACAAACACTGAGCAAGAAAGAATAATACATACACAGTACACCGTTATTTTCGGACAAACTTTCCTTGAAAAACCCAATACGGGAAAACGAATGTAGCAGATCTAAGGGTTTTATTTATAAAGCAACATTTAATCTGAATACATCACTGATTGTCTCACCAGACAAATCAATTACAGAGAATATGAGTGACAGAAATATCGGTGAGCTTTACCTCACTTTATCACTGAAAATCTCAGCTGATCTGACAACTAAATGATGTGCCTCTGGCAGGCTCTGCACTACCTCTGTGCAGTCCTAGTGTCAACCCTCCCGGGCATTGCATCACTCAACTAGTGAATCGATCTGCTCCACAAAAATTCCGATCTCTGCCTCCTGGTCTCACAACTTGGCTTTGAGCTTCTGAAATTATCCTTTTAGCAAACCCTTGGATTTCCTCTGGCCCTCTGCGCAACCTTTGCGTAGCCCCTACGTGGCTCTGCATTAGCCTTTTTGGCTCTACGCAGTAGTTACTGGATCTCTCTCTTCCCTTCTCTGCTGATGATTCTCCGACTGAGAAGAATCTCTCTCTGGAAACTGTCTCTCCCCCTCACTAAATCAAGAATCACTTAGATCTGATTTTCGTCCGAGCACTTGCTCTGTCAGAAAAATTCAATCTCTAGATCCTCGATCTATGTTACAAATTACCATCAAGCCTTCCTTTATAGTCTTTTCATTGACAAATCAATGACCGAGATTAGATCTCCAATCAACGGATAAGATTATATTAGACTTGATCTGTTTTTTCTAGAAGTTTCATCCACAGTTTACATTAATACTGATTAATTATTTTAATTTCCTAAGTTAGACTTAGGGTCCTCATTAAAAATAATTAATTTTTCTTATAAAACTGTTTCTGGGTGGAATTTCCCAAAATGATTTCTGAGTTATTTGTAATGCATGTGTCTAAACCTCTCCACAAAATTTGGGGTTTAGAGCACATCCGATGTTACCAAAAATCAACAATGAAATCATGGACTAGATTACATCCTTTTCTTACCTCTTCTTACATAACCATCCATGTGTGGGCATCCTATTTCTCTACCTCCCGTCGGTCTTATCATCCATGTGATTTTGTCCACCTTCGATTTGACATTTGCTATGTGAGTAATCATATAGGCAGGGATATTTATATTGATTTGATGATATGTTGGTTGCACTAGCTTTATGATTACACTTAGTATTAGTTTTGTACTATATGCATGTTATGGTAGGATGCATTGCATGATGATTTTTGCATTAGAACTAACCGCATATATATTTCTCATGATAGATTAGATTGCATTTAGATTAAATTTGCATATTTTATTTCTTGTCAATTTTATGGGCTAACATTAAGCATGGGTGATCATAAGACACCTTATAAAACATGCTTCCCCGTGGCTTTGATCTTTGACATGTGCAGAAAACAGATCTACGGTGACCAAGAGATTGTTGGAGTTCTCATGCCTCCCATTCGAGTAGCTTCGTCCACTTCTTAGATATATCACGTCCCACTTGGAGCCAGATGTTACCCACCACTTCGTGGGTGATATCCCCAGGATAATTTTTTCTCCATGATGGACCTCAGCCGGTAGCCATCAACCCCTTGCGGCCTCCTACTAGCTCGTTGTGCTATTTATCTGCCACTTGAGCCAACCATATGGTCCCTCACCCACCCGTATTGAACGTATGTTTGAAGGTGGGCCTCCCGAATCTAAAGGTATGTCTTGTCATTTGGTAATTCAGTATTGGGTTTACTTATCATAGATACTTATGGGTATGGATTGATGGGGGGATTTGGCAGAAAGAGTGGGCTTAGTTTGTGCTCTTGTCTCCTTGATCACTTTTGGATGTTACCCTTGGATCTTAGTCCTGTGGGATCTCCTTTATTGACCTTTTAGTTTTAGGTTGGTACTACTTGGGAAACCCCGACTTTGGGTGCATGGTCCCACTCCCCTTATCTGCGTATATTACTCCCTTTCCACTCACTATATCCCCATTCATCATTTCTCCCGCCTAGGTCCACATAGGGCCAGCCTCCCTATCCCCTTGCCCCCATCTTGGGTCAGGTTTGGAATAATGCTCTGGAGGTTGATGCAGCTAAAAGAAAAAGAAAAAACATAATTGGCCACATTTAACAATAAATTGTACCACAAAATGCAAAAGATGGACGGGACAAAAATAATTAGAACGTGGGAAAAAGCCAATGCATGAGCTCTACCCCAATCCATGGCCATCACCCTGGTTCCATACGCCTTAGATGAGCCTCCTTTATCATTTAGGAACCCATGATTATCCCAACCCCAATGAACTGCCCTACCAAAAAGGGGGTAATCATTGTTATATCTTACACATCATGCTCTTGTCCCTTTTAGCCCTAAGCAGTTAATTAAAGAAAATTCATAAAAGGCAAAAGGCATATAAATAAGGGTAGAAAAATCAAGGCCTGGGCACCACATGTACCACGATTTCTCCCTCCTACACATTATATACCCAGGTGTGTGGGCTTCCCTTTATCTGGCTACCCCTATGCCCCAATATGTGCCCTAGGATTACCCCTCACACTCCCTACTCCATTCCACTTATTTAGCACTTTCCACCCCATTAGAGGGATGTACCTTGGACATACTACCCCCTTTAAGGGCTGAAACCACCTAATAAGGTACTTGGTTAACCCCTTTTTGCTAATTTTGGGCAACTAGGTCCAAACTCCATGTTGCACTGCTCATATGATGATGGTCATATTTTTTGTTGGATTCCTCTTTCGGAGAGGTGCAAGATTAATCTAAAGATCATCTTGTTTGGATGAGTAGAACATATATTTTGAATTTATTTTCCACACACGTGCAAGGTTGGCCAGATTTGTAATGTAGGCTCACATGCCTAATAGATGTGTCACACACCCTCATTGATTGATATAAATTGGAGAGACTTGGAGGTCATTTTCTCATCATCTCATCACACATCTCTCATTGTGATCTGATTGGTTCGATAGCCTTTGGAGGCCTCTTCCCTTCACACGTGTGGAGCTGAAGTTGCTGAAATTTGTGGATCTGTTTAGGGTTGTTTCTGCAGTGCGTTGACTAGTGTTGACCATGGTCAACTCTTGTCCGTTCGATCCAAATCTCTGCTGAAATTCCGATTTTGAGAGGCCATAATGCTAGGCACTAAAATCGAGGAAAACATAGTTGTTTGACCAAAGCCCTAATCTACAGCATTGACTTTCTGTTGTTGTCCTGCGTTGACTTTTGGTTGACTAGCGTTGACTTGTGATGAACTGTCTTTGAGGGTTGTGGGTGTGACACTTGGAAGGTTGGCTGATCTAGAAAGGCTTTGCTCGCTAAAGCATCCTGTTGACTACCGTAATGCACAATATCTCATATCTTTGTTAGACAAGAAGAATTGTAAATCTGATCTATATTATTGGCTTGTCTTCTTTTGATCTATTATTGTGTTCTATCAGCATTTTACTTTCATGTTTATGCGATTGCTTATTTGTATCGGACCTAAAAAAGGTTGAAGTAAATTTGCATTGAGCATAGAACACACCATGGTTATCTAAATTTAACATGGTATCAGAGCTAAGGTGAAGCAATCACTGAAGGAAGAAATCCTATCAAGGACAGATGGCCTCCTCAACCTACAAGGGTTTCAAGGCTGATGATAAATTGACTGATATGTTTGATTATCATGCATGGAATATATCCTTGGATTTGGTACTAGAAGATCAAGATGTCATGGACTATGTGCAAGGGAAGATTCAAGAGCCTCCATCAAAAACAACTGCTGCCACAAAAACGAAGTATAGAAAAGGGAAAATCAAAGCAAAGATGATTATTCAAGATTCTATTCATAAGCACTTAGTTGCTTACATTTCTGAGCTGAACACATCTAAAGAGATGTATGATAAGCTGGTTAGCATGTTCAGGGCTAGCAATGCTAATCAAATCCTTTTCTTCAAGAATAAATTGAAGAATATCAAGAAGGGCAAGGATGAATCTATTGAATCTTATTTTATGAGGTTCACTGAAATTAGGAATAATGTAATGACCCAACTCGAGTTATAGGGAACATAGAAATATTAGCATGCATATGAGACCTGCATATGATAACTACATATGCATGTATCACGTGTACTGCACTAGTACATGCACTAATCAATTATAAAAAAATCTCAGTATAGAGTAATGAGTGACTTATTGAAGTATTGAGAAAATACCTAACTCACCAGAATATAATGAATGTATTAGTTATACCTACCACGATCATAATATAAACTAATACTTTGTTCAAAGAAAATTAAAAGCATTGACTTATGCAAATAAATGATAATATTTTAATAAACCCAAGATATTTATTAAATAATAATATTTTAATAAATCTAAGATATCTATTAAATAATAATATTTTAATAAATCCAAGATATTTATTAAATAATAATATTTTAATAAAACTAAGATATTTTAGAAATCCAAGATATCTATTAAAAGAGGATATTTTAATAAATATCTTGAATGGAGTTTGTGTATAAAAGGAGAAGAGGGGTAAACTTGATGGGCATGGGTAGTGAGTGGGTAAACTGACTTGGATGCTGTCTAAGGAGTTCTAACTGCGTGAGACATGAGAAATGAGTTCTAACTAGAGTCATAGAGCGATCTCGATTGTTATTGGAGTTTTGGGCACGGGGACCAGAAGATTTGTCTTCTAGAATTGGGGACCGGAAAGGTTGACCTCAGATAGGCTGGGAGGAAAACGGCGGTTTGGTGACGGGAGATGAAGCCATGGCGGATCAGGAACATCTTCAAACATAGTTCCAGGTAAGTATTAATTAGTCAATTGATATATATTCTGCTTCAAAAATCCCACTTTAAATTGTGTAGTATGAATTTTGTGAATGATTGTTAATTTTGAAAATTAAGGGCTTTACACATAATATCGGAGCACAGTTTCAGACTTTGTGGATCTTAGGGTATTTTAATCATTTCTATGGGTTTCCAAGCGTGTATTGCCTCCATCTCTTGAGTTTTGAGGTATTGCATTGAAATTCCTTACTTTCAGTTAATAAAAGACAGGTGACTGAGTGCTGCAAATTTGTCTTTGCATTTACGGTGGATTTGAGTTAAACATAAAGATTTAAGAGAACCCATTTTCAGCCTCTTGTCTTTTATCGATTCATAAATTTCTAATACTCTATTGTATTTGATAAGGAAGACATCAAATCAAGGTCACTGTTACATCTATGCTCATTTGATATAATTTTATACAAAGAAATTCACTTCGCTGTAGTTTTGTAAAGTCTTCCTGCAATTGTTTTCTGCTCTTCGAAAAGAAAACTTGCACAGTTTTTCGATGGAATGAAGTGGAGAAATTGGTTCAAGGAATCTGTGGAAAGAAAAATCATTGAGAAAGACCTATCAGGAGTGTTGCACTTGGGGACAATCCTCAAATCTTGGAATCCTTGTCATGTCCTCACTATATCTTCAAATTGTAAAATTTATATACCCTTAAGAGCGTAATCCTCCACTTCTGTGAAAGGTCCCACCAAGTCCATTACAAGTTCAAGCGGATTGAAACCTGAAGCCCTGCTATGAAGGCGGAGACCAGAGAGCCTTGGTATACTGCTTCTCGTCGTTCTCACCTCTCCTAGCAGTCAGTGCAATATGTGAAAACATTTCACTGTAACCATCTCACATAGTGCCTCGGGCTACCTAATAACTTGATGCAAGTGCAGAAGAAATTGGATTTTTAGGTTGATAGAACTGTGGCCGAGCATCTAGCACTTATGGATGGGTTATTGGTCGCGTTGGAGCTGAGGGTTCCTCGAATCCTTGTGTGGCGTTTGAGGGAGGTCGCATGCTTTTAAAAAAAAATAGTCCGTAGGGGTTTTGAACCCGCAACTCCCACCGACACCAACAAACTATCACAATGCATTAATTTAAAAGCAGTTCGGTCGAGTGCACACGTAGAACTGACACTTAATTACATGTCTGATAGAAGCATGTATGGCGCAGTGGCTATGGAGTAGCCTCCCACGGTATTTACCAGGGCTTTAACATTCCTTGAAGCTCGTGTCATTTAATTAACTGTTGTCTGGGCCGTATTTCCAAGAAGACAGGTGCTGGTCTTGGCTGGTAAGCAGAGACCAAAATGTACGAAGAGATTGTCCCTGAAGCGACTGTCATTAGACAACCATCTAACTGAAGCAACGCTACTAGGTTCATCTATTCCAAATCAAATTCCTAATATGTTGTTCAGTCAATTTAAAAGACCATTTATGTTGCTATTACTATTCTGGGCATGTGCTCATTGTAAGACGCATGTTCAACCTGAGCGGGTCCTGCCATAAGCCTGGGTGTAATATCGGCCACCAGGTCGAGGAGCGGAGGCGTGCAAGTCACTGTTATATACTTGTAAGTCGAAGTAGTCAATTAGGAGCGGAGGCATACTTATCTTCTTTTGGGATCTGTCGAGCCCACACAGAGTGCGTGGAATTTATACTTTTGAGATCGTTTGATCTAGTAGAAATCTGGAGGAATCTGGAAAATTCGTAGGTTCCCGAGTAGCCATTCGCCTGATGTGAACGAATTTTCCCTGGATTAGGAATTAGTAAACGACTATTTCAAACATGTACTGGCCAAGAAATAAAGGGAAGTCTAAGATTCAAAAAAATCTGTTTCGACAGGCGAAAGCTCAACTCCAACCTTCGACCTTAGCGCTATTGCAGCGGGTTCCAATGGAGCTAAGGTGACCTTCACAAACAGTTCATATTGCCTTACGGCCAGGGTTGTTGAAATTAAAGATCTGAACAAGACGACATTTGGAAGCCAAGTTAAAAGCCCTTTGTTCAAATTAAAAGTGGAAGGCATTTGACGATGATCTAGAGAGGTGACATGCACAAACCATTCATACTGCCTTATAGCCAAGACTATGAAATTAAAAATCTCGACTTATAAAAATAAGTAGTAGATAAAGGGGGATAAAAAAATATATATATAAAGTATAAGCATAAAGATAAGTAATAGAAAAGGGTATTATAATAATTAAAGAAGGAGAACAGTGTGAAATTATAACGATGAGCACAAAAAAGGTGAATATAAAGTAAATAAGATAAAGAAGAAATAGGTAGTATAAAAAAAAAAGAAAAAAAGAAAAAAAAAAGAGGTTTAATAATAATGAATAAAATGAGTAAGGTACAATAAAAGTAAAAAGTATATAAATAAATAGGAAAAGGTAGAGTAAAGTAAAAAGTGTAAGAAAAATAATATATAAAATAAAATAAAATAAAAAAAGAAAAAAGAAAAGAAAAAGAGAAAGAAGTTATAATAATGAAAGAAGTCATTCTAGTTTTTCCTCGGTAAGTTGGCTACCAGACTTTAGAATCAAACACATTTGTGGCAGCCGTTTATTGACAAGTCTTGGCACCTATATTTTGTGTGACATTATGAACTACAACGAAGAAAGAATAACCTTGTCAAACTAGGGAAACATCACATATTACCAAGGTGCTAGGTCTTGAACCCTAGAATTATAAATCAATCCGAATAATTCTCTTCCTCATTTGCTACTTTGTTATCCACAACTTTGAGTTTTCTGTAATTGAATCTTTCATAACCTTATGTAGCAGAGGAAGTGATCAGTTCATTGCAATTAGGAAATTGCTTTGGGGGAGTTTGTAAACTAACAGAAAAGGGGAAGATCAAGTTATTAGGGACTTTAATGTATTTATTAATAATTAAGGTGAAGAGAATCTTATTGTATATTCCAGTTAGTAAATATATGCTCAATGGCTCTCCATTATATAAAATAAACTTTATTTCGGCAAAAGATATGCGTAAATAGATGATGGTTGAGTGGATAAAAAAAAATTGTGAGAATTTAAATATTAATGTTATTATGTATATCACAAATTGTTATTCACAATATTTATTAATTATCTTTATAAAACTTGGTATGAATCTATTAACATAAAATGTTAGTTTGATAAAAACGTTGAGTATTAAATATATATTTAGTCTAGCCTATGTTAATAAGTAGGAATTGGTAGTTTATTATTTTAGGATTAGAAAATGTTAGACAAATATTACAAAGTAATATTATGGTCTATGAAGATTCATGCATTTTAAGAATATTACACATAGAACATCCTGCTTTAGGACAGGGAGGCCGCGTTTAATCCAGGGTAATAAAACAGTAGAAGAATATAAGATAAGGTTTATGGAGCTGGTAAAATATGTTCCTTATCTAGATACTAACGAACGTCAAGCCGAGTGTTTTGTATCTGGATTAAATCCTCAAATCAGGACTATGGTTAGAATGTGGTAACCATTATCAAATACTCAAGGCAATCATAGAACCCGTGATGTAGTCAACAATCAGCAAGTAGTGCATCAGTCCATTGTTGTGGAATCTTTAGGTACTATCAATGGAATAAAACTTAAAATTTTATTTGATACTGGAGCTACTGATAGTTTTATTTTATCATATGCATTAAATAGACGTGGGTTGGCAGTTTACAAGTAAAACGATTTCAGACAGGTAGAAATGTCTTCAGGAGAACTTCGTCCATAGATTTAAGTGTTGAGAAATGCAAAGTTGATCTAGGGGTCTGCTAGACTAGGTTGAAAGTACTAGGACAAATAATCACAATGAGAAATATCTTAGTTTCTTAACCGTTTCCCAAGATCTTATGTTGATTCTTGGATGTCACCACCTCATTTTCATAGTTATAAGCAACAATCCTAATATAAACCGAGGTGTAATACTCCGAGTCATCCTTGATAATTTAGCCAAAGTATTCAGTGTTATATTCAATGATAAGAAAAGTGGTTTTCAACTTTTGGAAGAAATTGAAGCTTTTAAAGGATAAAATAAAATTTTATATAATTCGATATTTAAAAGCTATGAACCCTAGGATGATACATTCTATTAAAAAGATGAGATATTTAATGCTAATATATGTATCAAAGACATATGTCAAGCTCAATCCCACTTGATTCCTAATCCATTACTGTTACTTTACATTCCATCCAACAAAGGAGTTGAGATAACTCACCGATATCAGCTGCAAATTTTTCCACAATGAAGTTTAAGATTTTGTATATCATTCAAGTAGAGTTTGAGGTACATTCAAATTATTATAAACTGGGCACATTAACATCACTTTAGACATCAAACTTTTTCTATAAACTTTTGGACGTTAGAATGGAAACTATCCTGATTGTTTTATGCAATTAAAACATTCCATTCTTCAAGTGACGTTGAAATTTCCATGTATATATCTTACTGGCTAATAACTATAACCATTGATGATATGAATTTATGCAAATATGTTTTATACCGTTTTCTTATGTTAATACTTTAATTACTATCCAAGTATATGTATAAGTGGTTTAAGGAGGAGAGTGAAGGTTTAAATTAGTATAGCTGAATATTCACTAAACTGGACATTTTGAGATTCAACCATTATATCATGGTTAAGATAGATAATTAGACATTTACAACCGTAAAGGTATATCGATGTCCAAAACAAAATAATATGGAAACATAACATTTTCATGGAAAGGAAAACAATGTGGTTTAGGAAAGAGAAATTAGGGGCATTATGACACTATATATAAGATGATTCATGGTAATTATTTAAATTAGTTGGCGGAGTTGTTCCAAAGAAGTTAACTCTTGAAGAAAGGAAGAATAGTAATGAAAGCATGACTATGGACATTATGGCAAGACCATTAGATGTGAAGCTACAACCACATAAAAAGGTTAAGCTAGTTTGAGGTAAATTTAATGGATGAAAGAAGACACTAACTATTCAAGAAATGTTGGGAGAAATCATGAGTAATTGTAATATCCCGTTTCGGGCATATCTCTAAAACACGACAAACTCCAACCAGAGATGGACTGGGAGGGCATTTACCGGATATTCCGCCTCTGAAAGAGGACGAGATCCGGAGGCTATCTGGCCCTTTCCAGACTCTGTCTAGGAGTGAAAGATAAACACACCAAGTGGTATAGAACTAGGATGCTCAAGAATATATAAAAATAACAGTGCAGCAGACATATAATAACATAGAAAGAATATACGGCAACTCATCCAGAAACATAGAGAGGAAATGCTAAGCCATTTTATTAATCTGAGAAATATAATGAAATACAATAGGTGATCAGAGTGATGGCACCTAATCTTGCTCAAGGCAAGTGAAGAAACACTCTCAGAAAATACAGGAAATGGCTGCTCTATGAACTGCGTCCCAGCTGCTGGAAAACTGCCGTGTAGCTGCTACTGCTGGAATGAACTGAAGACTAGGGGCTGATCCCCTTGCCGGAATGCGCTGAAAATCTGCAATCCTCCTCTACTCACCAATCCCGACAAAACCCAGAAACCATATCAAAAATAGCCGACCCCTGAAAATCACCAGAAAATACCTCCTCAGGGAATTACGCTGGCCTCCAAGGCTCTGCGCAGTGGCTAAATGAGAATAGCTGAAACACTGCCTCAAACTCCACCAAAATCCTCCTGTGGGCAAAGGCTGATCCTCTGCTCAAAATCTCGGCTAAATCTCCTGCAGAAATCCCGATCCGGAGCACCTCCAAAATGGACTGCGTCCTCTCTCCCAGTGACTGCGCAGTCTCTAGGAAAGCCCAGCTATGTAGCAAACCCAAACAACAAACCTCTCACAAAATATTGAAGAAATAACCTTGCCCGAGTAGGCACTCGAAGTCTCCCGGGGCTAAGGGCGAGATCTCCGACTGGAGACACTCAATGCACTAAACAGTGCTGCAGACAGGTTAAACAACCAGCGTGCTCAAGAAGACAAAATGTCTAGCTCCTTATCAACAACAACAGAATGCATCAAATGAGAAGGCTCCTCCTCCTTTTATAACGTTGGCCTTCCTCCAATCCCAAGGCCATCTCCTCAACGTAGCCTCCATCTCTTGCCACGTGTCCAACCTCTCCTATGCAAAAGCTTCTAGAGCTAACGTGAGCCCCCTCTCTACGTGGTGCTTGGCCCCCCTTGGCTCTCCCCTTAAGTTACAACGTCATGCTACTAGGAGGATGTTTTATTTCACTTAAGTGAGTTAGACCCTCTCTACTCACTTTTTATTTATTTATAAACTATAGACGGCAAAACTATACAAAATCAAATATTCCAATTAGCTGTCGCTAATTAGGAATATTACAGTCTCCCCCGGCAAAATGTTGCTTGTCCTCAAGCAGCTGAAGTGATGGATGCTGCAAAATCTTCTCACTCTCCCAAGTGGCATCCTCATCCGACAAATTCTTCCACCTCACCAAGAATTCCCGGACTGTCCTGCTCCGTAGCTGCCTCTCCCTGGTATCAATAATAGCCTTTGGCTGCAACACCAAATGCCCCTCATCATCCGTGGGCGGTAGCTCCTTTGTCACTGTCACCTGCTGCCCCAGTGCCTTCTTCAGGCATGAAACGTGAAAAATGTTGTGGATCTTGCTGCCTTAGGGCAGCTCCAACTCATACGCAACCTGCCCAATCCTGCGTATCATCCTGTATGGCCCGTAAAAGCGGGGCTTGAGCTTCTCAGCTCCCTTCTGCTTCAGTGACGACTGTCGGTATGGCTGTAATCATAGGTAGACCAAGTCCCCTACCTCAAACCGTCTCTCCACCCGACCTCTGTTGCATACAGCTTCTGCTGGTTTTGTGTTGTAGCCATATTGTCCTTGAGAGCTCGGAGAATGTCCTGACTCTCTTGGATCCACATCTTGGCTTTAGGAGCCTTGCTAGCACCGAACATCACATCAGCAAAAGATAAGGAATGATACCCATACAAAGCATAAAACGGCGACATACCAATGGACATGTGATGTGTCGTGTTGTAGCAGTACTCCCCCAAATGCAACCATCTCAACCATGCTCGCTGCTGCCCACTGACATAGTTACGCAAGTAGCCCTCCAACCACTTGTTAACTATCTCCGTCTGTCCATCCGTCTGTGGGTGATAACTGGTACTTGGTGTCAACTTCGTCCCCACCAGCGGGAAAAGCTCCTGCCAAAATCCGCCCATGAAGCGGCTGTCTCTGTCACTGATGATGGTCTTAGGAAGACCATGCAGCCTGAAAACCTCTCTGAAGAACAGCTCGGCCACCTGTGCTGCTGTGTAATGCGCGGATATGGCGAAAAAGTGTGCATACTTTGTCAGCCGATCAACGACGACAAAGATACAATCCTTGCCCTGCACCATGGGCAACCTTGTGATGAAGTCCATCGATATGCTTTCCCATTTCCCCTCCGGAATGGGAAGAGGCTACAACAATCCTATGGGATGGCTCATCTACCCCTTGTTCCTCTGACAAACATCGCACTCCCTGATGTGTTGGAGTACGTCCTCCTTGAGGCCCTTCCACGAGAACCTCTCTCTAATGGCCCTGTAGGTTTTGGTAAACCCCTGATGGCCTGCCAATGGCGAATCATGTGATGCTTGGAGTATCTTCTTTTTAAGCTGAGATCCCTCAGTCAAGAAGATCTTGTTCCTGTAATATATGATCTCATCAACTGCCCTGTACCTATCACCCGCTACCTGTCCATCCAGCACCTCACATGCAAATCTGTCCTTGGCTTACTCCACTAAAAACCGAGCCCTCCAATCTGTATCCAAGCTCATAAGAGATAACGTGGCTGGTCTATGTGAAAGGGCATCTGCTACCACGTTATTCTTACCCTTGACATACTCAATGTCAAAGTCATATGCTTGGATCTTACTGATCCACTTCTGCTGCCTCTCCTGTAGCTGCTTCTGCTCCACAAAGAACCTGAGGCTGTTGTGGTCAGTCCTCACCCTGAACCTGTTCCCTACCAAATACTGCCGGAATTTGGCCAAGGCATGCATGATGGCCAACATCTCCTTGTCGTATATAGAATACAACCTCTCGTGCGGAAGGATATTCTGGCTCTCAAAAGCTATAGGGTGTCCCCCCTGCATCAATACTGCGCCGATCCCCTCTCCCGACGCATCACACTCCAAGACAAATGGCTGCGTAAAATCCGACAATGCAAGCACTGGGCAGCTACTGTATCCGACCAACTAAATGCCCCCTTCTTCGTCAAATCTGTAAGGGGTGCAACAAGCTGTGAGAAAATAGGTACATATACAAATGAACCCTCGAAGTTCCGTCACGTTCCTCCGCTCCGGCCAATCCCTGATGGCTCTAATCTTCTCCTCATGGACCCTCACTCCGTCCACTCCAATAATGTGACCCAAATACAACATCTCCGTCATCCCAAACTCACACTTGAAGAGCTTAGCATAGAACTGTTGCTCTTCCAAGATGCGTAGCACTGCCTCTATATGCTGGAGATGCTCCTCCCAAGTCCTGCTATATATAAGTATGTCATCGAAGAAGACAAATACAAACTTCCTCAGATGACTGCGGAAGATATGGTTCATGCAAGACTGAAAGGTGGCTGGTGCATTGGTCAGCCCAAAAGGCATAACCAAAAACTCAAAGTGCCCATAATGACACCTGAAGGCGGTCTTGAGAATGTCATGTTCCCTCACGCGAATTTGATGGTACCCTGATCTCAAATCAATCTTCGAGAAGAACTTGGCTCCTCTCAGCTTATCCATCAACTCATCGATCCTAGGTATAGGAAACCTGTTCTTCAGAGTCTTCTTGTTTAGGGCCCTGTAATCAATGCACATCCTCAAGGTGCCGTCCTTCTTCTTCACCAACACTACAGAAGAAGCAAACGGACTCGTGCTCGGTCTGATGTGTCCAAGAGCCAGCAACTCCTGGATGGCCCGCTCAATCTCATCCCGATAGGCTTTGGGATGCCTATAGGGGGTAGTGATCACCGCCTGAATACCCTGCTCAAGCTCAATGGTGTGCTCAAACCCTCGGTCCGGTGGCCGACCTGGTGTTATTTCCCCAAACACTGCATCATACCTGTCAAGGATGGCCTGTATATCCGGATGAACTGCTCCACCGGTGGTCTCTACCTCTGATGCCCGCAACTCAACCGCCCACTCTATGTCTCCCTTCTGGAAGTATGCCTCCATCTAGTGTGCCGAAACTGTCTGAGGTGGGTAAGTGTGCATCCCGCGGATCTTCTCATGCTTCCCGGTCTTCTTGTCATCCCACTCCATCTCTAAGGCCTCCCAATCCGTGGTGACCTTCCCCAGAGTAATCAACCACTGAACACCCAGTACCACATTGGCATCTGGTATGTTGACCACGAAGAAGTGGTCGGTCACGGTGTAAGTACCCATAGTCACTGCCAACTCTGGAACATACCGAGTACACTGCATCATCTGGGCTCCTGGGACCAAAACTGAAAATCCGTCAAATCTCTCGGTCGGTATACCCCTCCACTCGACCATCTGTGCATCAATAAAGTTGTGGGTCGCCCCACTGTCAACCAAGACTGACACTCGCTGGTCACGTATTGTCCCTCGTACGCACAGCGTCAAATACTTAGGAACTCCTCGCAAGGCTGCAAGGGTCCCTCCTGTGGGTGCAAAAGCTGCACCTTCTGTCCCTGGAGGTGGAGGCGGCAACTGATCCTGGGCCGTATGACTATCATGCCTCCTCATCATCCTCCTCATCCTCTTCCCCGCTATCATCGGAGAAGACCTCAATGAAGTGTGCTTTGCCGGCAGCACACCTATGCCCTGGTGCCCATGGCTCCTGACAAGTGAAGCACAGTCGCTTCTTCCTCAACTCCCTCCTGGTGTCATCATCTATCTGAGCCCGTCCGAGATTCCCCTTTGGAGGAGGAACCCTCGCATCCTTCCCCTTGGGCTGGAAACCCTGTCTCTGGGGGTAAGGTGTCCGCGTCCTGGGCAATGCATCCTGTAAGTCCCTGGTCCTGCTGATAGCATCCTAGAGAGTAGCTAGTCTAGTAGATCTGACTAGACCTCGAAGTGTCTCTACCAATCCCTCCACAAACATATAGATCATCCGTGTCGTGGATAGATCTGGCACCATCACCGAAACCCTCAAGAAATCTGCAATGTATGTCTCTGGGCTCCCTGTCTGCTTGAGCCTCGTCAGCTCAACAAAATGTTGTTTCGGATCCCTCCGGTCAAAACGCTCCATCAACCTCCTGGTAAAATTGGCATATGTCGTCACTGTAGAATGCCCGAGTGTGACCATCGCATGGAACCACCAGTCCTGGGCCTCACCATCCAAATGTAGTGTCGCCACCTTGATGGCCTCCGTCTCCGACATCTGGTTAAGCTGAAAATAGATGTCCAGCTTCTCCAACCAAGACTTTGCCGAACTGTTTGATGAGCCATCAAATGTAGGCAAATGGAATCTGCTAGATGTGCAGTGGGAATCTCCGTCATGGTAATGTCGGTGCCCTCTATGATGGCCGCGGGGTCTACTGTCCCGCTGGAGCTGAACAAAATCACAGAATGAGAGAGCATCCTTGAACTCCTGCCCATAAGCCTGATACTCTGCAAAATACTCGCCCATGTGTCCAGGCTCTGCCTCCTGCTGGGCTCCTGCCCCTGTGTCTACTCCCAAGAAAGTGGGCATAGTAGAGCGGGTAGGTGCTCGTGAAGCCATCGGCTGAATAGTATCACGCTAAGCAGCACCCTGCTCCGGCAAATGATGGGATGTACCTGATCCCTCCTACCGAGAAAATCCATGGGGTCTCACGCTGTCTAGCCTCCACAGCGATGAATCTCTGACCCATCACCTCAATCTATCTGGCTAAATCCTGCACCGATTTGAGGAGTGCCTCCCCAAACTGTTTGGCCTCTGTGTCATCTGCCATCGGCCCTCTCTGGACTGAATCTAATACAGGCTTCTGCTCTGCGTCTGTCACAAGCTCTCTCTCCTGCTCTGTGTCCACCACCCGAACACAATCTCCCTCTCCGTAGGTGTTCTCCAACCTACGCTCACGGTCTCTGTACTTCCTTCCTCTGTAACAAATATATGGTCTCTTCCCCGGTGTCATAGACCACAGGCTGAGCCAAAACTATGCTCCGATACCACTGTAATATCCTGTTTCGGGGATATCTCTAAAACACGGCAAACTCCAACCAGAGATGGATTGGGAGGGCATTTACCGGATATTTCGCCTCTGAAAGAGGACGAGATCCAGAGGCTATCTGGCCCTTTCCAGACTCTGTCTAGGAGTGAAAGATAAACGCACCAAGTGGTATAGAAC
The DNA here is from genome assembly GCA_034641835.2 of Pinus albicaulis. NCBI lineage: Eukaryota > Viridiplantae > Streptophyta > Pinopsida > Pinales > Pinaceae > Pinus > Pinus albicaulis. The sequence continues at coordinate 360,935,581 of CM076581.1, forward strand.
TAGAATGCTCAAGAATATATAAAAATAACAGTGCACCAGACATATAATAACATAAACAGAATATACGGCAACTCATCCAGAAACATAGAGAGGAAATGCTAAGCCATTTTATTAATCTGAGAAATATAATGAAATACAATAGGTGATTAGAGTGATGGCACCTAATCTTGCTCAAGGCAAGTGAAGAAACACTCTCAGAAAATACAGGGAATGGTTGCTCTATGAACTGCGTCCTAGCTGCTGGAAAATTGTCGTGTAGCTGCTACTACTAGAATGAACTGAAGACTAGGGGTTGATCCCCTTGCCGGAATGAGCTGAAAATCTGAAATCCTCCTCTACTCACCAATCCCGACAAAACCCAGAAACCATATAAAAAATAGCCGACCCCCGAAAATCACCAGAAAATACCTCCTCAGGGAATTCCGCTGGCCTCCAAGGCTCTGCGCAAAGGCTAAATGAGAATAGCTGAAACACTACCTCAAACTCCACCAAAATCCTCCTGTGGGCAAAGGCTGATCCTCTGCTCAAAATCTCGGCTAAATCTCCTGCAGAAATCTCGATCCGGAGCACCTCCAAAATGGACTGCGTCCTCTCTCCCAGTGATTACACAGTCTCTAGGAAAGCCTAGCTCCGTAGCAAACCCAAACAACAAACCTCTTACAAAATACTGAAGAAATAACCTTGCCCGAGCAGGCACTCGAAGTCTCCCGGGGCTAAGGGCAAGATCTCTGACCGGAGACACTCAATGCACTAAACAGTGCTGCAGACAGGTTAAACAGCCAGCGTGCTCAAGAAGACAAAACGTCTAACTCAATATCAACAACAACAGAATGCATCAAATGAGAAGGCTCCTCCTTCTTTTATAACGTTGGCCTTCCTCCAATCCCAAGGCCATCTCCTCAACGTAGCCTCCATCTCTTGCCACGTGTCCAACCTCTCTTGCGCAGAAGCTTCTAGAACTAACGTGAGCCCCCTCTCTACATGGTGCTTGGCCCCCCTTGGCTCTCCCCTTAAGTTACAACGTCATGCTACTAGGAGGATGTTTTATTTCACTTAAGTGAGTTAGACCCTCTCTACTCACTTTTTATTTATTTATAAACTATAGACGGAAAAACTATACAAAATCGAATATTCCAATTAGCTATCGCTAATTAGGAATATTACAGTAATCAACTTGAGAGTTTTTCTTAAGGAGAATTTTCTTAAGGATATAAGCAACATGATTGGTAAGGGTCAAAGCAATGACCTATAAGGAGTTGTGAACACTCCTAATTTGTTAAAGAGTAGCAAGTGATAAACTGGGAAAATGTTTAAAGGTAAATATTAAAGATAATAATTATACACCGTTAGAAAAGAAGATACATTTGGTGATAAGATGAGGCCTAAGGACTAATGAGAAAACAAGTAATGTGAAGAATAAGGAGAGGGTATACCAGTGATGTGTTATGTGTTTGGATTAAATGAATCAATATAATAGAAATGAAACAATGGTTTAAGGAATTATGGTAAAGCTAGTAATATCCTAGCTATAGTTAAGACTCTAAAGGGGTGAAACTTGAAAGTAAAGAGACTATATCAAAACTGTAACATACTAATAATGTGACTATGCATATCTTGTAAATTGTGAATTTCTTATTAAAGGAGGAAATTATATGTTGTCAAAAATTGACATCTTGTTGAAAACATAAAACTCTTAGTAGACCTAGTATAATGCAAGGTGAATAATGCATTTTCAAGCAGTGACAAATTCCTTCTATGAAAATAAACCTCTCACTAAGAGATCTTTAGAGTAGTCAATTAACTCTTCCTCCATCTCCAGCATAACCTTAATGATTAGCCCTGCAAAACCCTACTCCTTGGCCTCTAGATTTAGGCTAAAGATGAGCTGAAATAACATGATAAAGAAGTTAATGTTATTATTATCTCATGGGATCCAGATTACAGATCAAAGATAATTAGACTTAAAAGACAAATATATAACAAGAATTAAAAGATTGGTTGGATCCATTTGTAGTTTTGTGTTTTAGAGTTCTTAATCAACCTGTATCAAGAAATTAGATCATGCTTTGACTAAATAATAAGTGTTTTGTGCTCTTGTTTCAATTCATTTCGTTTCTATATATACAATCATAAAGGTTGGAGCATCCCTCCATTTAGATTTAGAGTCTCAACCTATGACTTTGATAAGGTTAATTGGTTAAAATAGTATATAACATAGTGGCTACACCCTTATTTGTATATTCATGCTCAATTATTTTATATGACATTTATAACTGTGGGTTATATTTATAAGCATTTAAAACTTATTTTTGTATAATGTTACCTTGTTTTGGATGGATACTTAAGACTGTCATTTTGTACTATGACATGTGAAAATGTAAAGAAAGTTTTGCTTAAACATTGTTGGTACTGGAATACTAATATAAATTTTGAATTATGTTATAGATATGGTATCTATAATTTTACATATCAACCTAAAATGATGAGATTGAAATAAAAGAGTGATTGCACTTGACTACTCCAGGTGAAACTGAATTTATAGACCTATTGGATAAACATAACCAAGTATGTTATATAAACTCAAGGATCAATATCATAGATAGCAACATATTTGGAATGTTTAGAAATTGTTATATGAGTAACAATTTGTTTTGAACATATTGATACATATGTGGACAAGTGTTTTAACCAAGTATGTTATATGAACTCAAGGATCAATATCGTAGATAGCAACATATTTAGAATGTGTAGAAATTGTTATATGGGTAACAATTTGTTTTGAACATATTGATATATATGTTATAATTTGTGAACAAGTGTTGTACATCGCAGATGATATCGTTACCAAACCGATTGCGTGATGACAAAACTCCAAAAACAATTGAGATGCACTGAGATTCCATGATAAGGTGTTAACCCTGGTCCTACTAGGAGGGGTGGAGGTGTTGCTCACCGTTTATCCTCCAAAACTTGGAGTCATGGGAGGACTGTGCAAGTCACGCTCTCCTAGACGTGTGATGATGACTGTCGGATGCCTACTGGTCCATCAAGTTGACATAATTGACACTAACACCCTAAGGTCTCTAGATGGTTGAATCAATAAAACTGATGCCATGGCATATTCCTGTAAAGGAAGGATAGGATGGGAGCAGAAGAGATTAAGGAGGATAGGATGATTCTATAATAGCTTGGGAACTCTGTTGGGACAAGACGTGATTACTAAATTGGTAAACCAATAAATGATCAAAACATAAATGTTAAAGTGTTCTCACACATTAAATGAAAATTCAACTATGATACACCACCCTTATATGATTATACTAATCACTTAAATAATTAATGATATACGACATAAAACTTAACTTCGGGACGAAGTTTTCTGAAGGAGGGGTGTATGTAATGACCTAGCTCGAGTTATAGGGAACATAGAAATATTAGCATGCATATGAGACCTGCATATGATAGCTACATATGCATGTATCATGTGTACTGCACTAGTACATGCACTAATCAATTATAAAAAAATCTTAGTATAGAGTAATGAGTGACTTATTGAAGTAATGAGAAAATACCTAATTCACCATAATATAATGAATGTATTAGTTATACCTACCATGATCATAATATAAACTAATACTTTGTTCAAAGAAAATTAAAAGCATTGACTTATGCAAATAAATGATAATATTTTAATAAACCCAAGATATTTATTAAATAATAATATTTTAATAAATCCAAGATATTTATTAAATAATAACATTTTAATAAAACTAAGATATTTTAGAAATCCAAGATATTTATTAAAAGAGGATATTTTAATAAATATCTTGAATGGAGTTTGTGTATAAAAGGAGAAGAGGCATAAACTTGATGGGCATGGGTAGTGAGTGTGTAAACTGACTCGGATGCTGTCAGAGGAGTTCTAACTGCATGAGACATGAGCAATGAGTTCTAACAAGAGTCATAGAGTGATCTCGATTGTTATTGGAGTTTTGGGCACAAGAGCCAGAAAACTTGTCTTCTGGATTTGGGGACTGGAGAGGTTGACCTCAGATAAGCTGGGAGGAAAACGACGGTTTGGTGACGGGAGCTAGAGCCATGGAGGATCAGGAACATCTTCAAACACAGTTCCAGGTAAGTATTAATTAGTCAATTGATATATATTTTGCTTCAAAAATCCCACTCTAAATTGTGTAGTATGAATTTTGTGAATGATTGTTAATTTTGAAAATTAAGGGCTTTACAAATAACCTCCTAGCTATTGGGGAAGCAATATCTGATTGAGAGATGGTTCTTATTGCACTTGGAGGTCTCCCCCGTGATTGGTATGTATTCAATACCACTTTTCTTAATAATAATGTGATTCTTGATTTTGATGAAATATTGACGAGATGCACTCAAGAGGAGACAAGAATGATGGAGAGAGATCATCCCTCCAATGCAAATGGAGGTGACCCTACTACCTTCGCCGCTCATGCAAAGAAGAAACACAATGGTGGTCCGAGAAATAAAAACCATGGAAAAGCGGGGCCCAAAGGAAGGAAGGGAAAATGTTACACTTGTAACAAGACTGGTCACTATGTAAGAGAGTGCCATAATAGAAGGGACTCTCCCAGGGATGATGACAACAACAACTCAAGAGGTAATGGAAATCAAAGGAACAACAGGTTCAAAGGGAAAAGGAAAGCTCCCTCTAATCGTAGTGGAAGTGGGCAACCTTTCAAGAGGTCAAGAAATTCTAGGTACGATAAGTCTAAAGTTGTTGCTAATAAAATAAATGAATTTATTCTTGTATCTTCCCTCTCCGCTGCATCTCCTCCCGACACCCTGGATGTCTGGTTGATTAATAGTGGTGCTTCAAGGCACCTCACTGGATATAAAGAATCCCTCTCTGATTTGATTGAGAAGGATACCAATCTGGGAATTATCCTTGGAGATAATGCCACCCACCCCGTGAAAGGGACATGGACTGTGACCCTTCATCTATCTCAAGGTCAAGTCCTTCGCTTACAATATGTGTTGTACGTACCTGATTTGAAGAAGAACCTTGTGTCCATCTCGGCAATGGAAGACAAAGGGTTCAAGGTGCCATTCGTTGATGGAAAAGTACGTATCTGGAAGAAGAACTTCAAAGAAGCTCTTACTATTGGTTTTAGAGTTGATACACTCTACCAGGTTGGAGGAAGTCCATTGGGGGTTATGTCATGTGATACAACTCTTCAATCAGAGTTATGGTACCATAGGTTTGGACACCTTCATTACAAAGCCCTTCCCAAAGCAAGGAAGGTGGTGACAGGGATGCTCGAATTTAGAGATGATCATGAAGGTATATGTCAAGGTTGTGCCGAAGGGAAGCATACAAGGGGACCATTCCCCTCAAGTGTCACAAAGACAACTGATATCTTGCAGTTGATACATTTTGATTTATCTAATATGCTACCCGTGACATCCTTGGGAGGATGTTCCTATTACATGACTTTTACAGATGACTTCTCCTGCGAGACCTGGATATATTTCTTGAAGAAGAAGGACGAAGTATTCAAATGGTTTCGTACCTTCAAGGCTTTGGTGGAAAATCAAACTAAGAAGAAAATCAAAGTTTTGAGGACCGATAATGGGACCGAGTATGAGTCAAATGAGTTTAATGAATTTTGTAGAGAAGCTGGCATTAAGAGGGAGACCACAACTGCGTACACTCCTGAGCAAAATGGTGTTGCTGAAAGAAAGAATAAGACTATTGTGGAAGCTTCTTGTGCCATGCTATGTGACCAAGGTCTTCCGAAGTTTATATGGGGAGAAGCTGCAAACATTGTTGTGTACGTTCAAAATAGATCCTCGCATTTTGCTCTGGACCCCAAAACTCCCGAAAAAGTCTTCTCCTATAAGAAACCTGATGTTTCTCAGTTTAGAGTTTTTAGTTGTCCTGTTTTCTTTCATGTACCGAAAGAAAAGAGAAGCAAGCTGGATGCTTCTGGAAAGAAGGGAATGTTTGTGGGCTACAGTGAAATTTCGAAGGCATATAGAATCTATGTGCCTGGTTAAAGAGAAGTGGAGATATGCCATGATGTCACCTTCAATGAAGATGTTGCCCTCAAGAAAATGAGAAATCTTCCTAGCTCCAAGGAAGACAAAGAAGATGAAGAAGCAGGGAAGCTGGAAGAGTCGAAGGATGAACTGATGCTCGATGTTGAAGGACCTAAGGATCCTATGGATCCACATCCTTCAAATAAGAGAAGACCCTCAGGGCTCAGGGATACTCTCGTAGATGGCGAGAGACATATTTCCCCAAGGGGGACCTTCCGTGAAAGCAAGAAGCCGAAGAGATACCAAGGGTATCTAGCAGCCATGAGTACGATAGCACAATTTGAGCCTAGATCATTTGAAGAAGCCGTAAAGCATCAAGTTTGGAAGGATGCTATGCACGAAGAATATGAGTCCATTATTAAAAATGATGTCTGGGAAGTGGTCCCGAGAGCGGAGGACAAATCTGTTGTCACCTCGAAATGGCTCTTTAAGATCAAGCATGGATCTGATGGAAGTGTTGAAAAGTACAAGGCAAGATTTGTTGCCCGAGGTTTCTCTCAAAAATAAGGCATAGATTATGATGATATATTTGCACCTGTGACCCGTTATACCACCATCCGATCTATTATTGCCCTTGCTGCAACGCAAGGATGGAGTCTCCATCAGATGGATGTGAAGACTGCTTTTCTGCATGGTTCTATAAAGGAAGAGGTGTATGTGGAGCAACCTCTGGGGTTCGAAGTCCGAGATAGAGACACCCATGTATGCAGGTTGAAGAAAGCCCTATATGGGTTGAAGCAAGCCCCCAGGGCTTGGTATGAGAGGATAGATAGCTACTTGTTGAAGTGAGGCTTCACTCGAATTAATGTTGATCCAAACCTTTATTTTAAGGTTGATAGAGAAAGGCCTCTCATTCTGGTTCTCTATGTGGACGATCTCTTCCTGTCAGGTGATGACCCTCTCATTCTTCAGTGTAAGAGGGAGCTAGCTTCCGAGTTTGAGATGAAAGACCTAGGACTGATGCACTATTTCCTAGGCTTGGAGGTCTGGTAGAGGTCAGGTGAGATTTTCCATTCTCAAGGAAAATATGTCGTGAAGCTGCTGGAGAGATTTGGTATGGTGGACTGTAAGTCTGTGTCAACACCGATCGAACTCAACTTTAAGAAGTTGTGTGGAAACGCCGCTGGGCCCGTGCTGGAAAATCCTACTGAGTATTGACAACTCGTGGGGGCCCTGATGTTCTTAGTGAACTCTCGTCCGAACGTATGTTTTTCCCTGAATACTTTAAGTCAACATATGGTTGATCCTCATCACATTCATTGGATTGGTGCCAAGAATCTTTTGAGATATCTTCGAGGCACAATCAACCATGGACTGAGATACACTGCCGGGAGTTTGAGACTCCATAGATATACTGATGCCGATTGGACTGGCAGTGTGGTGGATCGCAAGAGCACATATGGATGTTGCTTCACCTTGGGTTCTGCTTCGATATCTTGGATGAGCAGGAAGCAAAAGTCAGTGGCTTTGAGCACCATTGAGGTCGAATACATTCCTATTGTGAAGCTGTTTGGTTGCGAAAGCTCTTCAGTGAGTTGTTTGGGCATGTGCTAGATACCACCGTTATCCTTTGTGATAACCAGAGTGGGATTCGTCTTTCTGAGAATCCCGTGTTCCACGATCGATCCAATCATATTGATATCAGGTACCACTTTATTCGGGATATGGTACAGCGAGGTGATGTAAGGTTCGATCATATAGGAACTGATGAGCAGGTCGCAGATATTCTCACGAAGCCCCTGGGGAAGGTCAAGTTCCTAACCTTCCGTGAGAAGCTTAGAATCGTGGAAAGACCCTATTCTGAGGGTCCTGCTTGAGTTGGACTATGAGCTTTGGGAGCTCTAGGGGGCTTGGGGATATCTTCTTGGAGCTATAAGCACATACGAGGCTAGGCTTGTCGAACCTTGTTGTGCTTCTACCCCACCATTATGATATTGAGTTGGTTCACCTCTCTTTGATCTGTGCCCCGCACACATCCTACTCATGGAGTTTCAGACTCATGGGAAGTACCTCTCATTTGGCCAATGAGGTGGGAAATGTGGATAGAGACCAATATCAAGACAGATGTACGCATCGGAGATTGTCGTACTCTCTATGTCTAGGATGGCACGTGTCCAACAACTTGATATGGGATCAAGTATGATGAGGTTCTTACCTCTAAGCTGACTTTGGGTATGTAAACTAACTTCGGGTTAGTATGAGACTCTTTTGAGTCCTAGAGAGGTTTTAACCTCTAAATTGACTTCGGGTCAGCTGAGTGTGATGTCTTTGTGACTCACTTTTTTTTGTTCTATTTGAGAACGAGAGCCAGCAAAGCAAGTTACGACAAGATGACGCATGATGTTGGGTGAAAGTACATGATGGTACTGATGGATGGCACTTGTGGACAGATGGAGTTCTCCCTAGTTGAGAGGGAGTGTTAATTTTGGGCAACTGGGTCCAAACTCCATGTTGCACTGCTCATATGATGATGGTCATATTTTTGTTGGATTCCTCTTTCAAAGAGGTGCAAGATTGATCTAAAGATCATCTTGTTTAGATGAGAAGAACATATATTTTGAATTTATTTTCCACACATGTGCAAGGTCGGCCAGATTTGTAATGTAGGCACACATGCCTAATAGATGTGTCACACACCCTCACTGATAGATATAAATTGGAGAGACTTGGAGGTCATTTTCTCATCATCTAATCACACATCTCTCATTGTGATCTGATTGGTTCGATAGCCTTTGGAGGCCTCTTCCCCTCACACGTGCGGAGCTGAAGTTGCTGAAATTTGCGGATTTGTTTACGGCTGTTTCTGCGGAGTGTTGACCAGCGTTGACCGTGGTCATCCCTTGTCTGTTTGACCTCAAATCTTTGCTGAAATTCCGATTTTGAGAGGCCGTATTGCTGGGCACTAAAATCGAGGAAAACAAAGTTGTTTGACCGAAGCCCTAATCTACAGCATTGACCTTTTGTTGCTATCCTGCATTGACTTTTGGTTGACAAGCGTTGACTTGTGATGAGCTGACTTTGAGGGCTGTGGGTGTGACATTTGGAAGGTTGGTTGATCTAGAAAGGCTTTGTTGGCTGAAGCATCCCGTTGACTGTCGTAACGCACAATATCTCATATCTTTGTTGGACAAGAAGAATTGTAAATCTGATCTATATTATTGGCTTGTCTTCTGTTGTTCTATTATTGTGTTCTATCAGCATTTTACTTTCATGTTTATGTGATTGTTAATTTGTATCGAGCCTAAGAAAGATTGAAGTAAATTTGCATTGAGCATAGAACACTCAATGGTTATCTAAATTTAACACCTTTGGACCCTGGAGACACTAGCACATGCCAAAACCCACTATGGATGGGCATGCCATCATGAAGTGCCCACTTTGTCATCCATGGTTTGTAATCTCTATTACACGATTATTCTAATGACTGGTTGTACTGGAATCCTAGACAACACATTAGATCTTATGTAGGATTACAAGTGGTTTCCATTTGGGTTTGGTCTCCCTATACGGGATCCTAACCCCCATAGGGCTACATTGGCACATATAGGGTGTGCATAGAGAGCCATTGGCCTCCACAGCAGCAGACAACACTCCACGGATCTCCATTGATGCTCAGAGACTACTAGCGATCCGCTTTTGGGATGATGGTGATGTGCTTGGTACATTTTTCCCAACAAGCACCACAGGAGCCCCACAGTCTTGGCAGGCGTCCGAGGACTTGTACGATGTCATGGTAGAATTTATTCCATCATTGGAGCCCTTGCAGAGGGTCTACAGGCATCTCTAATTCATAGGGAGACCCATGTGGTCATTTTTGTGCCACCGCACCCACTGTGAGCACCACAGGTCTACTATTTGGAGAACACGGGGCCACCCCCTTGTCCATCATATTCCGAGGGATTTATTTCTCATTATGGCACTACAGGATGTTACTAGGCCTCTTGGAGGTCCCTACGACATGTATACATCATTATTTAGCCCTTGTGTGGCTTATTTATACACCTATGAGCTAAATTGGTGGGCTTGTCACCAATAGGGGTGTTATTTTCACATTATTATATTATTAGAGATATTAGGGGCCTTTAGGCTAATTCGAGCTCCTTGGGAGCCTATATATTGTTGCTAGCTCCATTTATTTTTATCATCACACTTTGGATTGGATATCTCTCTCATATAAAATTTCGTACTTTTTCCTTGGAGGAGATCTTTTGGGGTGGATGAATTTTGATGTATGGATTTGGGCTATTTCTCTTGTCTTGGTGTATTTTATTGCAAACGAGTTGTTGGTTGGATATACTCTATGGAATTGTAAGTTATTTTTGATGTTATTATTCGTGTTGCTGCATACTAATAATTTTCGCTACAACTAGGGCTAGTTGTTGCATGATTATAATGTGGAATTGAGCATGTTTTAGCAAATTTTCATGTATGGGCCAATTTCATATGAATAAAATGTCCTAGAGATACATTTTCTCAATAAGCTTGTACTCTTTGCTTAAAGTATAAATGCTTGAAAGTCTCTTATTCTTTTCTCTACGCCAATATTGGACGAAGTTGATTTTTCAAGCCTCCTTGACCAAGAAACCAAGTTCTTACTCATTAATCATTCTTGACTCCATCTCCCCAAGTAAACTAAGGCACTGGTCCATATAAGGGTGATCATTTTATTCATAATTTTTCCCCTTTTTCACTTTTTTTCAAGGTCTAGTCCTCAAGGGTCACCAAGGGCATCAATTTCCCGGGAATTGAACGAAGGAAAAATTTCGATCTCATAGGAGGCACTGCGTTGGTGGGTCCCTATTGATTTTTGTAGCATCAGAAAGTGTTCCAAGTCTCAAAATTTGTGAGGAGGCTTGGACATTAGTATTCCAAAGAAGCCATAAACCGTTTGTGGAAATTCCACTAGGTTCATGTTTTATTAAAATAATTAATTATTTTCATGGAGACCATATGTCTAAACTTAGGGAAATTAAATAATTAATGGGTATTAATAAGACAAAGTGTGAATCTTCTAGAGAATGAAGATCAAGTCAAGTTTTAATCTTATCCATTGATTAGGCTTCTAATCTTGGTCGTTGATTCATCAATGAGAAGATTATAAAAGAAGGCTTGAGGGTCATTTGGAAAGCAAGCTGGGCACACACTGAGTAACCCGAAGGAGATCGATTCTGAAGGAATAGAATTCGATTTCAGAGGGATAGTTGCAGGGCAGAGTTGCAGAGGCAGACGAAGAAGAGGGAGTCAACAGTAACTGAGAAGGAGGAGAGAGGGACGCAGAGGGCCACAGAAGGTAGTGCAGAGTGCAACGCATTGTACCCACGTAGAGCAGGGTGACGCAGTCTAGCGCAGGGAATGCACAAAGAAGCATGCAGAGTAACAGAAGGAGACAGTGGGTCTTCAGGGTGTCAGAAAATCTTCGGAAGGAACCGAGGAATTTATCCCAGGTGTTTTGTAAAAGAATCTACCAGTCTATTCCTTGTAAAGCATTTCATTGTTGAAGAATAATATATAAACCCTCATCTGCTGCACCAGTTTTCCCACATTGGGTTTTTCTGGAGACAATTGTCCAAAAATAAGTGTGTACATGTAATTTTTTCTTATGCTTATGTTTCTTACTGTTCCTTTCTCTGCATATACATTAGTGAATTCTGCATAGTATTTACCTTGAAATTTACTGAAAGAATTCTGTAAGTAACTTATTGAAGTAATAAGTACGAGAAATAAATCTATCACTGCAGAAATATATTTCTGGATTGAAATTTTCACATGGTATCAGAGCGAGAGATGAGTAACAGGAACGGAGAACCGGCGAGTGAACGTAAATCTGACGTTGTTACGGCAGCTCAGAAGGGTTCACGGAGTTCTCCGGAGAAGAAGGGAAGCATGGAAGAATAGATGGATCATGATGTTTCTGTTCTGGCATCCAGATTGGAAGAAGAATTTGCTTGTGTGTCAAGCATTGCTTCTCTTGAAGTTTGGTACATTGACAGTGGGGCTTCTGCTCATATGACGGGAGTGTGGGAATGTTTCTCAAACTATCAAGAAGAGCAGATGAACTTTAAAATCACCATGGGTAATAAGGCAAAATGTACCCCTATTGGAAGAGGTACTGTAGTATTTCAAACAAAAGCTGGTAATAAGCTTCGGGCCACTAATGTATTTCATGTGCCTGGTTTGGGGTTGAACTTACTCTCGATGTCGCAACTTCAAAACAAGGGCTATGACGTTTACTTCATTGGCAATAGAGTATATGTCAAACACCTAAGTTGGAAGAAGAAAGCACAAATCGGAGTCAGGAGCAATAAACCATACAAGTTACAGCTCAAATCCCCAATGGCACTAATAGGCAGTACTGATGAGAAGGACTTGAATGAACTATGGCACAGGAGAATGGGGCATTTACATCATGGGGCGTTAAGGATTGTCAAGAAAATTGTCATGGCAGTTCCAGAACTAAGCACCAAGCGAGATGATGTCTGCAGAGGGTGCGTATTGGGAAAGTATGCCAAGGCAACATAGCATAGAAGCAACAATAGGGCTAAGAGTGTGTTGAGCTTAATACACTCAGATATATGCAGACCAATGTCCACTAGAGCTCTTAGTGGTGCCGAATTTTTCGTCACCTTTATTGATGATCATTCCAGGAAGACTTGAATCTACTTTCTCAAGACCAAGGACGAAGTCTTCAGTCGATTCAAAGAGTTTAAAGCTTTGGTAGAAAATCTGACAGGAAAGCGGATTAAGGTATTGAGATCAGACAATGGTGGAGAGTACATTGATAAAGACTTCACAGGGTTCTGCGCAAGGAAAGGCATCAGAAGGGAGTGGACCACTCCATATAATCTGGAGCAAAATGGTGTGGCAGAGAAAAAAATAGAACTATTGTCGAGGCTGCAAGGGCAATGTTGTATGATCAAGACATGTCCAAATTCCTATGGGTTGAAGCTTGTAATACAGTTGTCTACGTTCAAAACGGGATTCCTCACAATGCATTGGGTAAGATCACTCCAGAAAGTGTCTTCACTAGCATCAAGCCTGAAGTGAGCCACTTTAGGATCTTTGGCAATGCGGCATATTGTCATGTGCTCGAAGAAAAGAGGAAGAAGATGGATATGACTGCGGAAAAATGATATCTGGTAGGATATAGCGAGAATGCAAAGGCTTACCGCATTTACATTCCGGAGAGTAGGAAATTTCTAGTGCGGAGGGATGTCAAATTCATGGAGGAAAGGTCCTTCAGGAAATCCCGGGAGATGCCTTATGCTACACAGTCTAAGGAGGATCTGCTGGTCCAACCACAACAACCTACGGAGTGTAATACGAGTGCCTCTCCAAGGCACAAGGATCCAAGGGATACTTCTCCCGAGGACTTGTAGGAAGGAGAGAAGGTAGATCCACCCACTACTAGTGGAAGAACGAGCAGGGAATTACGACAAATTCTGAGGGATGCAGAAGACTTTGTTGGAGCTCCTCAAAATGAGAAGGGGCAGCGCAGGAACCCTGAAAGGTACCAAGCTTTGGTAGCACTGGTTGGGGAACCCTCTAGTTTTCGGGAATCATCTTAGCACCAGGTATGGGTAGATGCGATGGTGGAAGAATATAGCTCCATCATGACGAATGATGTTTGGGAAGTGGTTCCCAGACCTCAGGACAGATCAGTTGTAGGTTCGAGATGGATCTACAAGATCAAATATGTTGCAGATGGAAACATCGAGAAATTTAAAGCTAGGCTTGTGGCTAAGGGGTACACTCAAAAGGAAGGGATAGATTATGAAAAGACCTTCTCCCCAGTAGCCCGATATACTTCCATTAGATCCGTGATATCCCTTGCTGCGCAGATGGGATGGGAGATTCACCAGATGGACGTCAAGTTTGCGTTCTTAAATGGGGTGATAGAAGAGGAAGTATACGTTGAACAACCAGAGGGCTTAGATACGCATGAGCAGAAGACTCATGTGTGCAGGTTTAAGAAAGCCTTGTATGGACTACAACAAGCCCCTAGAGCTTGGTATGGTCGAATTGACAGCTACTTGCAGAAGATGGGGTTTGTCAAGAGTGACACAGATCCCAATCTCTAATATCTAAGGGTAGGGAGTGAGCCTCTGATACTAGTTCTATATGTAGATGATCTATTTATTACAGGGTCATCGAGGCTCATCAAGGATTGTAAGGAGAATTTAGCTGTAGAATTCAACATGAAGGATCTAGGGCTAATGCATTATTTTCTGGGGTTGGAAGTTTGGTAGCAGAATGGGGAGATCTTCCTTGGTCAAGGGAGGTATACTACAGAAATTATGAAGAGGTTTAAGATGGAGGACTGTAAACCCATGACTACTCCAATGATCACCAGCTGGAAGAAAATCGACATGTCCAAAGATGATGAGGTTGATCCTACCTTGTACAGGCAGCTCATAGGATCTCTGATGTATCTAGTCAAGACAAGGCCATACATCTGTTATGTTGTCAATACCCTCAGTCAGTTCATGGTGGAACCAAGGAGGACTCATTCGGCAACAGCCAAACATGTTCTCAGATATTTACAAGGAACAGTTGAGCTTGGACTGAAATACACCCATGCCAATGACATCAGGTTGACTGGGTTCACCGACGCAGATTGGGCTAGGAGTCCAGTAAATTAGAAAAGTACCAATGGGTACTATTTCAGTATTGGATCAGGGATGACCTCTTGGTGCAGCAAGAAACAGAAATCTGTGGCGCTGAGTTCAGTAAAGGCAAAATATATGGCAACTAGCACGAGTTCGTGTGAGGCCATATGGCTTCGAAAACTGCTTGTGAACTTACTCAAGGAAAAGATGAAGCGACCAACATTCTATGTGATAATCAGAGTTGCATCAAGCTCTCTGAAAATCTTGTGTTTCATGATCAGTCGAAGCACATTGACATCATGTGTCACTTCATCAGAGACTATGTCCAAGGAGGAGCTGTACAGTTGCAGTACACTCCAACAAGAGAACAAGTGGCAGATATCCTCATGAAGGCTCTGGGGAAGACAAAGTTTTTCTATTTCAGAGAAAAGATGGGGATGATCAAGAATCCATTCCAGTAGCAGGAATGGATAGGATTAGGATTCAGAGGGAGCTGCAGTACATATGAGGTAGTGACAGTGGCAGTGTCATGGGAAGCAGTATAGAGGGCAGCAGCGCAATAGATGAGGGGCAGCAGCCAGGGATCAATAGCACAGAGGATGCTTCAAAGCAGAGCAACATGCAATAGACATATTGCTAAAACACTTTCCTCACTAAGAGTGTTGATTTTTGTAGCATCGGAAAGTGTTCCAAGTCTCAAAATCTATGAAGAGGCTTGGACATCAGTATTCCAAAAAACCCAGAAAACATTTGTAAAAATTCCACTCGGTTCATGTTTTATTAAAATAATTAATTATTTTAATGGAGACCCTAAGTCTAAACTTAGGGAAGTTAAATAATTAACAGGTATTAATAAGACAGAGTGTGAATCTTCTAGAGAACGGAGATCAAGTCAAGTTTAATCTTAGCCATTGATTAGACTTCTAATCTGGGCTGTTGATTCATCAATGAGAAGATTATAAAAAAAAGCTTGAGGGTCATTTGGAAAGCAAGTCGGGCACACACTTATGAACCCGAAGGAGGTCGATTCTGAAGGAATAGAATTCGATTTCAGAGGGAGAGTAGCAGGGCAGAGTTGCAGACGCAGAAGAAGAAGAGGGAGTCAGCAGTGGCTGAGAAGGAGGAGAGAGGGACACAGAGGGCCACAAAAGGCAGTGCAGAGCTGCAGCGCAGTGTACCCACGCAGAGTAACGCAGTCCAGCTCAAGGACTGCGCAGAGAAGCACGCAGAGTGATGCAGAAGGAGACAGTGGGTCTTCTGGGTGTCAGAAAATCTTCGGAAGGAATCGGGGAATTTATCTTAGGTGTTTTCTAAAAGAATCTGCCAGTCTATTCCTTGTAAATAATTTCATTGCTAAAGAATAATATATAAACCTTCATCTGCTGCATCGGTTTTCCCACATTGGGTTTTTCCAAGGACAATTGTCCAAAAATAAGTGTGTATATGTGATTGTTTGTTATGCTTATGTTTCTTACTATTCCTTTCTCTGCATATACATTAGTGAATGCTGCAGTAGTATTTACTTTGAAATTTACTGAAAGAAGTCTATAAGTAACTTATTGAAGTAATAAGTAGGAGGAATAAATCTATCATTGCAGAAATATATTTTTGTATTGAAATTTACACAGTCCCCGCCCTCTCCACAAAATTTCAAGCAATTCCGACGGTGGGATCTCCGGGAACCCTGAGCCCTAGCTCTAGGATCAAAATTCTCCTAGTCATCCCCAAGGGCAAACCTCAATAGGATCAATTTGACCTTTTGAAGTGAATATTCTTTTCTGATCCTTTCCCCTCACCTTGACCAGGATAGGAACATTGTTGGTTTCTATATTCCATCTCCGAACCTAGCCTAGGTCCACTTGGCCCCGTGTGGTCGCACTTCTCATGAAAGATTATTTGTCAAGGACCATTTGGGAGTCTAAGTTCCCAAAGATTATAGGGATTGAAAACATCATTTGCAAGCCTATTCTTCCTACCTCAACCCTCCAATCCTCATCCTTTACCCCTAGCCGACCAGGCCCCTTACTTGAAGAGCAAGCAAGCTCCATTCTTTAATCCACCGTAAGGAAAGGGTTTTCAAGGTCACTCATCACCTATCCATTGACATGTACTTTACAAGTGATTCCTATACTACCTCGACTCCTCCCATCAGTGAAAGTCCGTAAAGAGAAGGGAGACTTAGTTGTGGTGACAGTGGGCTAAGCCTCCATCGTTTCCCTTAGCCTAGCAGTTGACCTCTTAGGATCCCCTTTTAGGTCCTCTGCTGGTTTGAGTGGTAACAAGGCCCAAGCTTTGCCATCTCCAAAAAAGGGACTTGTACTTTTACTTAAGCCAAAACGTTAGTCATATCAACATCCAAAGTTGTTAGTTTTTGTAGCATCAGAGGTGTTCTAGTCTCGAAACTTTGTGGAGAGGCTAAAACACATGAGTTCTCCATAACCCAGAAATCGTGTATGGAAATTCCACCTAGAAGTGTCTCAATTAAATTATTAACCTATTTTTAAATTTTTCCTAAATCTAAACTTAGGAAATTTGGTTAATTAATCAGTATTAATTGAGATAAGGTGTGAATCATCTAGAAACTCACATGGATAGACTCCAATATGATCTTAACCCTTGATTAAGTTTTAATCTTGGCCATTGTAGGTCCAACAAAATATTATAAGAAGAATTTGATGGGTAGACCAATGTTGCACGAAGCGGGGACGTAGAAGCGTCATTTCCAAAAAATCTAGGAAGAGAAGCATCTCGGAAGCGTCTACTATATATATATATATATATATATATATTGCATTTATATTAACAAACATCCATATATATATATATATATATATTGCATTTATATTAACAAACATCCAAAATACCAAATTAATTGTAGAAGATATGGACGCATGCATATTTGTACATAAATCAAGGTAGATATGACATACATTGTACATTAATGATTAATTATTCGAGCATCAACCATTTAGATGCATCAACCATCTAGAATCTAGATTCTTCTCCTCTTATCTACCCTTTGCCTCTACCTCGATTATCTAGGGACATTAGTCAAAAATTGCCCAATTTTGATCAAGCTACCTAATGCAAGCCTTAAAATATGGTTGAAAGAACTTAATATGCTTGATCAATGATTTTGACTTGATTGAAATGTAATTTTTTGCTAACGACATGACAAATGAGTTCAACAATTAACACCACCAACACTAGGGTACATATAGGGCTTGGTGCTCTTGATTAAATGCTAATCACATACCCTCATACATGATATAATCTAATGAAATTCCACGATACCATTGATCCTAATTTCCTGAAAACTGTTAAGTCTGCTGAATTTTCAAAAGGATATGAAATTCTATTTTCTCCATATGAAGTTTGATCGGGCTGGAACCACTCTCAAACATCTGGAGTCATTTCATGGTAATGTTAAAAATTTATGAAAAATAAAGGAGAATGTCACTTTTACTTTAAGAATTTAATATTACCATGAGGGAGCATCTAGGAAGCATCTAAGGAGCATCACGGGGGCACCTTGGGAGTGTCCGAGAAGCCCCAACCCAACTTAAGTCAAATAAAAAATAAAAAAGTATTTAGAACTTTGTGGAACCTTATGGAACCACCTGTCTCCCTTCAGATCCGTATGGATCCATTCCGGATCCGCGAAGGATCCGTTCCCGATCTGCTGCGAATCCGCGAAGGATCCGTCATCAAATCCGCGGTTCAGAAATTTGGAACCACAGATCGGGCCAGTACGGATCCGAATTTCCAGGAACCGTCTTTCTCGACCCAATCCGCGGTTCCAAAATTCCGAACTGTGGATCTGACGGCAGATCCCCCACGGACCCATCCGGGACGCGATTCTTGGTTTGGATCCTTGGGCGGGGGGACGTTTCCTGCGACAATGTGGTAGACAGAGAACACGCACTTGAGGTCGATTTTCTTAGGCAATTCGATTTCCAAAGAGCAGCAATAGTTGCCAGAAGAGTTTGAGACATAATAGGGAAGCAGAGACAAAGAGGGGTAGGGATAGTGTATCTGGATGGAAGTTTTTCTAGATCCGAAGTGTCAACAACAGAAGAGCCGTATTTCCTGGAGAAGTTGTGTAGAGGCAGAAGATAACTTCAGACGGAGATCGATTTTGCTGAAGGGAAAATAAATTCAGTTGTTGTTGGTCCGGAAATTCTGCAGGAGGCCAAGCAAATTTCTCCCAAAGGCAAAGTTCGCCAGGACGTCAATTTTCTTGCAGTTCCGAGCTTAGCGACTTGGGGTCTGCGCAAGCACTGCACAGAGGCTCATGCAGAGGTAGAACGACTGGCTAGTTTGGTCAGTTGTTGGAGCAGGATCAATCGTGCTGTTGAGTTATTTGCCTCAGATTCTTCAACTAGTTTATTTTACTGATTGGTTAGCCAGTTGAGCATCCATAGATTGTACTCAAAATTTCGTTGTTGCTTTATAATTAAAATCCTCAGCTGTTGCACTGGTTTTCCAAAGTTGGGTTTTTCTAGGGACATTTGTCCAAAGAATAACTGCCATGTTCTTTTTTGTGCCAGTATTTTCTCAGATTCGAGTTTATCTTCCGCAATGTTTTTTTATTTGTGAAGATTGTAGTTTGATTTATTCGATATATGTCGTAGAAAATAAACTATTAATTAATTTATAGTCAGAAGAATTAATTCCAGTTGCTACAATAGAATTTCAGTAGTGAAATTTTCACATGGTATTAGAGCAAGATTGATCAGGCGGGAAGCACAAAAGCAAAAGAAAAAATTCGCTATTCAGAGGAAGAGGCAGGACGTTTTTTTGGTTGTTGCGCAAAGCCTAAGCTAGGCAGTTCGAACTGTTGGGCAAATCGGTTTTCAGTGCAGGTTGGCAGAAAAATTCGGTTTGCGAGATTTAATGATTCCAGCAAGAAGATGGAGCAACAACTCAGTAATTTTTTCACTGAGCAGATTCCTAGCTTGGATGCAAAAGGGTTTTGCAGTAGCAGAATCAACACGGGTGAAAGAGAAAAGCACACACAAAGGGAAAAATTATCTCAGGGGATCTCGAGTCCTAGAAATATAATTTTTCCAGTTGCAGAAGTAGCTATGAGCAAATCTTCTCCCTCTAGAAGGGACTGCAAGGAGCAAAATCAACAATCGAGTAGAGGGAAGGAGGTAGATTTTCGACTAGTTACAGAGATGGCTACAGTTGAGCTTAGAGATCAGGATAGGTTGGAGGGAGGCTCCAACTTTGTCATCTGGAAGGCTAGGATGTCCTTCCTACTGGATGAATATGTCCTGAAAGCCTATGTGGACAATGTGGTAGCAGTACCCCAAGATGTCGATCAACTCAAGAAGTACAAGAAAGAAATGGCGAAGGCGAAGAGATTGATACTAGATCGAGTTCGGGATCATATAGTCTCACATGTGGCAGAGAAAGGAATTGCCAAGGAAATGTGGGATGCTCTCGTCCAGCTGTATCAGGGCACTTTCGAGCAGCATAATATGTTTTCACAAGAGAAGCTGAGGAGCATCAGAATGATGAAGGGTGAAGGCATAGACTCCTTCCTCACCAAGATTTAGGATGTCCGATATCAGCTAGTAGCCCTTGGGGAGGCACCTCAACCTACAGAGCTTGTACGTTTGGCATTGAACAGTGTCTCAGAGGAGTAGCAGGTGTTTGTCCAAAGTATTTTGGGCAAAGACACATTGCCTAGATGGGACAAAATGTGGTCTGAACTACAACATGAGGAGTTGAGGCGTGCTCTATTGAAGAGTACCATCAGCGGGAGCAGCAGCAAGGGTGTGAAAAGTGAAGAAGAGAATGTGGCCCTAGCATCCAAGGGTCCCAGCCAGGGACAAAGGGAGAAGAAGAAGAAGAAGGACCTGTCTAAGGTCAAGTGCTTCAAGTGTGGCGAGCTTGGCCACTACAATGCAGAGTTTCCTCTCAGGAAGAAGGACAAGTAGCAGATGTAGGACCAAGCGGAAACATCTGTAGAGATAGATAAATTGTCTTCCAGGAATGGAGGAATATTTTTCCATGTTTGGAGCTATACCTCCAGGAGTGAGATGGGGCGATATGGAGCTATAGTTGCAAAGTTGTTCAAAGATGGCCAGGGTTCATTGAGGTGTCCTCCTCATTGAACATAACCATGCTACAGGGGCCCACAATGTTCAGTAGCAGGATGGATCAGTGTTAGTGATGTAGTCAGATTCTCGAGTGACATTTACAGACTAGTAGCAATTAGGTGTTGGGCAGCACAGTGCTGTGTTGGTAGCAGTGCAAAGTCGCACGGTGCAGAGTCAACAACAACGCAGATTTTTCAGTGGACAATGCAGTAGTTAGTTGCAGTCGGGATTCAAGAGACAAATGCAACAAACACAGTTGATTAGGTATTTAAGATGCTTCTCAGTTGCAGTAGTTGGAGTTGCAGCAACAACAAATGAGAGGAAGTTGCAGTACGGATGCAGAGTTGGCAACAATATAGCAGTGTCAGCAACAACACAAATGCAACATCAGAGTTGCACAGTAGTTGGTGGGCAGTGGCATGTAGTCACAATGGCCATACATCAACAACGTGACAGAGGGTGATACAAATATAGGGTGTTGTAGCAGTGGTATAGCACTAGAACACCTTCCTCGTTGAGAGAGTGTTAGTTTTTGTAGTATCGAAGGTGTTCTAGTCTCAAAAAAATTTGGAGCGGATAAAACACAGGAGTTCTCCATAACCCAAAAATGGTTTCTAAAATTCCACCTAAAAGTATCTTAATTAGATTATTAGTGTATTTTTTAATATTTCCTAAGTCTAAACTTAGGAAATCTGGTTAATTAATCAGTATTAATTGAGATAAGGCGTGAATCATCTAGAAACTCACACGGATTGACTCCGATATGATCTTATCCCTTGATTAAGTTTTAAACTTGGTCGTTGGAGTTCCAACAGAAGATTATAAGAAGTCGATGGGTAGATGGAGAACACACATTTGAGGTCGATTTCCTTGGACAGTTCGACTTCTAGAGAGCAACAACAGTTGCCGGAAGAGTTTGAGACAGAAGAAGGAAGCAGAGACAGAGCAAGGACAGTGAGTTTGGAGGAAGTTTTTTCTAGATCCAGAGTGTCAGCAACATAAGGGTTGTATTTCCCAAAGAAGCTTCGTAAAGGCAACGCAGAGAGCTTTAGAGGGAGATCGATTTTGCTGAAGGGAAGAGAAATTCAGTTGTTATTGGTCCGAAAATTATCCATGAGGCCAAGCGGATTTCTCCCAGAGGCAGAGTTATCCAGGACATCATTTTTCTTGCGGTTCTGGGCTTAGTGAGTTGGGGGTCTGCACAAACAATGCATAGAGGCTCACGTAGAGGCAGAACAACTGGCTAGTTTGGTCAATTGTCGGAGCAGGATCAGGCGCGGTGTTGAGGTATTTGCCTCACAGATTTTTCAGCTTGTTTATTTTGCTGATTGGATTTCCAGTTGGGCATTCATAGATTGTACTTAGAATTTCACTATTGCTTAATAATTAAAACCCTCAGCTGCTGCACCGGTTTTCCCGAGTTGGATTTTTTCGGGGGCATTTGTCCAAAAAATAGTTGTCATATTTTGTGTGTGTGTGCCAATATTTTCTCATATTGTAGTTTATCTTCCGCAATATTTTTTATTTGTGACGATTGTGCAATGTGATTTATTCGATATTTGTCGTAGAAAATAAACTGTTAATTAATTTACAGTTAGAAGAATTAATTCCAGTTGCTGCAATAGAATTTCAGTAGTGCAATTTTCACAGAAGCAACATCAGGCTCTTGGTTTTTTGGCTTAGGCTTATTTTCAGATTGTACCTGAGGCTTGTCCTTCTTTTGGGATGTAGTATCGGAGCGTAAACTTGCTTGCCCTCGGTCAACATTTTTTTCTAGAATATTGCAAAACTTTAAACATTCCATAATTTTCCACAGACATGAAAGGCTCAACTTGATCATTAGTGTCATCAGTATGGACTTGATTAGGCTCTGGATGGAAGTATCACCAAGCAAGATATCGAATAGAGCACCATTTGTGATGACATTGAGGTGCTCAAATGTAATATCCCCAAAGGGAAATAACCAGTAATACACAGAATATGCCAGACAGATATACATAGTACAATGCTGGAACCAGATCATGGAACAAATACACATAGAATGCCAGAAAACTAAGCCATTTTATTAATCTGAGAATACATATAGAGGAGTACAAGATAATCAGGATGAGTGCACCTATCCTTGCCCTAGGCAAGTGGAGACCCTCTCAGAACAAATAATGGCTGCAAATAAGGACAGCGTCCTAGCTGGCTGAAGATCTGCTATGAAGAGCTGCTGCTGGAATGCAATGGAACTATGAGCTGAAGACTAGAAGATGGCTGATCTCAATCCTCCAAACCCTCACCAATAAAAACGTTGTCTCTGCTAGTGACAGCGCAGAAGACAGATGAAATGCTGGCCACAAAACCTCCAGATGAAATGATCAGCTCCTCAAGGCTGGAAACACTGAAAAACGCTGCCAAACCCCACACACAAGCTCCTGCTCCTCAGATCAGCGTTCTCCCTGACTGGATCTGCGTCCTCTCTGCCCAGATCTGCTGGATCTGAGTCCTCCTATCCAGATCTGCGTCCTATCACTCCAGATCTGCGTCCTCCAAGGCTAGATCTGCTGCTATCTCCCCAGATCTAGGCTAGATCTGCCAATATCTCCTCAGATCTGTGTCCTCCAAGGGTAGATCTACTGCTATCTCTTCAGATCTAGGCTGGATCTGCCAATTTCTCCTCAGATCTGCGTCCTCCAAGGCTGGATCTGATACTATCTCTCCAGATCTGCGTCCTCCCTGCTTGGTCAGCTGGATCTGCGTCCTTACCATCCCGATCTGAGTCCTCCTACTGGATCTGCGTCCTTCCCCTCTGGATCAGCGTCCTATCTCCTGGATCTGCGCAGTCACAAGAAGGGGCTTCCTCCTCTCCAAATCTCCACCAGAAAACTGTTGCTAATTACCACTGAAACTGAAGGATGTTACTCAGAAAATAACCTTACTAGGGCAGGCACTCGAAGTCCCCCGAAGCTAAGGGTGATACCAGAAAATAACCTTACCAGGGCAGGCACTCGAAGTCCCCCGAGGCTAAGGGTGAGATCTCCGAACGGAGACACTCGATTGCACTAAACAGTGCTGCAGACCGACTAAACAACCGGCGTGCTGAAGCAGACAGAAGTCTAGCTCTCAATATCAATATCAAATCATGCATGCCCAAAATGAGGTGAGAGCCCCACCTTTTATAGTGCTAAACTCCCTCCAAAACCTTGACTGCGTCCTTCACTCTCCTTGGCCTGCGCAGTTAACCTTGGGTCAGCCTGAGGCCTCCCCTCATGAAAAAAAAGACAGAGTGTGAATCTTCTAGAGAACGAATATCAAGTCAAGTTTTAATGTTAGCCATTGATTAGACTTCAAATTTGGGTCGTTGATTCATCAATGAGAAGATTATAATAAGACTTGAGAGTCATTTGGAAGGTAAGTCAGGCACACACTCAGTAACCTGAAGGAGATCGATTCTGAAGGAGTAGAATTCGATTTTAGAGGAAGAGTTGCAGGGCAGAGTTGCAGAAGCAGAAGGAGAAGAGGGAGTCAGCAGTGATTGAGGAGGAGGAGAGAGGGACGCAGAGGGTCACGGAAGGCAGCGCAGAGCTGCAACGCAATGTACCCACACACAGCCCACACAGACTGACACAGTCCAGCGCAGGGACTGCACAAAGAAGCACGCAGAGTGACGCAGAGGAAGTCAGTGGGCCTTCCGGGTGTCAGAAAATCTTCGGAAGGAATCGAAGAATTTGTCTCAGGTGTTTTCTAAAAGAATCTGCCAGTTTATTCCTTGTAAAGAATTCATTTGTTGAAGAATAATATAAACCCTCATCTGTTGCACCAGTTTTCCCACATTGGATTTTTCCGGGGAGAATTGTCCAAAAATAAGTGTGTACATGTGAGTGTTTCTTATGCTTATTTTTCTTACTGTTCCTTTCTCTGCATGTACATTAGTGAATGTTGCAGTAGTATTTATTTCGAAGTTTACTGAAAAGTTCTGTAAATAACTTATTGAAGTAATAAGTAGGAGAAATAAATCTATCACTGCAACTGTATATTTCTGGATTGAAATTTTCACATGGTATCAGAGCCAGAGATGAGTAACAGGAGCAGAGAACTGGCAAGTAAACGTATATCTGACATTAATGCGGCAACTCGGAAGGGTTCACACAGTCCTCAGAGAAGAAGGGAAGCATGGAAGAACAAATGGATCACGATGTTTCTGTTCTAGCATCCAGATTGGAAGAAGATTTTGCTTGTGTGTCAAGGATTGCTTCTCCTGAAGTCTAGTACATTGACAGTGGCGCCTCTGTTCATATGACGGGAATGCAGGAATGTTTTTCTAAATACCAAGAAGAGAAGATGAACTTTAAAATCACCATGGGTAATAAAGAAAAATGTACCCCTATTGGAAGAGGTACCGTAGTATTTCAAACAAAAGCTGGAAATAAGTTTCGAGCCACTAATGTATTGCATGTACCTAGTTTGGGGATGAACTTACTCTCTGTGTCACAACTTCAAAACAAAGGCTAGAAGAGAGTGGACCGCTCCATATAATCCGGAGAAGAATGGTGTGGCAGAAAGAAAGAATAAAACTCTTGTTGAGGCTGCAAGGGCAATGTTGTATGATCAAGACATGTCCAAATTTCTGTGGGTTGAATCTTGTAATACAGTTGTCTACGTTCAGAACAAGATTCCTCACAATGCATTGGGAAAGATCACTCCAGAAAGTGTCTTCACTGGCAGCAAGCCCAAAGTGAGCCACTTCAGGATCTTTGGCAGTACGGCATATTGTCATGTGCCCAATGAAAAGAGGAAGAAGCTCAATATGACTGCAAAAAAAGGATATTTGGTAGGATATAGCGAAAATGCAAAGGCTTACCACATTTACATTCCGGAGAGCAGGAAATTTGTAGTGTGGAGGGATGTGAAATTCATGGAGGAGAAGGCCTTCAGGAAATCCCGGGAGATGCCTTCTAATACGCAATATGAGGAGGATCCGCTGGTCCAACCACAACAACCTGCGGATGGTAATACGAGTGCCTCTCCAAGGCATGGGGATCTAAGGGACACTTCTCCGGAGCACTTGCAGAAAGGAGAGCATGTAGATCCACCCACTAGCAGTGGTAGAACGAACAGGGAACTACGACAAATTCTGAGCGATGCACAGGACTTTGTCAGTGCCCCCAGAAATGCAAAGAGGCAGCGCAGGCAGCCTGAGAGGTACCAAGCCTTGGTAGCACAGGTTGGGGAACCTTATAGCTTTCGGGAAGTAGCTTAGCACCGGGTATGGGGAGATGCGATGGTGGAAGAATACAGTGCCATCATGACGAATGATGTCTGGGAGGTGGTTCCCAGACCTCAGTTTCAGATCAGTTGTAGGTTCAAGGTGGATCTACAAGATCAAATATGTTGCAGATGGTAGCATCGAGAAATTTAAAGCCAGGTTTGTGGCTAAGGTGTATGCTCAAAAGGAAGGGATAGATTATGAAGAGACCTTCACCCCAGTAGCTCGATATACTTCCATTAGATCTGTGATATCCCTTGTTGGGCAAATGGGATGGGAGATTCACCAGATGGACGTCAAGACTGTGTTCCTGAATGGGTTGATGGAAGAGGAAGTGTACATTGAACAACCAGAGGGCTTCGAGACGCATGAACAGAAGACTCATGTGTGCAGGCTTAAGAAAGCCTTGTATGGACTAGAGCAAGCCCCTAGAGCTTGGTATGGTCGAATTGACAGCTACTTGGAGAAGATGGGGTTTGTCAAGAGTGACACAGATCCCAATCTCTACTATCTAAGTGTAGGGACCAAGCCTCTAATACTGGTTCTATATGTAGATGATCTATTTCTGACAGGGTCATCGAGGCTCATCAAACACTACAAGGAGAATTTAGCTACAAAATTCGACATGAAGGATCTAGGGCTGATGCACTATTTTCTGGGGTTCAAATTTTGGCAGCAGAAGAGGGAGATCCTCCTTGGTCAAGGAAGGTATACTACAAAAATTCTGAAAAGATTTCAGGTGGAGGACTGTAGACCCATGACTACTCCAATGATCACCAACTAGAAGAAAATCGACACATCCGAAGATGATGAGGCTGATCCTACATTGTATAGGCAACTCATACGATCTCTGATGTATGTGGTCAACACTAGGCCAGACATTTGTTATGCTGTCAATACCCTCAGTCAGTTCATGGTGGAACCAAGGAGGGCTCATTGGGCAATAGCCAAACATGTTCTTAGATATCTTCAAGGAACAGTCATTCTTGGACTGAAGTACACTCATGGCAATGACATCAGGTTTAGCGCGTTCACCGACGCAGATTGGGCAGGGAGTCAAGTAGATCGAAAAAGTACGGGTGGGTACTGTTTCAGTATCAGATCAGGGATGACCTCCTGGTGCAGCAGGAAACAGAAATTCGTGGCGCTGAGCTCAGCAGAGGAAACAAAAATCCACTGCGCTGCTACTCTTTGTACTACTGCGCGTGTCACTGCCACTAACACTGCCACATCTGTACTGCAACTCCCTCTCAAATTGTTGCATCATGTGGCCAATAGCACTGCCACTGCGAACCGTTGCACTACAACTCAGCTGCTGAGAAGTAACCAACTGAAGGACCATCATCCAATCACTGACAGACAAGTCAGTCGAGTTGCATCTCATCACTGAAGCACCCTCTGTTGCTGCTCTACGTTGTCTTTTTGAAGCTCTGTGATGTCTGTTGCACTGCACTTCATAAGCACTACCTCTACGCTACTGAAATCCCATCAGCCTCTGCGCTTTTACTGCCTCTCCTTTGCGCTTCTCTAGACTTCAGCGTCCCAGCTCTACCTTTGCTTCTCCATGATCTTCTGCACCCACTGCTCCAATCATCCTGCTACAGTCTTAAGGCTCCCATAGCTCGTATGTGATCCAAGAGGTTGGGCACCTCGAGGATCCCGCATCCACCATTTGTAGCTACTCTACAGATCTATGTCGCCCCACCTCTTCTCTCGAGGCACATGAGCACTCATGACCACATCATCCTCACTACCACTGTCCCCTTTCACTACTGCTACCTTGGAATCTGAAGCTTCCTTATCCTTCCACTTAGGACAAGTGTTGGCAAAGTGTCCAAGTTTGCCACATCTGAAGCACCGGACATTGGATAGCTCCTTCTTCTTCTTCCCTTGTTGTCGTTGTCCCTTAGATGCTAGGGCCGCATCTTACTCCTCCTTCTTCACTTTGACTCCTCCGCTGCTGAATTCCCTCTTGGTCACCCTCCAGATCTCCTCCTATCAAAGGATCACCCACATGTCGCCCCAATTTGGGAGTTGTGCTCTACCCAAGATTCTTTGAACAAAGGTCTCCCACTCATCGATGACTATATTCAAGGCAGTGCTTACCATGAGCCCATCATCCAAAGTTGCCCCCATGGCAAACAGTTGATCCCGGATAGTCTGTAATCTAAAGAGGAAGGGATCAATCTCCTCTCCCTTATGCATCTGGAACATCCTCATTTGGTTCTATAGAAGCATCTTCCGTTGGACAGAGCTGCCTTGATACAACGTGGTCAAAGTTGTCCACATCTCATGTGCTGTCCTCTTCTCGGCAATGTGTGGGACCATGTGATCCTTCACTCCATCCATGATCAAGTGATTTGCTCGCGCCTGATTTTCGTTGAACTTCTTCAGAGCATCTGCATCTGTTGCCACAGCTAGGACATTTTCCAAGCATGGTCTCTGATATTGTACTCCTCTAGGAATATCAAGATTCTGGCCTTCCAGATCGCAAAGTTGGACACACCGTCCAACCTATCCTGATCTCTTAGTCCGTAAGGGGCCATCTCTACTCAAACAGTCGAAACAGGTGTTATCACTCCGCCGGATCTCTAAGGCTGAAAAAGAGTCCAAACAGAGGTAACCACAAACCAATCTTTTAGCTTGGTAGCTAGCCCTACCAAATCGGAGAGGGCTCTCTCCACAAAATCACAGCCAAGAGGGTTGGATGAATTAGGGTTTTAGGCTAGGTATGAGCGCAGGGTTTGTTTGTCTGATCTCGGTCACTGAATGAGGATTAGGTCAAAGAGGCTAGGTCAGGGAAAATAAGATTAGGGTTGCAGAGATTCAATGGGGCAAGGCAGGAGAAAACCTAACAATTTAGGGTTTCAGGGTGAGATAAAGAAGGTACATCTTCAGCATGTAGAACTTGTGGTGCAGAGAAGATGTCATCTGCTATGAATGTGTCCCATGAAATATTCACCCGGTTAAGTTGATGAAGGACATTGATTTTGATCGAGGAGTAGTGGAAAAGACTATTCATCTGCTAGTCAAACTCTCTCTTTTGCTCAATGTATGCCATTTTGTCTATGCTCCTGAAAATATAGTATGGGATATTGAGCAATTTAACTCTTGTGAAGTGCAATAGCAGTCTAATGTGATAAGTGTAAAGTCTATAGAACCTCCCTTCAGAAGAGAAATACTTCATGATGATCTTCATCATGGCAGCATACCTATTAAGAAGATAGCTGAAAGGAAACACCCTCTTCCTCTCATTTCTGTACATTGGTTTGATGAATGGCTCATAGTACTGATCCTGCAAATCTTTGGATTTGAACAACCTCTCACCCATGTTTGGAATCCCTGTGGTAGCAACAACAATGGATGTAGACACTGTGAAAGTCACACCTTCTAGGGTTACTTGATTATCTTTGAGGTTTACAATGAAGAGTCTCCTCAAATCAGGGTGATGTTTCACCCTTTCAATCATGTTACAAAACTCAAGGCAACCAACATACTGAAAGCATGAAACTATCATTGGTGAGGTTATCAGTTCTCTAGTGTTGGTGGGCTCCAACCTTAGGATTCTCCCTCCTTTGTGTGGCCTTCTCTGTTTTCTGTCCTCCTCCTCAAATATGTTTTCCTCCTCTTGCCTATCTACCTCCTCTTCCATATAGTCTCTATCTTCTTCCATGGTGTCTTGGTCTAGCAACCCTAGGGGAGGAAATGGGAATGTGAATAGGTCTAGGGAGTAGGGATTAGGGTACGAAAATTTAGGGAGATGAGGGAAGGGGTTAGGGAACTTTGGGGGGTGATATGAGGTCAAGATACTTAGGGAGTTGATAATTGGATTACAGGTTTGGGGTAGTGGCTACCTAGCAACTTTAGTGGCCTAGGACTTAGGGTTTTATGGGGAAGGGGTTTAGGGATTAGGAAAGAGTAGTGTAGGGATAGGGATGGGTTTAATAGTGATGTAGGAAGGTGTTGTGGGGTTTATGGGCAATAAATTAATAGTGAGGGAGTGATACTAGGGTTTTCCACTAGACACTTAGTTAATTTTTCTCATGTAGAAAAACACCATAAAACTGACATTTAGGAAAGCAAGGAGGCAATGATTTTGTATCACTTAATAAAGGAGGAAAGAAGCTTATGTTGAAAAATTAGAAGAGTTTGAGGGTGTTTTGATGCTTCTAGTGCTCAATAGGCAAAAGCACAGTGCCTTGCCCAGGAGCACAGCGTCGAGGTAAAAAAGGTAGCGCCAAACGCTCTAAGCGCAGCGCCAAGAAAAATTTTTCCTCTGACTATACAATTTGACTTTTTCGGGCTAAGGGACTGCAAACTCGACCTTTGGATGTGAAAATGACCTTGAACGGGATGTCTTAGTGGTCTTTATACTTCATAAAATCGATGATTTGGGCCTTGGGACCCACTTTCTTTCTTTGTTATTCACTTAACCTTTTGAAACTTTACCCTTTACTTGACTCTTTCTTTTGACAATTTGATCTTTTGATGACTTTGAGAACTCTTTGAATTTGACTCTTTGGTGGTTTGGCATCTTTGGAACACTAAGTTAGCAGCTTGGGAAGGTGAAATTATTACATTTTGAAAGACATAAAATTACATAATGAAAATATAAAAACTACATTTGAACTCAAAATTACATGATGAAATAAGCATTTCTCTTTACAAACCATCTTCACACAGTGAAGATATGTTATTTGATCACCCTTTACTTGTTGGTCTTATACAGTGGAAATGAAATTTTATTGGACCTTGGAAACCCTAATGACCTAATGAAACCTTGGAAAAGACATAATGAGACCTTCAAGGACTAAATTTCAAGTTGATATGACTGATATTGACTTTATGGATGGTGTACAGTCAGCAAGGTATGAAACTATGCCAACAAGTAATCAAATTTGAGGAAGATTGATGTTTTTGGATTAGGGCTACCATCACTGACTAATTTTTTGCATGACCTAGTGGAATGAATAAAAATTTCTGAGAGGGGCCCCTAAAATGATATGAAAAGAGGATTTTTTATCACTAATCGCCAGACAATCACTCTTCTCCCTTCTACTGTTGCTGCACTCAACAGAAGAACGGATTTGGGTTTCTTGGCGCTAGAAACCCTCTAGAGATATTGTTCCCTCTAACAACCGATTTCCCTCTCGGAAATCCTCCGCCAATTCTATCGAATCAGCCCTCTACGATCACCCTCCTGATCGAATCTCAAACTTCTTGGCAAAAGTCTGCTAAGAGACTGTTTCCCCTTACGTTGTCACCTTTTCTAGGCATTGTTCTGCACCGACAAAGCCAATGCCTCACCAGCACTTCTTAAGATCAAAAGCTGCACTTCCAGCCCCAGCAATCAGCACAGCGTCACTCCCTCTGGGACTGTATCACCCTCCTGGTGTTGTTTCAGCCTCTGCGTGAGCATACTAGCTCTGTGTCACTCTCCTAGTGTTGCGTCAGCCTCTGCGTGAGCAGACTGGCTCTGCGTCAACTTTTTGGAGCTGCGTCAGCCTTTGCGTGAGCAGACTAACTCTGTGCCACCCTTGCACGGTCTATGTTGTCCCTCTAGTGTTGCGCTGCCTTATTCTGGATCTGTGTTGCTTCAGCTACCCTTCCTGCAGCAAAAATCTTCAGCCCCTTGTTGATGGCTTCAGCTTGATCTCCAATGCTCTGATACCATGTGAAAATTTCTAAGCACAGAAACCCTACTACTTAATATTGATTTACTTCTCCTACCTGTTTATTATGCATAAGTTATTTAACTGCAAATATTCATAAAAACATCGTAAACACAACTAGCAGCCTACACAAATACATATCATTTACTGAAACATAACGCACATGCGACAAAGGGCACAAATTTTTCGGACAATTATCCCGGAAAAACCCAATGCGAGAAAACCGGTGCAGCAGATATAAGGGTTTATTACATAGTAACATGGGTACCGCTCCCAGCTATTGGAGAGCACGTACCCCACGCTCCCCCGCTCCTGGGAGCTTGGGAGCTTGTAGGAAACTTTCCAAAATCGTTGGGAGCTTCAAAGGGTACTTTGGAGCTTTTTGGGAGCTTCACTACAACAAATTTTGACGTTTCAGATACTTATTTTGAGCAGATTTTCACCTTTCGAGTACCTATTTTGAGCAGATTTTCACCTTTTGGGTACCTATTTTGAGCAGAGAAGGTACCGTTTGTTTATTTCATAAGTGATACATGATAGGTCACGGGGGTGGACTGCATGGGCTCTGTAAAGCAACAAAGATGTGAAGATCTACCAAAGATTTCAACAAAATATATACAGTTCCCAGTCATTCCTTGGCAGCTTCGTTGCAAATCTTGAAGTTCAACAATTGCAAATAACTCTACTTTCTTGAAGTCTATCTTGAAGCTTTAATGATAAGATTCAAGAAATTACAATGATGGTCAGAAAGAGAAAGAGCAGCGTGTTAGTCAATTTCATTTTATAAATTTCCAAACTTGAATTTCAAAATTGAATATAATATATTGTTTCATGAAATCACATAATAATCAAGTAATAATAACCTTTTTTCGGTTTAGGAGTTCCACATGTTTCTTTACTGGCAAGTTGTTGTTGGATTAAAACTTTGATTTCTTCTGGCAAGTGTTTCAAAGTTCAATCTTTTACATACTTCAATGCAAGATGGAATCTGCAGGGTGGAATTTAATTGGCAGGTTTTTGATGGAAATAAATAATTTATTTTATTTTATTTTTAATATATTATATTATTGCCGCTCCCAACTTGACGTTTCCTGTAAATTTGAGCAAAGCTTCTAGCCGTATCGGATACTTGTTCCCCCGTACCCGAAGTACCCACGTACCGGAAACTCGTGCAACATAGGTTTATTATTATTAAGCGGCAGTATTCTGAGTACATGTGCGGTGCCATAATCTAGACCACCCAACAAAGAAAACCTTGGCTACAGAGAAAACTGTGAGTTTTACCTCACTCCCGTAAGTCCCGGCTAATCTAGATAAGCCACTGGTGAAACCCCAGCTAGCTCTGCGCAGTCTCTACACTACACTACGTAAGCTTGTGTGGCACTAGCTGAGGGACTGTCACCCTAGCTCTGCGATCATTCGCTTCTCCCAAATTCTAGTTTCAGCCCTGTCGACTTAGAAACCCCAGTCTCCTGTGAATTTCGGACTTTTCCTTGGACGCTCTGCGCTACCCCTACGTGAGCCCTGCGTGGGCCTGTGTCACCCTCTCTAGGGACTGTGTCACACCCTTTGATGTTTGTGTTGCCTCCACTGCGTCTCTGCTACCATTGCTGTGCGTTTTACTCTTGGTCCTCCGACTAATCACTGCATCCGCCCCTCACTGCTTCTCTAAATCACTCAACTTTGATCTTCATCCAAGCACTGCTCCGTTAGAAGAATTCGATCTCTTAGACTCACTGTGTGTGTTCTCCAACTGACCCCAAGCCCTTCCTTTATACTTTTCTCATTGACACATCAACGGTCGTGATCTAATCTCTAATCAACGACTAAGATTAGAAGAACCTTGATCCACGTCACTTAGAATGTTCTCATCACGTGTAGATTAATTCACTTTAATTTTTCAATTTCCCTAAGTGAGACCATTAAAAAATTTAATTATTTGAATAAATTTTACACCAGATGGAATTTCTCCAAACGCTTTATGGAGCTTGGAGATCTCATGTGTTCTAGCCCCTCCACAAAGTTTCGGATCTAGAGGATACCCGATGCTACCCAAAATCTCAACACTCCCTCTTAGCAAGGAGTGTGCTCTAGCAATACTTCACCACTGAAGCATTGCCCTGATCTTTGGCATCTGTCTCCGCACTATTGATGCTTGGTCTGTGCCCTCCATCCACTATGTTGCTTCTCTTTGTACTATTGCTCATGTCACTACCACTGACACTGCCACATCCGTACTACAACTCCCTCTCAAATTGTTGCATCATGCTACCTATAGCACTACCACTGGGAACTATTGCACTGCAACTCAGTTGCTGAGAAGTAAGCAACTGAAAGACCATCACCCAATCACTAACAAACAAGTCAGTCGAGTTGCATCTCATCACTGAAGCACCCTCTACGGCTACTTCGCGTTGTCTTTCTAAAGCTTTGCATTGTCTATTGCAATGCACAGCATAAGCACTGCCTCTGCGTTGTTGAAATCCCAACAGCCTCTACGTTGTTGTTGTTGCTGCCTCTACTCTGCGTTGCTCCAGACTTCAGCGTCCCAGCTCTGCCTCTGCTTCTCCATGATCTTCTGCACCCACTTCCCTAGTCATCCTGCCACTGTCTTGAGGCTCTCGTAGCTCGTATGTGATCCAAGATTTTAGGCACCTCAAGGATCCCACCTCGACCATCTGTAACTGCTCTACAGATCTATGTCGCCCCATCTCTTCTCTCAAAGCACATGAGCACTCATGGCCACATCATCTCACTACCACTGTCCCCTTTCGATGTTATTGCCTTGGAATCTGAAGCTTCCTTGTCCTTCCACTTAGGACAAGTGTTGGCGAAGTGTCCAAGTTCACAAAATCTGAAGCACTGGACCTTGGATAGGTCCTTCTTCTTCCCTTGTTGTCGTTGTCCCTTAAATGCTAGGGCCGCATCTTCCTCCTCCTTCTTCACCTTCACTCGTCCACTGTTGAATTCCCTCTTGGTCACCCTCTGGATCTCCTCCTGTCGAAGGATCGCCCACATGTCACCCCAATTTGGGAGTCGTGCTCTGCCCAAGATGCTTTGGACAAAGGTCTCCCACTCATTGGTGACTGTATTCAAGGTAGTCCTTACCATAAGCCCATCATCTGGAGTTTCCCCCATGGCAATCAGTTGATCTCGGATAGTTTGTAATCTGAAGAGAAATGGATCGATCTCCTCTCCCTTATGCATCTGGAACATCCTCATTTGGTTCTCTAGAAGCATCTTCCGTTGGACAGAGCTACCTTGATACAGCATGGTTAAAACTGTCCACATCTCATGTGTCGTTCTCTTCTCGGAAATATGTGGGGACCACGTGATCCTTCACTCCATCCATGATCAAGTGCTTTTCCCGTGCTTGATTTTCGTTGAACTTCTTTAGAGCATACACATCGGTTGGCACAACTAGCACATTTTTCGCATGGTCTCTGATACCGCACTCCTCCAGGATTGTCAAGATTATGGCCTTCCAAATCGCAAAGTTGGACACACCGTCCAACATATCCTCATCTCTCAGTCCGTACAGGGCCATCTCTACTCAAATAGTCGAAACAACTACTCTTCCCCCTTCTACTGATGCTGCACTCAAAAGAACACCAAATCTGGTTTTCTTGGCGCTAGAAACCGTCTAGAGATACTGCTCCCTCTGACAATTGATTTCCCTCTCGTAAATCCTCTGCCAATTCTGCCGAATCAGCCTTCTATGATCACCATCCTGATCGAATCTCGAAATTCTTGGCAAAATTCTGATGAGAGATTGTTTCCCCTTACTTTGTCACCTTTGCTAGGCATTGTTCTGCACCGACAAAACCGATGCCTCACCAACATTTCTGAAGATCAAAAGTTGCACTTTCAGCGCCAGCAATCAGCACGGTGTCACTCCCTCTTCGACTGTGTCACCCTCCTGGTGTTGTGTCAGCCACTGCATGAGCAAACTGGCTCTACGTCACTCTCCTAGTGTTGTGTTAGCCTCTGCGTGAGCAGATTGGCTCTGTGTCACATTTCTGGAGCTGCATCAGCCTTTGTGTGAGCAGAGTGACTCTGTGTCACCCTTGCAGGGTCTATGGTGTCCCTCTAGTGCTACGCCACCTTCTTCTTCCGAATTTGTGTTGCTTCAGTTGCCCTTCCTGCAACAAAAATTTTCAGCCCCTTGTTGATGGCTTCAGCTTGATCTGCAATGCTCTGATACCATGTGAAAAAATTTTATCACAGAAACCCTACAGCTAAATTTAAATTTACTTCTCCTAGTTTATTATGCACAGGTTATTTAACTGAAAATATTCAGAAAAACATCAAAGTAAACACAACTAGCAGCCTCCACAAATACAGATCATTTACTAAAACATAACGCACATGCAACAAAGGACAGATTTTTCGGACAAATGTTCCCTGAAAAACCCAATGCTGGAAAACCGACGCAGTAGATCTAAGGGTTTATTATTATTAAGTAGCAGTATTCTAAGTACATCTAGGGTGCCATAATTCGTCTCACCAAACAGAGAAAACCTCAGCTACAGAGAAAACTGTGAGTTTTACCTCACTCCCGCAAGTCCCGGCTGATCCGGATGAGCCACTGATGAAACCCCAGCTAGCTCTGCGCAGTCTCTACGTTGCCACTGCATAACTTGTAAGGTTGTGTGGCCCTGGCTGAGGGACTGCGTCACCTTAGCTCTGCACTGATCATCTTCTCCCAGATATTGGTTTAAGCCGTGTCGGCTTAGAAACCCCAGTCTCCAGTGAATTTCAGACTTTTTCCTTGGAGGCTTTGCGCTGCCCCTGCGTGGGTTTGCGTCACCCTCTCTAGGGACTGCGTCACACCCTCTGATGGCAATGATGCCTCCACTGCGTCTCTGTTGCCCTTACTCTGCATTGTACTCTTGGTCCTCTGACCAATCGCACCATCCGCCCCTCACTGCTTCTCTGAATCACTCAGATTTGATCTTCCTCCGAGCACTGCTCTGTCAGAACAATTCGATCTCTTAGACTCACTGTGTATGTTCTCCAACTAACCCCAAGCCCTTCCTTTATAATGTTCTCATTGACACATCAACGACCGTAATCTAATCTCTAATCAACAGCTAAGATTAGAAGAAGCTTGATCCATGTCACTTAGAATGTTCTCATCACATTTGTAAATTAATTCACTTTAATTTTTCAATTTCCCTAAGTTAGACTTAGGGTCCCCATTAAAAAAATTATTTATTTGAATAACTTTTACACTAGATGGAATTTCTCCAAATGCTTTCTGGGTCTTGGAAATCTCATGTGTTCTAGCCCCTCCACAAAGTTTCGGAGCTAGAGCACACCCGATGCTACCCAAAATCTCAGCAATCAACATCCATGTCATCAGCATCACTTAGATCTTCAGTTAACATGCTCTCCAGGTAGGAATCACTCTGATATTGAAGCTCCTGCTCATCCATAGCAACTGGAGGTAGCTCAATAAGGCCATCTAGTTGTATCTCCTCGTCCACAGACATAGCATCATCTGTCTCTTGGTACCATCTCTTGAAAGGACACTCCTTGTACCCATTGTCTTTCAGAGATATGAGACGAAGTGTGCAATGAATTTACACTAAGTTCTGTTCCTTCTTTGAGACCACCTCTTTCTCTTTACTGAATGGATAAAGGCATAAGTATTCAAATTACTCTCGCAAGATGAAGAACTAGCTACCTGGAATATTAGCGAAGCCCATTAAATTAATTAAAAATTTTAAAATAAAAACTAAAAAGAACCCCAAAGAACCCGATTTTGGGGTTCCATGTACCCATCATCACGGTTCATCGTACCCATCAAGACAAAAGAACCCGGTTCTTATGGGTTCTTCTCAAAAGCGCCCGTACACGAATCCTATACTTGGGGACAAGAACCCGGAATGTGTTCGAGAATGCCACCCCCAGGTTCGCGAACCCGTGCAACATAGCCATTAAGAGAGAGAGAGACAGAGAGAGAGAGAGTAACATATTCATTAATTGAGGGGAGTTAGATATAACATGATAAAGTCTCACGATTGAGAGACTTGAATTTATTTTTAATAATAATATAATAATATCATAAGAATAATAATATTATAATGATAATATTGATGATTAAGTCAAAATTGAACTATTAGGATTGATTGATGATTAAATGGGATTTTCCATCAACAATGATTGATTACCAATTGATGCAAGGTGATTTACTATTTTTGGAAAGTCATACTTGACACTTTCTATATTTAGAAATTCTGTTTTTAGACTTTCTATTTTTAGAAATTTTGTTTATAGGCTTTCTATTTTTAGAAATTTTACTTTTATAAATTTATCCCGGAGCCACCAATTTTCAGTAGATCCTCATCAAAATAATCTCAACCGCTGATAAATCTATGATCATCT
Organism: Pinus albicaulis; assembly: GCA_034641835.2. Classification (NCBI taxonomy): domain Eukaryota; kingdom Viridiplantae; phylum Streptophyta; class Pinopsida; order Pinales; family Pinaceae; genus Pinus; species Pinus albicaulis. The sequence continues at coordinate 360,973,694 of CM076581.1, forward strand.
TTTAAAATTCACCGTCAAAAATAATTATTTTTGAGGAATTTTCGAATTTCTCATTAAAACCATTTTTAATTTGTCCAAAATTAATTATTTTGGACTAATTTCCTCAAAAATTTGACTTTGACCTAACCACCAAGGTCCATGGGTCCAATTTTTCTTGAAATATCGAATATTCCCTTGGTGGGGGACCTCCAAAAATTAATTTCTTTTAGACCCACGAATTTTTCCACTCGGAGAATTTAATTTTCTAACATTTTAATATTTTACTCTAATTAATTAATTTTTTGGCTTAGGATTTAATTTTATTTTTGCCAGAAAAATTAATTAATTCACAAATGAGGGGATCAATTATTTTCCGCCCTCAAATATTTTAGCCATAGTGTTTAAGTACGAGGGACCATGTACTAAAATATTTTTTTACAGATTTTACAAATTCAACCCTCAAAGGGGGGAACACTCGTTCTATATAGACCCTCATAAAATATACCTAATTTCGCGACACAATATGATCTAGTATAGACCAAGTGATTTGTAATAAAATAATTTAGCCAATTAACTTAAATTATTCCCAAATAACTTTTACAAAAGACTCAACTAAGAACACTAAGACTTATCTAAAACTTGTCAACAAATTCCACCCTGGCTTTGGGGTTGAGGGTGGAGGGAAAAAAACGTTGCTGACATCCGTGTTTAGAAACACAGATAGATTAGTGAGATGAAAAACATCCTAGGATGAAATTCTCGACAAAATCAGAGGCTTACCTAGGTGTTGTTACATAAATAAATGGTCATACTCGTCATTTACAAGAATATTTGCAGAATGGGTTTACAACTAAATTGCACGAAACGGGGAAACGAAAACGAGTTTCCGAAACGGGAAGCGAAGCGAAACGCGACCTCCCCAAATTTTGGAAACGGGGAAACGCGGTGTATATATATATATATATATATATATATATATATATATATATATATATATATATAATAATTTAAATTTATATTAGAATTTAGGACATTTAAGAAATATTATGTGAAATCATAAAAGTTTAAAACATACATGATACATGATAAATTCAAAGCATAAACTATTACAAGTTACAGCACATTTACTCATGAATGATAACAGACACAATGGAAATAGCAATATCGGAATATCGGATTGGTGCTCTTGATTAAATATGAGTTCCATACCCTAATACATGACAAAATACGATGAAAACATTGCAATCACCCAATCCTGAAATCCTGAAAAACTGATCAGTCTGTTGGATTTTGAATGAGATCTAAAATTCTACTTTCTCCATATGAAATCCAATGAGGTTGGAACCACTCTCAAACATCCTGAATCATTTCATGGTAATGTTCAAAATTTAAGTAAAAGGATGAAAATGAAGATTAAGGAGAATGTCTGTAATATTCCCAATTAGCTTTGCTAATTGGAATATTCCATTTTTGTTTAATTTTGCCGCTTTAGTTGGAAATAATAAATAAAGTGAGAAATAAGAGGGGTCACCTCACTTTAGTCACCTCACTTTATAAAATAAAGTGTTTTCCTAGTTGATTAACGTTATAACTTAAAGAGGGGGCCTTGGGGGTCCACACGTATATGAGGGGGAGGCCTCACGCTGACCCAAGGGTAACTGCAAGGTGAAGGACGCAGTTAAGGTTTTGGAGGGAGTTTAGCATTATAAAAGGAGGGGTTTCCACTTCATTTGGCATGCATGATTTTATATTGATATTGAGAGCTAGACTTCTGTCTGCTTCAGCACGCCGGTTGTTTAGTCGGTCTGCAGCACTGTTTAGTGCAACCGAGTGTCTCCGGTCGGAGATCTCACCCTTAGCCTCGGGGGACTTCGAGTGCCTGCCCTGGTAAGGTTATTTCTGATTTCACCCTTAGCTTCGGGGGACTTCGAGTGCCCGCCCTAGTAAGGTTAATTTCTGAGTTCTATCTTTCAGTTTCAGTAGCAGTTTCAGGTGGAGATTCGGAGAGGAAGAAGCCCTCTAGTGGCTGCGCAGATCTAGCAGGAAAAACGCTGTTCCAGCAGGAAGAGGAGGACGCAGATCTGAAGTCACATTGATAGATCCAGCTTTGGAGATTGTAGATCTGAGCAGATAATTGCAGATCTGGTTCTGTAGGTTGCAGATCTGGAGGGGTAGCATTAGATCCAGCTTGGGAGATTGCAGATCTGAGGAGATATTGGCAGATCCAGCCTAGATCTGAAGAGATAACATCAGATCCAGCCTTTGGGGTTGCAGATCTGAAGAGATATTGGCAGATCTAGCATAGATCTGAAGAGATAGCAGTAGATCTGACACAGGAGGACGCCGATCTGGAGGGATAAGACGCAGATCTGGATTGGAGGCTTCAGATCCAGCAGATCTGAGCATATAGAACGCTGATCCTTCTGGGAGGACGCTGATCTGATGAGTAGAGTCTGGTGAGTGAGATTTGACAGCGTTTTCAGTGTTTTCAGCCTTGAGGAGGTTGCCATTTCAGCCGGGGGTTTTGCAGGAGGATTCAGACCCTTTCCTCAGTGTGAATCTTGAGCTTCTGCGCTGTTCCTGGAGGCACAGCGTTTTTGTAGGAGGAGGGTTTCTGGGGGCGATTTTCGGAGGTGGTCCGTTTGGTAAATGGTTTCTGGGTTTTGTCCGGAGCAGTGAGTATAGGTGATCTGGAGATTTTTAGCCCATTCCGGCAAGGGGATCAGCCCCTAGCTTCCGTTCATTCCAGCAGCAGCAGCTTACGGCAGTTTCTTCCAGCAGCTGGGATGCAGTTTCTGTAGCAGCCATTTCCTATTTTTCTGAGAGGATTCTGTACTTGCCTTGAGCAAGGATAGGTGCATTTATTCTGACTTTCTTGTACTCCTCTCTATGTAATTCAGATTAATAAAATGGCTCAGTTTTCTGGCATTCTATGTGTATTGGTTCCATGATCTGGTTCAGCATTGTGTTTCTATATCTGTCTGGCATCTTTCTGTTTATTACTGGTTATTTCCCTTTGGGGATATTACAGTGGTATCAGAGCATAATTCTGGCTCAGCCTGTGGTCTATGACATCAGAAAATAGATCATACAGAGCAATAGCAATGGCAATACCAGAAACGCAGTTGGA